>CM049808.1:3325662-3753997 GCA_027422405.1 Ptychobarbus kaznakovi
TGTAAGAAAACTGTCGTGCACACACATTCTGAAGAGAAGTGGCGTTCCAGCAGATGACGTAGGCGAACACGGAAGTGCAGAGGAAAGAGCAAAACAAAATTAGGATTTGTAAAGAAAATGTGGAGGATGTCATCACGAGGAGACTTAGTTTTCCTTTGCTTTAAACAAAACTTTTTAAGTTTCTCTCATTTAGTCTCAGTTTCTTGCGAGACTAGCCATATTCTCACCAGAGCTTAACGCTACGGTACGTCATTCCGACTGTATTCATCTGAAAAGAAAGTCATATACACCTCGGATGGCTTGAGGCTGAGTAAATCATGGGGTAATTTTTGGGTGAACTATCCCTTTCAAATATATATTACATAACTGTTGATTTCTTGAACTAAATGGCCAATCAAAGGTGTTTAAGTTAGTCAGAATAGACAGAAGAGTTCTGTCATGCTCATAATCCTCTCATTATAAAGTAAACACGATGCAAATAAGAGAATAACTCTAAGTTTAGAGCTTCATAAATTATAATAGAATGAGACCGCAGTGAACTAAAACGAGTGACAGCGCTTCAGTGATTATAAGGGAAGCGCTCTTTGTACGCTTTCTAGCCTATCATTTAAATACATTCACTCATGGATTGATTCTCTAAATCACAATGAATGACTACCAATACTCCAATATTGCCAACTGCCCTTGTGTAGCATTACTTCAGCGTGTATTTCTGCTAACTGAGTGAAAGTGGAACAGGTCGGAGCTGGTGCAGCTGAGTGAGGCAGGGACTGATTTGCATATTCATATATCCACGCATACTAAACGAGGTACATTTAAGTCCTTTTAATACATGAAGAAATGGGAAACACTTTTAAATATGTCATTTTGATTTTCAAAGATGAGTTTTAAGGGATACAATTATTGACTGCAGGGGATGAAATGGGCAGCTCAGGATAGTTAATAGTGTAAGAAGACTGCGTGTTCTTGTAGCATCATTAGTCAATCAGCACTGTCATGATGTAATCTTCCAGTTGATTAGTCACATGGCATTTACAGCTCAGGCGATTGACTCAAAAAGGTTACTCACTTAGGTGTCCTCTGCCAGCTAAACAACTGCTATTGCGATGAATGGGAATGCTAACAGATAGCTCTATCTAGAAGTTATAGACCTCCCCCGAAATTGGTCATGCTGTGTTCTGATTTGGTCATGGGAATATCATCTTTGAAAAAGGAAGGGAAAACATTTCTCATATCTTTTGCTGTTGACGTCAAAGGCGCCCAATCAAACTCAAGTATTTTGGAGCAAATTTATCTGTCACTTGATAATATGGCTATGCTAACACAATATTAACCACGCGTTTGTTCCTCGGTCAGGTTGGTAGATCACGCTTCAGCTGCTGTTTATGCATTTACACAATTGTCAGTTTTCCTACTCAGTCTGTCTATGTCTATGTTAGTGGATTTGCCTATACAACTGAAACTAGTTAAGAAGCACTGTTATACATAGCTTTGTGTTTATATGGTGATTGATGTAAATGAGAAACAGTGTTGCTCATTCAAGACATTGCATTGCAATCCCCCCTCCTGGTCTAATATACATTTGGTGGATACTCTGAAATCACATTTCTCGTAATGTCAGTGAGAACCCTGCTGTTTTATGATTTTAGCATACTAGAAAACACTGATGTATCCAACAATTGCTCTGAGATGACTTCATTTAACAGGAATATGTACAGCGTGAATTGGTGCCATCGCAGGGTTTCCAAAAACACTCAAGAGAGCTGCATGGGAGTTTGGACAAGCTGTTACAGCAGTTCTCTTTCTAAAAAAACAGTTCACCTAAAAATCAACCTTATACATCCTAAACAAACCTCAGCCTACATCCATTCACACGGATATACACATTCTTGATCGTTAGTAATTATTTACATAACCAGGAGACTCCCGTTACAGAACAACTCATATCTGTTCTGTTTATATCTCTATTGTTTCTCTTAGACAATAACAAGATTAAATGGAGAACAATCACTTTTGATATAGTATCCTGCTTCTCAAACTTGAGTTTTATCTCTAAACAATGAGAGATCTTTCTGAGAAGACTTACCAAGATAATCTGCAGATATTTAAATTCACTGAAAGACATGAGCTGCTAGCTAGTTTTATTCTCTCTCACTGCATGACAAACAATTGTCTCATTTGTGGCTAGTTTATACGCCCCCTAATAAATTTGAGGAAGTAGACACTTAACGGAGTTCAGCAAGTCTCTTGAGTCATGAAAAGCAAACTTTGAGCGATTAAATCATCTGGGCTGTGCCAATAAGAATTAAAGAGCATCAAGAGAGACCTTTGAAGAACAAAACAGAAGAAATCAGCCAGACATGTTGGAGCAGGTTGTTGTGCATCAAGCCGATCAGATGAACCCAGCGTGGGTTTTCCCTGGCTCAGCGTTGTGCTAGTCAAAGCGAGCTCTTCCCTTATCTCTGCAGATTGGATGTTGTGAGCAATCACAGCTCTGACACACTTCACAGAGTTCCATTACAGCTCCAGAATTGAATTACCAGCTGAAGTGACTGTGAGCTGGAGACGTTTCTGTGACAGGGCTTCTGTGGAAAGTTCATTCATTTCTCATGCTCAGGTATCTCCAAGTCAGCCAGACGATCAACAGGTTTATTGCAAGGAAATACATTTTTCTTTATCCACAGATGCATGTACACTTGGCGGGTATGGTTTGATTATAACAAACTCTGGTGTGATTGCTCTGTTAGTGTAGCTCATTTGAATAAGTGTGAACGCTGTTTCGAAACTGTAGTGTTTTCCAAAAAAGCACATCTCAGTCCACTTTCTTAACAAAACCGACTGATAAATGAACACAACACAGACCAAAGACAGGATGTGATGTCACACGATGTGACTCTAAAAAGGACAGAATGCTCAAGCATACCTGGTTCTTCTCGTAATAGGAGATAAATAGAAATTGAAATTATCTGCTTACAGCAGATCTCCATGTCTGAATTTCTCTCACTGTTTTGACTTCTTTACATATTTCATAAGCTCTTTACAGGTTATAATCTGTATAAAATAATGTGCACACACACACACACACAAGTGCATTTAGTCCAGCACACAGCATTGTTTTTGATGTTCAGAAAACTGTTCATATTAGGTTGTGTTGAACTTTAGGTTCAGTGTTACACTAAGCGAACCAGAATTAAATGTATAATTTTATTTTCTGGTACAGACCAACAAGTGTAAACACACTCTATCCAACATTACATGCCATTCGCAACCCATTTTATTTGCTGTATAGGTCACCCAAAAATTATATTATCACTTATAACATTCGCAACCCAATTAGACTTTTGTTCATCTTCAGAAATCAATTTAAGATTTTATATTTTCTCGTAATATTTGTCCATCCAAGTCCATGCAACCAAAGCTTTAATGCATCATAAAGTACACAAATTCATTGTTGCATGGACTTTCAATGGATGAACAAAAAATTTGAGAGAAAAATTGAGTTTTCTGAAAAGAATAAAACAGCCCTTTAATTATGTTTTTTCCCTGAAACAGGATATTCAACATGAAAACAACAGACGTGATGTTGTCATGAATCAGGAATTAGTTCACTATTAGTTTGCAACTCATCTGATTTATTTTTTCATTTATAATCCATTCTTAAAAAAAATATTTTGACTAACTATTCATTTGATTAACTTTTTTTTCCACATATCCATTTTACAATAGTTTGTATTTAAATTTGGACTAATATTAATTTGATTTATTTTTCATTTAAACAGTAGTTTTGTTTTATATTTATTTTGAATATTTTTCATACTGCCATCTATTTATTTATTTATTTGTCAGTTTTGCACATTTATATACAGGCAATTGTAGGCCTACCTGATATTATCATGTTAGTACTATCACTATTTAGATTTTTTTGTGAAAACTGTAAAAAAGTTAATGTTACTGTTACATACCAACATGTAGACTGAAGAATTGTGCACAATAAGACCAGAATGGTGTATTAATAAAGCAGATAGAGTCAATTCAGGGCTGCCAAATGTAGTGTTTTTGTTTGGACTTTTGTTGAAGTGTTTTCCTGTTTCTATTGTGTCTGTTAGTTTCCCTTTGTGTTAGTCCTGCTTCTGTAAAGCCCAAAACACTGCATGATTTTCGGCTGTTCCAGACGAAAGATTGGCATCATGAAAAAATCGTGACGATTTCTGTGATCGTAGTCCTGTATTGTACAGTGCGAAAGGTTCAAAGATGGCCGTTGTCATGGTCTTGTGACCAAAGATAGCGAAACTTCTGACGAGACAGTGAGCGCGTTCGATTTTCTGGCGTGCCATTGTCATCAAAGTCATCAGCGAGAGCATTCAAAGAAAGCATAGAACCACCTCTCCTATCCTCTCGCGGTACTTTGATTTGTCATGCACTGAGAATCAGCGCATGCATAAACGAAGGCACCTACAATCAACGAAGGCACCTGTGTTTGCTGCTACTATCAAGACAGTGTGTTTGCCACGTCCACGTTGACACAGCCAATAAAACAGCGACACAAAATCAACGCGACATGACGCTAAAACCTAAAACTGCTTACCTCAAGCTCTATGCCTTCCTCTTTCGTCGCTTCCACTTTTTTTCAGCACACATAACTACTACAACTGCTAAAGTGTGATTCAACATGCTCTTTTTGTTTACCTGTAGCACATGCTGATGACGTTTTATTCTTCTATAGTAACGTGCGTTGTAGCGTACGAGTCAATAGGTGTCATCATCATACAGTCATACATGTCATACCCAAGTTTATCCAAGTTGCACAGCATGATCTGCAATGATCTGATAGGATTGCTAAAGGGTGCAGTGTGTAGAAGGCTCAACTCCCTTGTTAGCTCCCAGAGTTACCCTCGTGTGTTCCCTCGAAACTAACCATGCACTCTCGTTACCTTGTTCAGCTTGTTTGCCCTTGTGTATAAATTGTCTTTGTGATTCACTTGTGTGGTGTCGGTCAATGTGTGTAGTTTCTTGCCTTTTTCTCCATGTTTGCTTGTGGATGTTATTCTCACAATGTTTGTTATAATCAGTGATGCTCTTATTTACATCATGTCTACACTTTGTTACAATGAGAGGATTTACGAGCGTTTAGACGTGAGTGAATTCTGACTCATTCAACGCAATGGTCTATCACAGGTGTTCAAGAAATTAACAGATGTGATTGGCTACACTACTCAAAGCTACAAAAACATGTTGTAAATGGCAACCTTTGACACATTCTAGAACGCAGACTCGAAGACGATGGTAATATACAGTACACAGGTTCTTTGGCAGATGATTACTGGATTAAACTATGCTCAGGTTTCTCTAAGGTTTATTATGTCGGTACATCTTTATAGTTTTATTGATTCTTTTATGGGTTGGGTAGTACACAAACGACCAATCAGAACACAGTTTAGAGATGCTTTGGATTGCATAAGCTCTGTTTTTGTTTTGTAAAAATTATACAAAAAATTCTTGAATTAATTTGATAAAAATATATTTAAAAATGAATGTCAAATGTTATTACAAATTCAACTTAACTCTTTTCTATTTCAATATTATGTAAAATGTCATTTATTCCTGTGATGCAAAGCAGAATATTCAGAATCATTACTCTTAGTCTTCAGTGCCACACGATCCTTGACTAAATCATTCTAATATGCTGATTTCCTGCTCAAAAATTGACAGAATTCTTTGATAAATATAAAAGTTCAAACAGCATTTATTTGAAATCCATATCTTTTGTAACAATGCTAAAACTTATGGTATTTCTAAACTTTTGGAGGGCACTGTACAACAGACGTTCAAATGAGAATGAGGTTATGTCTGTAGCACCAAGGGCTCATAAACAGTTTTATTTTAAGCAGCGTGTGTCATTTTTCAGGGCTGTGCAAATATAACAACAGCTTCACATCCAATAACACTGTTTTGCTGGTTGTTTCCGCTAGTATGCCGTATTGTGTTGCAGCAGCCGCTCAGAAAACATGATGCTCATTAAAAGAAAAAAAAACAACCAGAAAGCATTTGCAATTAATACAGTTAGGTCCATGTATATTTGGACACTGACACAATTTGAATGATTTTGGCTCTGTATGCCACCAGAATAGAATTAAAATGAAACAATCAAGATGAAATTGAAGTGCAGAATTTCAGCTTTAATTCAAGGGGCTGAACAAAAATATAACATACAATGCTTAGAAATTACTACCATATTTATACACAGTCCCCTACTTTCAGAGGCTCAAATGTAATTGGACAAATAAATATAATCATATATATAATTGTCATTTTTTTATATTTTGTTGAGAATCCTTTGCAGGCAGTGACTGCCTTAAGTCTGGAACTCATCATATTATTACCCAGAATATTCCCCTTTTTCCCTTCAAAAACTCCTGGATTATTTTTGTTGTATGTTTTGGGTCATTGTGCATTTGTACTATGAAACGCAGTCCAATCAACTTTGCTACGTTTGGGTGAATCTGGGCAGAAAGTATATCCCTATACACTTCATAATTCTTCCGGCTGGAGAGTGTTCTTCTCTTGGCTGGATGTTGTAAGAGGGCTTTTCTTTACCATGGAGAGGATCCACCGATCGTCCACCACTGTTGTTCTCCGTGGACGTCCAGGCATTTTATGTTGCTGAGATCACCAGCATTCTTTTTTTTCTCAGAATGTACCAAACTGTAGATTTGGCCACTCTGAATGTTCGTGCTATCTCTCTGAAGGATTTGTTCTGATTTAGAAGACAAACAATTGTCTGTTTCCCCTGCATGAAGAGCTCCTTTGACTGGGTTCACAGCAACAGCTTCTAAATGTTAGAATAAACTCCAGAGCTTTTACCTGCATAGTTGATGTAGAAATAACGAAAGAATAGCCCACTCCTGTCCATGAAACAGCTTTTGAGTCAACTTTCTAATTACTTTTGGTCCACCAAAAAAGGGGGAGGTACATATTAAAGGGTTGTAATTCCTTAAGCTTTCCTCCAATTCTGATGTGAATGCCCTCAAATTAAAGCTCAGAATGTGCACTTTAAAGCTCATATTCATTATATAGCTGCATGATTAACTGTAACGTGAATATGTTTTGATCAGCAGCCAAAATAACAAAAATTGTGGACTTAACCAAATATATATGGACCTAACTGTATATGGTCTTGGTGTGAATAGGCCAATGCCCCAACAATGCATGTAAAAGTGAGCATTAAGGAAAAAACTATGGCAAATGGCTCACACACTTATAGCGCACTCACATTGAGCTCTCTTCAAATGTACAATGAGGATGTTTTGGTACAAGAACGTGGGAGGAAATCCCTGATTCCCTAATGAGGTTTAAATTGCAGGGTTGTGGTGTGTATTTTACTGCTGGGAAATAACAACAGTAGATTTTGCAAACCAGAAGCAGGTTTTAATCTACAAGGCTGTTCTAGTTTGGTTCCAAGCTTACGTTATCTTTCAGTTTTAAGATGTGACAGCAGAGTCTAAACAATGCATATCACATGGATAACAGTGCAACAGTACAGCATACGTATAAATGTATCTCTTCGGAGAGAAACAAGACCAGACCACAGACAGATCTTGTTTCATAAAACAAGTTTACCAAATAAGCCAGGTTTATTTCAGTTAGTCTGACTTATTGTCACTTGATTAGGTTCCAAATAAGTCAGACTAACTGAAATAAGCCTGGCTTATTTGGTAAACTTGTTTTATGAAACCGCCCCAGCACTGGCTGTTTCTCCCAAAATGTGTGTAGTTGTGTGTTTATATACAGAGCAGCCTGTCAATTAAAGGTTTTCATTTTAACTGAATGCATGATATGTTAAAATCATATAGCATTAATGTCATGATATGTTAAAAAATATAATATTTAGGCCTGAAGTATGGCACACGCACGCACGCACGCACGCACGCACGCACACACACACACACACACACACACACACACACACACACAAACACACACACATGCACGCACGCACGCACACACACACACACACACACACACACAAAAACTGGGAATCATCCCACTAAATAAACACATTGAATTGACAGCCCTGTGAATATTTAATATGTTGGTTGTTTGCTTTCTTTTATATTTAACTTCTAGAATAACATTTAACCTTTGATTTATTGCTGCCAACACTCTTCAGATATTTTATTAATCAGATGCTTATTTTAGACGTCAGTTGCTCGCCAATGATGGTGACCTTCTACACTGATTAGATCTTCAGTGAGATGATAAATGAATATATTATCTAATTCTAATAAACAACACTAAGAACCTGAGATACAGCAGGTATATGAGGATGTCTGCTGTTATCTACACCATTTAACTATATCAGTCTCACCTTTGCATTTGATAGTTTATCAACAGTATACAGTTAACAGCACTGTGTTTTCGGTCTATAAAAGACTCTCCGGTGGCAGAACAAAGCGACACTTATCAGAAAAACTCACTGTCAGCATGTTAAGAGCAATTTATGTCCTGTATTGGCAGATAATATGGAGGCCATTTCAGCATAATCATTAAAATTATTCCCTATAGACTGTTAGGCAGAAATGCACATGTTTAGAGACACACATTTTCTTGAGAATATGAACGATCCACGTATACTGAACCACCATTTATAGAAACCCTGTGCTGTTTTAAAACAGAATCCTTATGGCAACTTTTCACCCTGAAACATTATGACATCCTTAAAAAAAATGAATTAATTTACACAAACACAATTAATACAGTTAAAGTGTCACGAATGAAAATGTGTAGTAGGTTGGTTACTAATGTAAGAACAGTTATTGGTGGAAATAAATAAAAGAATAGTTGACACAAAAACTTAAATTGCTGAAAACGTACTCACTCCCAGTCCATCCAAGATGTAGATGAGTTTGTTTCTTCATCAGAACAGATTTGGAGAAATGTAGCATTCATCACTTGCTCACCAATGGATCCTCTGCAGTGAATGGGTGCCGTCAGAATGAGAGTCCAAACAGCTGATAAAAACAACAATAATCCACACCACTCCAGACCATCAAATAATTTTGTGAACTGAAAAGCTGCATGTTTGTAATACCTTTTTTTGCTCAAATATGTTCCAAATAAAGAAGCAACAAACTCATCTACAGTTTGGATGAGCCTGAGGGTGAGTCCATTTTCATTTTTGGTTGAACTATTCCTTTAAAATCCCTCAGGTAGCACGATTCTGTTTTTAGGCAGACTATATAAACATTAACATCCTGATTTCGAAAATCTCCACAGAGCCTGACAATCAGATTAGACGTTGCCAGATTAAGAGTTTTGTTGTTGTTGCCATTTTACTATTCAATAAGCATTGTGTTAACCCCTGAGTCTACAGGACGACTAGCACGGGTCAGAAGTTTAACTTCAGCCAGCTTGAGTAAATCAGTGAACAACCACTCTTTTGAGACCAAAATGACATTATATTAAGTAAACAATAAACCATTTTCACATGTGGCAAAACACTAATGGATATCACCATAAATACCCAGTTGATTAATAACAGTATAATAAGACAATTGCTTTGTATAACACGTTTTCTGAAATGCAATGTTTAAATAAGCAATTGAGGCCTTTTCTAATTAAATATACATTCATTTGCAAACATTTCTGGAATGGAGATCTGAAAATTGGATAAAGCCAAAGATCACAATTCTAGTTCCATTTTGTTAGTTAAAGTTTTCTACAGAGGTGATTTTGGATATCTCTTATTTATCACTCCATAAATTAAAAAATACTGTCAACAGACAGAACAAAAAATAAAATGTTCACAATGTTCTTTTATGAAGAAAATGCTATATAAACCAGGCGAATGATATACAAACAAACTCCTCTAGAAAAACCTTTAGAATAAAGACAGGAATAAAACTGTGAAGTTTAGTCTCAGTGCTGCTGAAGTGGAGATTTCTGCAAAAGTTGAGAAAACGGCTTTTAAAAATATATATTGTAATTGAAATCTAGAGTCACAAATTGATGAAGTGTAATACAATAAAAGCTTAAATGTGAATTCTGGATATTTTCTCTCCACTAGTCTGAAAGAAGACAAGTTATGGAAGCAAAAGAGTTTTGGTTGTATAATGCCTTGCCTTAAACGAGCGTGCAAGCTGATCGAGAGGAGTGAGCAAGTATTAGGAAGGCTCAGATTTGCTGTGTGTAAAATGTAACTTGCCAAGTGTCCTTGGCCCAAGATATTTCGGATTCTCTAAAGTACCATGCTGTTTTCTTCATTTTTCACACCCCCAAAAAATGCCTAATAGGAGGTCATGCAGTGCAGATTGTTTCGGAGCAGGCAGGCAGTCGTTAGCTCAGTCAGTGAAGAACTCTGGACATGACACCATAAGCTGCCCTAAGCCGTCCTCGCAAAAACAAGCACATCACATAAATTCCAGGAGGATGACATGGTTTTCTCAAGGATTACGGACAGATTCTGCAGTACACTCAGCTGGATGTGTGATTACGCACCTCTCCGTTCCCAACACAAGGAGACTCGTTCTCAAAGTCACATGCAGGAATAAAATGACAGGAGATCCTGATTGAACAATACAATCTTCCCATCTATCCTTGGGTTTTTCTGTGAAGTTTCCTGCACGTACTTCACTGTAATGCCAAGTTCAGAACAAGATCGTTACAGTTGAACCAAAAATGCAACATTGTTATATTCTTTGCAAAGGTATGCAATGCCACAACATCCATTCCAATGTTGAGAGACAGTTTCCTGTAGGAGGAGATGGTCCACTTGTAAATACAGTATGAAAAGGAAATATCACAATGCTCATTATATAGCGGCTGTAGGAACGGAGGTCAAGCCTTTCAAGTAAAAGAGCCAACTGTCTCGTGCCATTGAGGCACGTGTGAAATCTTTTTGTTTTGCTGTGAAAGCTTCACTGATTTCCATAAAGTAAATTTAAGAATAACTTATATATTGTTAGTTTTAAATACAATTTTCACTCAGAAATTGCTATTAGATTTAACAAAGAGTCGCTAAGAAACACACTGAATTAAATTAGTTTATGAAGTAGAAAGGATTCAATATTTTCTTGTAAAACATACTTCAATAATATTTTGTTTACAACTTGGAAAATCATTTTTGGCCTCCAAGATGACTGACTTGCCTTATAGGGACTTTGCTACAGTGGACCAAAGGAACAGGTTTCAGTTTGCATGCAAATTAAAATACTTGACATTTTCTATTCTAAGAACAGGCTCTTCATGCAACATTGCAGATGTAATCACTGTAAAGCAAGAAGCTATTTAAACCACATCTACCTGCTTCTTTTATCCATCACTTTAAGATTGACCTCCTTAACAGAATAATATTCTGTCTGTCTCCATAGAATCAGTGATTGAACAGTGACTGAAGAGCTGGAGCTTGGCAGCTGTGCTTCGTTATGCCTCAGTCTGCCAGGGCATCTAGAACAGCAACAGTAATGCTGATGTCTTCAGAAAAGAAAGCCAGACAAAGACATTATAACATTGGAGGAAACCCTTGTGAAAAGCAGTACAACTATAACATACCATTGGCCATTTTTACTGATAGTATATACTGAATGCAATGTTTTTGTAATAGCATGTTTTTTACAGTTATATTGAAATGTATTAGTTCAAATTTATATTAAATGCATTTATTTGAACTAAAAACTGCTTTCTGACCTCACTTAAGTGCATTGTTATTAAAACTAAAGGTTCTTTATTGGCATTAATAGTTCCATGAAGAATCTTTAACATCCATGTAACCTTTCCATTCCACAAAAGATACTTTACAGAAACCTTTATAGAAATGCTTTATAGTGGAAATACTTTATAGTGAAATACTTTATAGTGGAAATACTTTATAGTGGAAATACTTTATAGTACTTATAGGAAATACTTTATAGTGGAAATACTTTAGTGGAAATACTTATAGTAGAAATACTTTATAGTGGAAATACTTTATAGTGGAAATACTTTATAGTGAAATACTTTATAAATGTAGTGGAAATGCTTTATATGAAATGCTTTATAGTGGAAATGCTTTATAGTGGAAATACTTTATAGTGAAATACTTTATAGTGGAAATCTTTTATAGTGGAAATGCTTATAGTGGAAATGCTTTAGTGGAAATCTTTATAGGAAATATACTTTATAGTGAAATACTTTATATGGAAATACTTTATAGTGGAAATACTTTATAGTGGAAATGCTTTATAGTAGAATGCTTATAGTGGAAATACTTTATAGTGGAAATACTTTATAGTGGAAATGCTTTATAGTGGAAATGCTTTATAGTGGAAATGCTTTATAGTGGAAATACTTTATAGTGGAAATGCTTTATAGTGGAAATACTTTATAGTGGAAATGCTTTATAGTGGAAATGCTTTATAGTGGAAATGCTTTATAGTGGAAATACTTTATAGTGGAAATGCTTTATAGTGGAAATGCTTTATAGTGGAAATGCTTTATAGTGGAAATACTTTATAGTGGAAATTTACTTTATAGTGAAATTTACTTTATAGTAGAAATACTTTATAGTGGAAATGCTTTATAGTGGAAATGCAATACTTTATAGTGGAAATGCTTATAGTGAAATACTTTCTAGTGGAAATACTTTATAGTGGAAATGTTATAAAGGAAATGCTTTATAGTGGAAATCTTTATAGTGAAATGCTTTAAAGTGAAATACTTTATAGAAGAAATACTTATAGTGGAAATGCTTTATAGTGGAAATGCTTTATAGTGGAAATACTTTATAGTGGAAATACTTTATAGTGGAAATACTTTATAGTGGAAATACTTTATAGTGGAAATACTTTATAGTGGAAATACTTTATAGTGGAAATGCTTTATAGTGGAAATGCTTTATAGTGGAAATACTTTATAGTGGAAATGCTTTATAGTGGAAATACTTTATAGTGGAAATACTTTATAGTGGAAATACTTTATAGTGGAAATACTTTATAGTGGAAATACTTTATACTTTGTGGAAATGCTTTATAAATCTTTATAGTGGAAATGCTTTATAGTGGAAATACTTTATAGTAGAAATACTTTATAGTGGAAATGCTTTATAGGAATGCTTTAAATACTTTATAGTGGAATAGTGGAAATACTTTATAGTGGAAATACTTTATAGTGGAAATACTTTATAGTGGAAATACTTTATAGTAGAAATACTTTATAGTAAATGCTTTAAGTGGATGCTTTATAGTGGAAATGCTTTATAGTGGAAATACTTATAGTGAAATACTTTATAGTGGAAATACTTTATAGTGAAATACTTTATAGTAAATACTTTATAGTAGAAATACTTTATAGTGGAAATACTTTATAGTGGAAATGCTTTATAGTGGAAATGCTTTATAGTGGAAAAATGTTCTTTAGATTAGAAAAAAATGGGTCATTAAAAATCTGTGCATAGAAAAGTTCTTAACAAAAAAATAATTCTTCTATGGCACTGCTGTGAAAACCCTTTCGTAATTATGTAAATTCGTAATCACTTCTATGGTCTTTGAAATATGGTTAAAGAGTACTGTTGAATATACTGACAAAAATGTATGATAAACTAAAATATGTTTTACTGTAATTTCTACTAAAATTACTGTTCACCTAAAAAAATAAATATCCTCCTTTACTTTCTATGATGTCATTCCAAATCTGTTATATGGACCAATGGACAATTTTAAAAAGAAAAATCTTCAACATATTTTATTTTATGTTCCAAAGACTAAAAAATGGCATCCAGGTTTGGAAAGACACAATAGTAAGTAAATGATGACAGAAGGAGCATATTTTCTCTGACACAAATGCTGTCATGGAAGAGCTATAAAACGAATGATCATTTGTTCTAAGAAGATAATACATTTTTGAGGTTAAAGTTCAGACTTCTGATTGAATGTCTTGGAAACCTAAACAGTAGGAGACACTGTTAAGATGTTTCCTGAAACATATGCAAGGTCTAGAATCTCACTGCTGAGATATTAAGAAATTATGTTTCTTTTTATAAAATCCAGGTGTCAGAAGAAGTTGATAGAGACTAAAAGGTAGAGTGAGATCCTGGTAGAGAGGAGGAAGGGGAAAGTAGGAGGGACAGATAGAGAGAGAGAGCGAAAGAGAGCAACTGTGTGTAGAGAGGGTGGGTTGGGTTAAACTGGCACTTAAAAGAGCCGACTGTGTTTGCTCTGTGCCTGATTAACAGGGGAAGAGGGAAGGAAGGACACAGACAGGAAACAACCACAGGATAGGAGCATCCAGAAGTGAGAGTGTCAAGACGGCTCCTCTGGGAACTTTCATTCCTGCACTCTTCCCGTTCCTCACGTCGCAGCTGTGGTCCATTATGTACCGGGCAGTGGTGCTGCTGACTCTCGTCAGCATGAGCACGGCTCTGAAACCCGAGTGGATCCCGGGGGATTATCCTATGACAGAGGCAGGGGCTGAGAGCTTCGTGAGCGACTACAACTCGTCCGCCGAGGAGGTCTTCTACTTCAGCACAGAGGCCAGCTGGAACTACAACACCAACCTGACAGATCAGAATTCACAGCTGCAGGTAGTGTGAATGAATGGTTTTACAGACACCCAGTAACACTGCTTGTAGTCTGACAAGCTACAACTGCACAAAACTTGATGTAACACGATCCACGATTGACTTGCATGTGGAACGGTTGAATTCAGGCAGCGTGGTTCTGCTATAAAGCCTTGTTTGCATATAGGACTGACGAATCAGCCATTTTGACAGCTCTTTGGACAGCCTGTAATAATTTAACAGCTTAAGGCAAAACATCACAATTACATGTCTTCCACTGGGTTTAATTGTGGGTATTGTGATTTAATAGTAGACAGTTTGAGGATTCCTGTAAAGTTTCACTAAATCAAGTGAGCAAGAATTGTGAGATTATTGAGTAACATTCACTTGTGTTAAGGGACGTGACTAATCATTACAAGACTATATTCATGTGTCATCATTTCCTTGCTCTTTCACAGCTTATGAGAGGTTGGGTAAAGTGGTGTAAAGCATCTAAATGCAGCAGGTATTTATAAAAAAAAAGAAAAAAAAGAAGGTAATCCAAGAATTCCTTGTAATACAAATGCACACAGCTTTGTACACAAACGTGACAACTCAGTGAACAAACAGAGTGCTATTTCTATACACACACTGGAATAAGTAGGAACTAAAACGAGACACAAGTTTAACTAATCAGAAACCACAAAAACAACCAAAGAGAGACATACTGTAGAAACTAAGAAAACAAGAACGAAACCAATCCAGACATGACATACACAGATGCGTATCACCAGTAAGGAAGAAGTGTTAGGGAAAGGTGATGATGAAACCATGGAGGCCATGGACCACGTCAGAGCTGGAGACAGCAAAAGAGAAGCCCATGGTGGAACCGGTGGAGTGGAAACCTGAGGCAGAGCTGCTGGTGGAGACCAAGGAGGCCAGGACCAGGGCAACGTCACAGGCTCGGAGGATAGAGGTGAAGCCGGTGGGACAGAGGACAATGGTGGAGCCAAGGGAATGGAGGACCACGGTGACACCAAGGAGTAACCTCACTAGATGGACATGCTTAGCTGAGGAGTCTAAGGTCCCGGACAGAACCAGGGAGTCTAGCAAGCCAGACAGAACCGGTGGAAGAGGAAGGGCTTAGGAGTGGGCTTCGAGATGGGACTTAAATTCAATATGGACAGGTCAATGCTGTCAGGGAGAAACTATTGAGATGTTGAAATGCCATTTGGGACTTTCTTTCCTATGATATGTCAAGTGTTGGGCATTTCAAAGTGAAAAAGTCCCAATCATGTTAAGAAATCAGATCGTATGTCCAATTTCCAATATTGATGAGCCAATAATTATTTAATGGACAATGTAAAGGGTGATAGCCAATAAACGGTTTATTTGTATAAAAAAAACTCAATTCTGAATAAATTACAAAACACTATGTTGTCTAAATTATAAATAAACTGACAACACCAATACATTTAATAAAAAAGGTCACAGTTTACAGTAAGTTTTCATTTGTTAACATTAGTTACTGAATTATTACAGACACCAGTGGTAATAGACAACCGACTGGGAATATTTTGAAGAATGCGACTAACCAACAGTTGAAGTTAGCCATTGACTTCCATATTTATTTATTTATTTGCATACCATGGGCTTCAATGGCAACCAGGAACTGATTGGTTACCAACACTCTTCAAAATATCTTCTTTTAGGTTTGGAAAAACTTGTAGGTGAGTAAATGACAGATGTTTCATTTTGGGTGAACTATATCTTTAATGCATTAACTTATTTAAACTAACTATTGTGAAAAGTTAACAAAATATCAGCCAATAACAAATATAGTACAGAGTGTTACTCATCCCTATCAGTTACTGGTAGAACGAGAAGCTTATAACATCTCAGCATGGTAAAACAAACTGCTTACTGAATCTGTTTCTCCAACCAATCTGTGTTTAAATGATAAAGCACTTCAGTTCAGTTCAACGCAGAAAAACAGAAGAAGAGAAGATAAGATTTATTTTATTCGGTCACATACACAATTATACAGAATATAGAATATTGCAGTTGATATAGACTGAGAAGAAAAGTTTGACCGGATGCCAGTGTGATGAATGCAGAGGCGAGGTGGTCACCATTGCTCTCTCACACACACACACACACACACACACACGCTCGCCTCCTTCAGACAGCTGTCTCAACACGGTTTCACAGCTGTCTCAACACTCACTCACAGCTTTTCAAATGGATGCTGGCACCGCTAACGGCTCAAACTCGCTGCTCAACATCTGAACCAAACCTCAACACAAAAATCTGTAAAAAGAGTTGATAGAGAGCTGGGCAGAACCTGAGCGACGCCTGGTGTGATGTCTATTATTTCAGACACATCAAACGAGGTGATCAAAGAGCCTCTGTTTTGGGCATCTCTATTGGAGGCCAGGTTGTTGCTGTGAGCGGGACTCACCCCTCACCATTGCTGCGTCTGAAGATAAAGCAGCACCGTATCAAAGCAACACGCCCGTTGCACTCATTCCACAGAGACCGCCGTCACAGGACACCGCTCAGGGTTGCTGGAGCAGGTATTTTTGGATTCGCAGTCATCATGACCGTAGGCATGTTGGTGGTGTGCATTCAACAGACGGTTGACTGAGGTTATGCTAATGCAGCATATGCTGATGTGCCTTTCAGGCACTGTTGATGACTGCCGCGATTTAGAATAACACAAGCGAGAAGATGCTTATGTCTGCAAATCAAATTAGATGAAAAAGTTGAAATGTCAAACTTCCAAGCGGCTTGGAAAACTTGGATTTCGTAAAAGCTTGTGAAAGCCACGACCCCAAATTAACTGTGATACAATGCATGACGTCATGTAAACATGATGGCACCCATGCAAATCATGACTTAGTTTGAAGCAAATAAAATGCATCAATGAGTCAAAATTGCTGCATTTCATATAATCAAATCGTTTCGTAGTGTTTTAAAATGAGCTTTTCTGTTGATAAATCTTCTCTAAATGTACGGCATAAACTGACATGGAGAGTTATAGAAATATAGAACTGTATATTTTTCCTCTCTCAATCTGCAGGCATTTTAATCCAAAGCAACTTGAATTTAATTTTTGTTTATTGCATTTATGTTTCCTGAGGTATACCTGTAATATTTTATGTATCAGAAATAGGGGTGGTTCACAAAATTCGATACGACACAGTGGTGTCACGGTTCAGTACGTTTTCGATACGGGGGGCGGGGTAATTGGTTACGTCACAATGTTGGAAATCAAAGGCATGCCAATGATATCACACAAGCAACATGCAAACTTTGCGCAGGATTTATGCTGGTGAACATCTTAATCTCAGTCAATTCACTATGCAGAAAGTGAAAGTAAAGACGGAATGAGTTTTCGGCATCTGATGCCACATATTCTCTCAGAGACGACGAGAGACGAATCTACTTCAACATATGCTGATTACAGTATATAGCTAACTGTTTTAATTTATTCCCTTAATATTTCTCTTGTGGCCAGTACATAGTTAAAAACAAAATGAAAACAAACGCATTTCATATTAAACAGGTTGCTTTTGAAAGTTGGTGCTAGAAATAAAGCTTTTTAGGCTATTTCATTGATTTTTATTGATGACTGCAGTGTTAATATTTTAATTATATGCCTATAATTCATTGTATAATAGACCTTTTTTTAAACATTTCAATCTAGGAGTAAATATAGCCTAATCCTTTAACCTTTGCAGCGCGTTAGTTATGAGGTAATTATTGCGGGGCAAATTAATTGTAATCTTAAATTAATAATAAAAGTAACTTCATAATAATAATAAGCCTAATAAAATAAGAATGTAACAGGCCTACATTAACTGGAAATGCCAAATATCTCTGGCTATCGTCAATGCAAGATCATCGTCTTTCAACGCACCCCAGTAAGGGAAGGTTATCGTGGGCCTTTCGCAGCGTGTGCCACCGGTGCATCACGTTGCCTGTTACGTAGTTTGGGCTGCGTTGTTGATTGCAGTATACTGAGAAAATTATATTTCACACACTTTAAGCTCTTTAATTTTCCAAATGTAACATAATTAGTCCAACGAATTGTTCGGTTTGTAATGCATTCCAAACTGAAAGCCTCGTATCGAACGGTTCAATACAAATACACGTATCGTTACACCCCTAATCAAAAACATAATTTATTTATAATTTAGATATAAATGGTGATATTTTACCCTGATTTTGCCCTGCACAATAACTGGATAAAAAAAAAAAAACTGTAATTAATTTCAACATTTACTGTTATCACACAGTCCAAAAAAATCTATAATAATTTAAAATGTAAAACATAAAAATTAAGAATATTGATGTGGAATGTGTATTGATTGTAGTTCTTGAATTTGTCTTCTCCATTCTCAAATATTTTAATTGAACTTTAACAAAACATATCATTGGTTAGTCACATGCTAATTTCTACATAAAATTAGACAACAGGTTTAGACTAAATTAACCGCTGGATTTCCAACTTAAGTGATATTCAAAGATGTTATTATGATAGCATAGTTATTTATTATTGTGATACTTGCAAAGTCTCTGAATTATTATTTAGAGAGTGCAGCAGTAGAACCACATTTGAAGCTGGCCTAAATCAGATGCCAAAAATCTGATCTCTGCCAGATGTCTGTGAAAAAAATCAGAAATGTTTATGTAAATGCATCCCCTGAGTCATTATTCATGCAAGCGCATTCCACAATCCACTTTACTGCCATGCCACTGCCATACATTAGAAACGCTCTTTCTCTCCGCTCAATTTCTGTGGCAGAGTGGCCATGTGTAGCCCATAATTTCATTTCTGCATTGAGTGAGGCCAGTCGGTGCATCAGATCAAACAGCAAAATACGCTAGAATCAGTCAAGAGGTCTTTTAACTAGCCTCTAAAAATAAAGCTCTCAAAAAGAGCCCTTTAAAACAGTTTAGATCCTTCAGAGACACAATGAGGTGGAAAACAAGGACAATCTGCTCGGAAAACTCACATTCCATACCCATCAAACATCTGCCAATTAAAGAGGGGGAAGTGTTTAGGGAGGTTTGGAGGGTTTTGGTTCAGAGCCAAGCCAAAGTACACCAGATTGAGCTCATCGTGCTTTTTATGGTGTCAGTCACAAGTCGTTATGATGTTACTGTTTCATGTCAAGCCTTGAACCTTGCACCCTGTTTGGACTTATCATCACATTCTTGCATAAACATGACACAACAAATGGGACCTTGGAAGAAGAGGTGAAAAAACAAGAAGCTAGCCATCTTTATCTCGGAGGAAAACCGAGTGTGAACATGCAAGTGAAGGACGATAGCAGAGATAAATGCACGTGTCACCAGCTTGTTAATCAGTGATAGAAGCTCATCTCCACTCGGGTCAACAAAGGCATCACCTCATGAACTAATGAGTGCAACCGCTGTGACAGGGTCATCACGCCCTGCGGTTATCATAACAGAGAAGGGATGCTGGGGTCAAACGTCCAAAGCAGGATGGGGTAGAACATCAGAAAGAGTGACGCACCCAAGTCCAGGATACAATAAACCCAGAGCTGATCCTAGACTTCCGGGGGCCCTACGCAAAACTGTGTCGACCGGGGGTGGGGATGGGGGGTGGTGGGTTCGAGTGGTTATGAACAAATGAATGAACCACATTTGTCTGTGTTTCACTCAGCCCCGAATCACGATTTGACTGATTTTTACGTAGAAAGGGCGACAGCGCCGCATTACAATAAATTATCATTCATGTTTTCATAACCGCTGGCCAAATTCAAAACAAAACTAAAATTAAAACACCTTTGAGAGCAAGGGGGCCCCCTGGTGTTTTGGGGGCCCTACGCAGCTTGCGTATTCTGCGTATAGGGAGGATCGGCTCTGAATAAACCAGAAAGCTTGTTTTTCAGGCAAGGTCACAAGAACAATTCAAATAATTAATTGTTTCTCATTTGGACGCAAAATCTCGTCCACAACTTGGCGGTCATATCTGATTTATTTTGCGATGAAGTACCGTCTTTGAAAAGCATGAGACATTGTTTGAATAGACTAATCTCCACTCCACAAAAAAGTGAATTCTGTCAACATTTACTCACCCTTATGACTTTATTTATTTTGTGTAACAAAAAAATATACAGTATATTTTGAAGAATGTCTCAGTATTTTTTGCCTATACAATGAAGGTCAGTGGTCACCAAAACTGTTTGGTTACCAACGCTCCTCAAAATCTTCTTTTGTGTTCTGCAGAATGAAGAAATTGAACAACATGAGTGTGAGTGAGTAACATGTAAATCTTTAGTGAAGCTTTGAAATATCCAACTTCACCTCTATTTCCCCACATCCCTCACCCAACACATGACCTAAGTCTCTCAAATACACAGTGTGGGAGAAATCATTGTCCCATTCTCAGCTCAATGATGTCTAACTGACTGAAATGTAATGACTAAAAGGGTCTCCACAGCAGACACACTACTGTTTTATGGCATGTGAGCTAGCAGGTGCTTTATACCTCAGTCTGGATTGTTTCAGGTGCTATTCATGTTCCCCAAAATAAATGATTTCCTGTCAGGATCTAAAGAATAAATTGATGGATGGTGTGAACTCAGTCACCTCATTTCATCCCTTGTTGCTGCAAAAGCAATTCAAGGTCTTATTGAAAACATAACAAGAAGGAAAGAAACTCTAGTTCTAGGCTTGAGCAAGAGCCAGAAATGATTATTAACAGATAATGAAAAAATAGGACTGAAAATCATGGGGAGAGAAAGAGATACATACATATTTAAAAATATACTCAAACATCAAAGCATCATGTTTAGTCAGAGCACATGTAATAACTACTAGGCCAAGACTACATACTTATATTTACTGAAATATGTAATTAATCAAAAAAAGAAACAAAAACATTTTCTGAGTGCAAAACAATATCAACGCCAAGAAATACAGGTCCGTACTTCATTTTCTCTACCAGGATTGATTGGATCTTGAATCTCGGAGGTTACATGCCAGAATAAAGTGAGTTTATTCACTGGAGGAGAAGGGCAGAAAACAAGTATGTAGCAAGCTCTGCACCGCTTTTATCAGAATCTTTAGTGCCATGGCAAAATAAATCATATTTAATCTAAAATATAAATGAGAATTTGCAGTCTGCATTAAATGTGATGCAAAAAAGACATAGAAATAGAAATAATGAGAAATGTATTTCTGTTGAGTCAACATTTAGTGAAGCAACAACGTACAGTGCAACTAGTCTGATTCTCAAACAAATGAATAATGAATTTACATACATTACAAAAACATAGAACGCATTCAGTGCATTTAGATTCACAAACAAATTAGGCTTATGGGCTAATTCTTTTAGTGATGCAAAAACATTCAGTGCGACTGTGTCATCTGAATTCCAAACAAATGGCTCAGTTCTTCTACGTGAATCAAAAATATACAATGCATGCTGTGAATTATGATTCACAAACAAATGACTTATGAGCTGGTTCTTTTTAGTGAATCAAAAACATACAGTGTGAATAGTGTAGTCTGATTCCGGAACATATGACTCTTAATGACCAATTCAATCGATAGTTCAAAAGATGAGTTTCAATCAGTCTTATAATCTTTTACTGAACTGAACCAATCAGAGCAACATCAACAAGTTAGCATTGTTTTCAGAAATGAAGTTTTGCATTAATATAATTCAAATGAATGAAGAAATACAGTTTATATGCTATATAACAAATACTTATGATCAGTTTTCATTTAATTACCTTTAATTAAAACATGAAAACTGCTGTAATTGACTTCAGATGAGAAAAAATCCATGATATTCCTATGGATATTTATTTTATTTTACTTTTATTTTTTGTAGATACAGTGACTTTGTCTCACTAATAATGATTTGGGCCATTGTGCATAGAATAATCAGACACTCCTCGTTGTTTCCTTCAGGTTGCTGCATCTTTGGAGGAGCAGGCTTTCACCGAGGCATGGGGTCAAAAAGCGAAAGGCTACCTTCAATGATTCTCTCATGGAGAGCTTCACTAATCCAGACCTGAAGAAAATCATCCGTAAGATCAATGTTCTGGGACCCGCCAATCTCCCAACTGCAGAGAGAGAGCGGGTGAGTTGACGACTGGAGCTGAGGAAGAAGAGCTCTTGACGACGCATCGAGATGTGTTTTGATCTCTCTCTTTGTTTTCTTAGTACAATACCATTCTGAGCCAGATGGACAGCATCTACTCAAAGGCAAAGGTGTGTCCCCCTTCAGAGGAATGCTGGTCTTTGGAGCCTGGTGAGAAACGCTCCCAACACTTTGTTGATGTGTGTCAGTAAAGGTCAAAATGAAGGTGAAAATACACAAGGAAGCACAAGGGCTTGCAATACAACAATAGAATTGTGTTTCAGATAAGCTTGACACTTTAAAATGTATGCATGTGGACCAAGCTATAGATGGTTCAAAAGATGAGCCAAAGAACACTAATAACAACTGAGAATGCAAAATTAGCAATATTTGCAGACAGTTTCTATTTAAAATAGAGAACATTGAAAAATTGTTTACATTCTCTGAAAGGCAATTTTGAATATTTAAAATATGTTTATTTGTAACTAAAGTTGCTATTTATCCTATATTCAGGACAACAGTCTGATTGCGAGTATGATATTGCTTTTACACAACAATTAATGAGAAAAACTAAGTTAATCCTTAGTAACTAATTGTTCGGCCAACAAAGTCTCTGAGAAACACGCAGTAGTGAATGATTCAATGACTCACTGACCAAAAGCCATTTGTTTTGCTGAGGTCACATATTACCATCGTTAGGGCAATTTTTGCATGCAAAATGCAATAATTACAAATGAGAATCCAAGCAATCTGTAATTTCACACAAGGGTGAAAGATCTCCCAACGCAGATTTTGCAATGAAAATGAGCAAAAGCATCGCTAATGTGACTGCATCGTCAATTAGTTGAAGATCCACTCATAAAGACTTGTCGCACCTACAGGTGTAACTTTGAGTAAAACTTTATTTTAAGGACGATGCATATTACTAGCATATTGGCTATTTATTAGTACTTATAAAGTACATATCAATGCCTCATTATGCAAGCCCATATTTTAGATCCCTTAGTCCAACCCCATACCCAAACTTAACAAATAGCTACTTTACTATTAAGAAGCAGGAAACTGAGGCAATTTTATTGAGTTTATTGAGGCACAAGTCCTTAGTTTATAGTGAGAACTAGACCTTAAAATAAAGTGTGACCTAAGTTTGTAACCTGCTGAAAGAATCCACACCACTTGACCTCACTTGCCTTATTCTCAACAATTAAATTTACTAAATGTTTGTTTACATTAGCAGCTAGGTTTACGATTTTGGCCAAATCTAAAAAGTTGCTTTTATCTGAAGAGTGCATGATTACATCCGTGTCACAACAGTTTCGCATTTGCTAATAACATCATTACATAACATCATCTCGATAGCATTCAAAATCCAAAACTATCTTCTTATTTGGATGAAATCACATATTTGTTCTAACAGTGTTTCATACATGTGGACTTGTTTATATCTGCACCGGATGTGTGCTTTTTCCCATCTCCAAATACACATACACCAACAAACAGCAGTAAATCTGACTGTATGAATACACAACACTTAATTCTGATGTCCATTAACTCATTGCCTACTGTTCCTGTCCTCTACTTCATGGATCCAGTCATATGATCCAAAGCTAAAATCAACATGTGTTGTGTCCTGTACTCCTAAAAGCTTCCGTTCAAGGCTCTTCCTGAGAAACTGCACTGATTTAGCTTCTGTGGACCACAAAAATCCAGAACACTGTTGTTAACAAACACCCTTTCTTCATCTGGGGCTCATTTGCAAGACTCAGCATAGCCTAAATCTTGCACTAGAAGTTGTTTTACTGCAGAGTTAGTATTAAAAATAGTTCACTTAGAAATGAAAATGTACTCACCTTCAGGCCATCCAAGATGTAAATGAGTTTGTTTCTTCATCAAAACAGATTTGGAGAAATGTTGCATTACATTACCTGTGTGTTTTCCTATAATTAATATGATTTGTTATTTATGTGTTTTAGAGCTCACAGAAATCATGGCTACCTCAAGAAGCTATAAGAGGCTTCTGTATGCCTGGGAAGCCTGGCACAACGCCTCAGGGGTCCCACTTAGATCCCTCTACCCTGAGTTTGTGGAGCGCAGCAACAAGGCATCTCGGATGGACGGTGAGTGAGTAATTCTTGAGAGGGGAGAAAGATAAAGAAAGAAAGATTTGACACCTGTTCTTCTTATCTGTTCTCCCCAGGCTTTGATGATACCGGCGAATACTGGCGTTCCTGGTACGACTCTCCGACCTTCGAGCAAGACCTAGAGAATCTGTTTAAACAGCTGGAACCTCTCTACCAAAACCTGCATGCTTTTGTTCGCCGAAAGCTCTACGACTACTATGGTCCTAAATACATCAACCTCAAGGGTCCCATCCCCGCCCACCTCTTGGGTAAGTCGTTAGATTGCGAAAAATACAGATTTGCGAATGATTGAAGATGGTTTATTATTACTGATATTACACAACTTGTTTTTACACAACTAGCCAGACTTTGACATAAAGCATATAATCTGGTCCTCATTTAAATATATTCTGGCCATGCAAAAATCGCCCACTTAGACAGGAAAATAGATTCAGACGGCTTACATTTACAGTACAATTGTGTATTCAGCAGACACTTTTGTCCAAAGCAACTTACAATAGAGAGGCATACGTAATGTGTCACATTGGTAACACTTTACTTGAAGCCTGTATATATAATGCATTATAAAATGATTATTAATGCATTAATTATGCTGTGTAATGCCCTAATATTGCATGGGATGATCTCATAAATAACTGTTATAAAACTATCCTAAATTAAATGATAAAATCTGTATCTCTATAATGCATTGAAACAGCAAACAACCAATCTCAGATGTAACAAGGAATATGCAGTTAATATAATGTATTTTAACTTTGGTAACAATTGTTTATGAAAAGATAAAGAATTAACTGATATTAAGTAATGAGACCTCATTGTAAAGTGTTATAATTTAGCCTTATTTACACCAATAATGTTAAAATAGTATACATTCCCACCATGATATTAGACACAGTACATCATTTGAGATATAGACAAAATTGCAAGTTACATCACAGAAATCTGACTTTGTAATATAATAATGCAATTTCATGTATTATACATACAGGCTTCAAGTAAACTGTTACCACTTTTTCATTTTTTTCTACATTGTATATTTTTTATCATACTGTATGTTCTCATTGTGTATGATTTCTGTTTCAGGCAATATGTGGTCACAAACATGGAACAACATTTACAACATGATGATCCCTTTTCCTGACAAGCCCAATCTAGATGTGACCGACACCATGGTTGCTAAAGTAAACGAACAGAACTATATCTTGATGAGTGAATAAAATCCTCAGCGCTCCAGAGACTGATGAAGTGATTTGTACCCATAGGGTTATAATGCTACTCACATGTTCCGGGTGGCTGAGGAGTTCTTCACCTCTCTGGGTTTGCTCGAAATGCCTGCTGAGTTCTGGGACAAGGCCATGCTGGAGAAACCCGCTGACGGAAGGGATGTGGTCTGCCATGCCTCTGCCTGGGACTTCTACAACCGCAAAGACTTCAGGTGTGTTATCATATTCATCTCTAATCTAATAATCAAACGTTAATCTAGCTCATATTGTTGCACAGTAGCAATCCTTGTTCTTTATCAGTTTTTTTCAAATTTTAAGATTAATAAATACTGTCATAAATGTATTGCTCATTGTTATTTCATGTTAGTTTAAATAATGTTAGCATTATCTAATGTTACCTAGTGAGGCATTATTGTAAAATGTATAATTGAGCTTTACAAGAGTTGTTGTTATTTCAAAAATGTAAAAAAAATTCACCATTGTATTATTCAACAGTACATAATTTAAAATATGGTGAGAATTACACTTTGTTTTGAAATTTGTATCACTTTAAGAATAAAAATAAATAATTCTACACAGACGCATCTACATACACCTTTGTTAATAGATGAATTAAACTAGTGAGAGTGTGCAAAGTGTGCTATTTTTTTTAAAAAAAGGCAAAATGCTGCATGTTTTCCTAACAAGTTTCAAACACTCCCAATCTGTTATTGTTTAAAAAGTACTCCAAACCCAAACTCACTCTCTCAGTTGTTTGAGGCAGTGTTGTTATGTCCAGCATAGTACAGCTGCTCAAACAAACATTATAATTTAGTTTGGTCCTGCAAAAACATAGACTATTGATTTTCCCAAACTCATTCCATCAATAGTCAATGTTCTCTGTCTTATAACAGATTATTTCTGCCATAGAACAGAAAACAAAGTGACTTTGCAACTTTCATCTGATAATTCTTTTATCTCGCAATTGTTATGAACTCGTCATTGTTCAAAATTCACATCTTGCAATTCTGTTTTCTCAAGTTCGAGTTTACGTTTTGCAATTCTGAGTTTTTCCTCTGAACTCTGAGTTTACATCTCGCAATTCGTATGTATTTTTTCTAATTGCGACTTTATATCTTGCATTTCAGAATATAAATTCACAACTCTGACGTGTACAAAATTCTACAAAAAATAGAATTGTGTGATAAAAAGTCACAGTGACGATTTATTCTATTATTATTACTATTTATTTTAATTCTGTGGCGGAAATTAGCTTTCATAGTGTCAGATTGGTCAGGGTAATCAAATAAACAGAATAATTTGATGGCACCTCATCAAACTATGAATGCTTTGTTTCAATTTATAATGTAATATCGGAAGGGATTGGCAGGGAATTACACAAATCACCAAAGATATTCTTAAGTATTATAGCAAAATGTATGATCCCTGACAGAATCAAACAGTGCACCACTGTGACTATGGAGCAGCTTTTCACCGTGCATCACGAGATGGGCCATGTGGAATATTACCTCCAGTACAAAGAGCTGCCGATCAGTTTCAGAGGTGGAGCCAATCCTGGCTTCCATGAGGCCATAGGGGATGTGCTGTCTCTGTCTGTGTCCACACCCAAGCATCTCCACACCATCGGTCTCCTGGAGAAACTGACCGATGATGCTGGTAGGTGAAAGACATTCAGAATGATACTCATCATGTAAACCCCAAATAATGACATTACGATGTATTTGAAATTCTATAGAGAGCGACATCAACTACCTATTAAAGATGGCTTTGGAAAAGATCGCCTTCCTTCCTTTTGGATACCTTATTGATCAGTGGCGCTGGGGTGTGTTTAGTGGACAAACACCACCTGAACGTTACAATGCAGAATGGTGGTACCTCAGGTAAAAACATTATATACTTGTATGTTTTGATATACTTGAAGTACACTACAAGGACACATTTAATTCAATTAAGTGCACTTATTTTTCACAACTGGTGGCTTATCTGTTTAATATTAAACAGGTCATGCTAGTTATGCTTAGGTAACCTGCCTTTTTATGAGACATCAGTTTTATTTATTTATATAATTTTTTTTTGCTGCTTATTCTACAATCCCTACCATTCCAAAGTTTGGGGTCAGTAAATTTTTTATTTATGTATTCATTTTAAGAAATTAATGCTTTTAATTCAGCAAGGAAATATTAAATTGACCAAAAGTGACAGTAAATACATTTATAGTGTTACAAAAGATCTCTGTTTTAAACAAATGCTATTTTATTGACCTTTATTACTTGATTATTCCTGGAATATATATACATATGTACAGTATAGAGAGAGAGAGAGAGAGAGAGAGAGAAGAGAGAGAGAGATGTGTATTCCACAATATTAAACTGTGATAATAATAAATGTTTTGAGCTGTAAATCAGCATATTATAATGATTTCTTACTGTATTTTTGATTAAATTAACAGAGCCTTGCTGACAATGAGGCACCTCTTTTAAAACATAAAAAAAAAATCTGACCAACACCAAACCTTTGAAAAGTATTGTAAATACAAGGTAAATCTCCTTGTATTTACTGTAAATGTAAATCAACAGTACTTTCTTGAATGGAATATTAATATTTTTCCTTTTATTAGGACAAAATACCAAGGCATCTGTCCACCAACCAGACGTACAGAGGAGCATTTTGATGCTGGAGCGAAATATCACATTCCTGGAAACACACCGTACATCAGGTGGGCTTATCACAATGTGCTGCCCGTGCTAAATTAGCAATCAATAATCAAAACTTATGATGTACACAGAGACGATAAAATATTTTCTCTCATTTAACCTCTCGTAGATACTTTGTGAGCTTCATTCTGCAGTTCCAGTTCCATCAGAAATTATGTCAGGCCGCTGGACACACCGGACCTCTGCACAAATGTGATATCTACAGATCAAGAGAGGCTGGAGCTGTTTTAGAGTATGTATTGAGTTTAAAGAGTGACTGCCGGGGGTTTGAATGAAACCACTGTATCATCATCAGTGTTGGGGGTAATGCATTACAAGTAACGCGAGTTATGTAATAATATTACTTTTTCAAGTAACTAGTAAAGTAACGCATTACTTTTTAATTTACTAGAAAATATCTGAGTTACTTTTTTCCATTTATTGACTGACAGTGCGCTGTGTGAACATGATCTTACTGTAGTTCTAATCTAGACTAAATGAATGTGTATTAATTCATCCCACTCACAAAAAACAGATTCAGTATTCATCAAAATGAATTAAAACAGTGAAATGCAAACTCAGAATATGACGCAAACCTGCAATAATTAAATATGTTAAACAACAAATATATATCTAATCCCATTTTATTAACCAATGTGTTTGCTGCTGACCTTTGATGATCCAGTTCAATCATAATAATAAGCAAAAATTACTTTAGATAAACTAACAATTGTAATTCGTTGTTTTGTTTTTATTGCTGAAGAGTGTTGAATCTTCTCCTGTGTTCTTCTGTACAGACGTGATCTACTTTTCCTTCAGACTGAGGTTTATTCATTACACTTTTTGGTGTGAAAGGACTTTTACATTTGCTATAAATAGAACTTCTTATATTAAAAACAAACAATCAAGCCCTGCTCATATTTAAAAAGTAATGCAAAAGTAATGTAACGCATTACTTTCCATAAAAAGTAACTAAGTAACGTAATTAGTTACTTTTTTTAGGGAGTAACGCAATATTGTAATGCATTACTTTTAAAAGTAACTTTCCCCAACACTGATCATCATGATGAACGGAAAGTCTGTACTATGAGATAAAGTTCTACTTTATTCTGTTTGGAAGGAAAGTCTTGAAGGCTGGCTCTTCAAAGCCTTGGCCAGAAGTGCTACAAGAGGCTCTGGGCACTAACAAAATGGACGCCAGCCCCCTGATGAACTATTTTGAGCCAGTTACTACCTGGCTGCAGGAACAGAACGCGAAAACGGAAGAGACGCTGGGCTGGCCTGATTTTAATTGGGTGCCACCAGTACCAGAAGGCTACCCTGAAGACATCGGTGAGAATGTGTGCAAACTATTTTTATTAGGACAGCCAGTTTAGCTTCATAACTGAGTTAATTATATAAAGAAAATAACATAACACGTTACAATTAACACATTTAATCATGCCCTCTGACTTGCACATTAAGCACCCGGTGGAAATGTTGTGACTCTTAGCTGCAGAGTTGCCAAATCCAGGTTTTTTTAAGCTTGTGAAAAAGAAGTGTGCTTAATTTTACTGAATGTGTAATTGAAACCTTAAAAGTATATATTTTTAAATGTACTTATAATGTGAAATTAATTAAATAAAATGCCACTTAATTGTAATTGAATGTACACTTTCATGAATAAAGTTCTTAAAAAGTGCACTTTGTAATAATGTAAAGTTATAAGTATATTACTTAATTAATTAATATTAAAATAAAAAAAATTGTTGTGTTGGATAATATAAACTCTTAAGTTAACTGCATTTCATGTAAATTTAAACTATAATACATTTTAAATGAATTGAAATGAACATGCAATTAAGCGTCCAACAACATCACATTCAGTTTGTACTTAATATATTGTTTGAACACAAATTATTTCCTTAGTACCACATAGCTGAATTACAAAAATAAAGCATATTTTCAAGCAACCTTTGCAAACATGCACTTCTATAAGCAAATATTAATTTCCTTGAGGGAGATAAACGTACTCGGTTACTAACGTAACCTCGGTTCCATGAGATACGGAACAAGTACTGCGTCTTATTTAAGACGCTAGGGGAAACTCCTTTTTCTCCGATACTGAAGCCTTTTTTTTAAATAACGCGTGTAACTGCACGGCGATTGGTTTGTGAAGTGCGCTGAAAATGAACCAATTTTCCCTGTACAAGAGCTGCAACCAGAGCTGCACATCCTATTGCTGGAAAGCTTGCCAAAGCCTGCCAGAATGGGCGGGGCATCTGGCTATATAATGCAGGCATTCGCCAAGGCTCCTCAGGTTACTTCGACTGAAGCGACGACTGAGTCGTGCAGCCGCATAGCATGGCAAAGTACGCAGTACTCGCTCCGTATCTCAGGGAACCGAGGTTACGTTAGTAACCGAGTACATTCCATATCGATACTACACTTCGTACTGCGTCTTATTTAAGACGCTAGGGGAAACAGTATAATCCCGCCGTGCCTATGCTAGGGGAACAACCAACACTTGAACTTGCCTTAGGCACCAAGAGGGGCCCAGAGGGACCAAGTATTGTACAGGGAAGCCCTGCAGAAGGTAATAGGGTCAAACTCATAGAGGTTGACCTGGCCTTGCGTAATCGTCCCAAATAAATCTGTACAGCCTCGGAGCTCTATTGAGGACCAAGAGTGTACAAGAAGAAGGCAAACACCCATACTGGTTTGTCATATGACAAGAGTGAGCCCATTATGCAGAAAGGACCCGGGCCTGTAAGGCCGGAAATTCCAGATTATAAAACCTGGCAAATGTGGTCGGCGAGGCCCAGCCATCTGGATAGTCTCTGCTTTGTGACCAGAGACCCTTTGGTGCAGCCGCGAAAGCATACAAAGATCTGTTCCGACTGCCTAAAAGGGACGGAATGCTCGATATGAATTCTCAACGCCCTGATAGGGCAGAGTAGATTCAACCCCTGGTCTTGCTCCGAAGGAGGAAGTGCCGAGAGAGTTATCACCTGCACTCTGAACGGAGTCGAGAGAAATTTAGGTATGTAGCCATGCCTTGGTTTCAGGACGATCTTAGAATCGTTAGGCCCGAATTCGAGGCTGATAGCGCCTGCAGATCTCCCATACGTTTTACAGATGTTAGTGCTAGTAGCAGAGCAGTCTTTAGCGTCAGGGACGAAGGTCAACAGACTGTAGCGGCTCAAAAGGAGGGCCCTCAACAATGTGGGCAGATCCCATGTCGGGACAGTGACAGGGCGGGGCAGATTGAGCCTCCTAGACCCCTTCAAGAAACGAACAACCAGGTTGTTCCTGCCCACTGATTGGCCATCTATAGGAGTGTGTGAGACTGCTATAGCTGCTACATAGACCTTGAGCGTGGAAGGGAAGCGACCCTTTTCCAACAGCTCTTGCAGGAAGGACATTATCAACAATATGTCTAAAACTGGGTCTGTGCCACGGGTAGTACACCAGGTGGAGAAGACAGAACACTTAAGGGCATAGAGGTGTCTCGTAGACGGTGCTCTAGCCTGAGAACTAGTATTAAGCACACTCTCGGGAAGATTTGAAGGCTCCCATCGAGAGGCCAAAGATGCAGTGCCCATAGTTTGGGCTGGGGGTGCCAAATCGTTCCGTTCACCTGAGAGAGGAGGTCTTGTCTCAGGGGAATGGGCCACGGGGCTGCAGTGAGCAGCCGTGACAGCTCCGCGAGCCAATGCTGGCTCCTCCAGAGCAGGGCCACTAACAGAACTCTGTGCTTCTGTTCCCTGATTCAATCAGGGGAAAACGTCTCAGGTTACACATGTAACCATGGTTCCCTGAGAATAGGGAACGAGGCGCTGCGTCCTCTAGGGGTCGCTATGGGAACGCCTTCAGCGTGACCGGTGTCTGAAGCATGAATGAAAAAACACAATGCTCTTGACATTGGCAGGTGGAAGCCTATGATGTAAGCAAATGAGTGTCTGCGGGAATAAAAGGCCGCCTGTGGAACACGTCATCCTCTTTTTTTTCAAAGGGGACGCAGACAGGAATGCCCGAAGCATAGCTAAGAGATGCAGCATCTCGTTCCCTATTCTCAGGGAACCATGGTTACATGTGTAACCTGAGACATTCCCTTTCGAAGGGAACTCTACGCTGCGTCCTCTAGGGGTTGCTATGGGAACGCTATACCAACCCCACCATGCTGAGGGATGAATATCCGAATAGCTGGATTCCTAGATCACAGACTCAAGGAATATCATCCCTGCCCAGCAGATCTAGAGCCAAAACCTCCCTACAGGCAAGCTCAAAGCTCGCCATCATAGACTAGCTCACCAGAGTATGGCTCTCAGAGTGGAGGTCTCAGGAAAGCGACTCTCTAGATTGAGAGGAGACCTCTACACTCGACGCTACAAACAGCTAGAGAGGCTCAAGAAAGAGCCTGCACATAATACTGCCTAAGCGGAGCTCTGGAGAGCAAAGAATGACTCTCTAAAACGAGAGGAAGCCTAGCAACACTCAATCCAGTTAGGGGAACTCTTTAGAGTGGAGGTCTCAGCATAACGACTCTCTAAAGCGAGAAGAGACCTGACTACACTCAGCGCTAGAGACAGCAATTCTCTCGAGAAAAGGGACAAACGAGAGCGGAGCTTTCCCAAAGAGAAAAGCTCACAATGAACGCACTCCGTTCCCTCGAGAACAGAGCGCGCGTGCTCTTTGCCCAAACACATAACGCATAGGTCATTTGTGTCATCTGGTGTCAGAAAGCGCTGACACGGATCGACACACCTCCTAAAACGTTTCACAACAGACATAGTACTCACACTTCAGAAACAAATGTCCCCTGAAGACAAAAAAGAGGATGACGTGTTCCACAGGCTCCCTTTTATTCCCGCAGACACTCATTTGCTTACGTCATAGGCTTCCACCTGCCAAGTGCATTGTGTTTTTTCATTCATGCTTCAGACACCGGTCATGCTGAAGGCGTTCCCATAGCGACCCCTAGAGGACGCAGCGTAGAGTTCCCTTCGAAAGGGAAGCATAAAGGAGGAGGTTGAGCCAGTCGTGGGCCAATGCATCCCTGTCCTTCGAAAAATAAGTTTGGAAATGAGTGTTGTCTTCTGAGGCAAAGAGGTCAACCTCTGGCCTGCCGAAGATTCCCCATATTTCCTGAACCGTTTGTGGGTGGAGCGTCCACTCGTGTGAGGGACATTGCTCCGAGATAGCATGTCTGCTCCCAGGTTAAGTTTGCCCAGGGGCACGCCATGATCCATCCACTGATGTTTTTTCCAAGGGGCCAGAGCTGCAATGCAGGCCTACATTACTATGAAGTGTAGTATCGATAGGGAACCCATTGTAGTAGTAAATGAACAATAAAATAGCTGAAGGGAATGTATTATTGACAATAAATCTCTTAAAATGTCATCTTTAAGTACTCTATACCAAATTGTAGGTTGCGCATGGTTTTTCCATAGGGTCGATTTTATTTTTTCCTCTTTGAAGTGAAAGTTAGACATGATTTTGTCTTTATCAGCCTTGATTTATTTTTTTCAATTCTGTTTTTGATATTTTAAAATGCTGCTATATTAGGCCTACAATGCCTAATCAGAAAAGGCCTTTCAGAAAACGAGCAAACTCATTCTCATGTTTTTTGAATGCCTCAGGTAAAATAACAGATGAGATGCTTGCCAAGCAGTACTTAGAGGAATACAACAGCACAGCGGAGGAGGTCTGGAACACTTACATTGAGGCCTCCTGGACCTACAACACTGACATCACTGAAGCCAACAAGGAGATCATGGTGAGGCCCAGCCTGCTCTCTATTTTACAACACCACTCATTCTCAGAGTCTCATGCTGCAATTTATGGCTTTAGCTGCAAAAAAACTTTGAGATGGCCAACCACACAAAGATCTATGGACTAGAGGCCCGTAAGTTCGACACCAGCGATTTCCAGGACGAGACGGTGAAGAGAATCCTGACCAAACTGAGTGACCTTGAGAGAGCTGCTCTTTCTAAAGAAGATCTTATAGAGGTAAGACAAACAGACTGATGACAGACAGAGAGATAGACAGATTTTATATACTGAAAGATCAAAAAGAGTCATTTTTGACTCTTAACATCTTACATTTTGACTGTGGTAACTTACAACAGGTTACAGTAGTTTTTTGTCAGAACTGGAACTTGTGCTTTTTGACAGACTACATTATGACTTCTCATATTTTTCATGTTCATAGTACAATAATTTGCTAGCATCCATGGAGACCCTGTACAGTGTAGCCACAGTCTGCAAGGATCCATCAACCTGTCTGCCTCTAGATCCCGGTGAGTTCACTTTTATTCATTTTTCTATACCGTTCAACAGTTTGGGTGAAGTTTTATTATTATTATTATTATTTAACAAGAATACATTAAATTAATCAAAAGTGACAATAAAGAATGTTACAAAATATTATATTCTTTTGAACTTTTTATTAACCAAAAAGAAGTATCATAGTTTACACAAAATATATATTAAGCAGCACAACTGCTTTAAACACCGATAATAATAGAGAATTGAGCAGCAAATTAGCATATTGACCTTTTTCACATTTCTGGGTTCTATAGTTGTGAATGGGAGAAATATAGTTCCCTTTTGATATTTCACTTTTTTCACACATATTTCACAGCTTTCAGACTCGGTCATCCCCTGCGGCTATCCGGTAAGATCTAAGAAAGCCTTACTAGAAGAGGAGAAAGAAAACAAAAATTCTGTGCGAGTGACGGCAAAATAGATGACAGCCTTTTTTTCTGGCGGCTTCTGATGCGGAGTTGTGTTCGGGCTCTGTGACTGACCCCGCCCTCTTAACGCCGTCCTCTTCACGTAACGCCAGACTCAGAGCAGATGAGGAGCTCGTCCAGCCTGATAGTGTTGGAGCGCCACCTCTGGCTCACGATGACGGAGATGAAAGAGGCGGACAAAGTCCCCTTCCTCGACGCTCCGATCTCGTCAGACAGCCTGTTTGGACCAGCTGTGGAGGGCTTTGCTGAATGCTTCACGGAGGCTCAGAAGTCATCTCAGGCGATGCGACACTTCCTCCCTAAACGCACCAGCTATTCCTCTGCTTCCAGTTGCCCCAGACCTGCGCCGACTCAGCAGACAGCTAAACCAACGCCAACCGCCCTGGAGCCCCGACCTCCGGAGGATCGGCGAGATAGAGGGCGCTCACGCTCGGCATGATGCTACCCTTTCCCGAAGCGCCAAGGATCCCGGCCCAAGATCGCCTTGGATCCGGCGCCTCAGAAATCCTCCTGAACAGCCAGGCAGAAAGAGGAGGGGCCCGAGTCTCACTACTGCTGGACAACCCCGTATCTCTCGCCACCCCGCTTAGCGCTGGGCGCTGAGGAAAGTGTGTTCATGGATCCACGGGCCCACTATAGCGCCCAGGAGTCCGACCGCTGTGATAGCGGACAAAATAAAACACATACATTTTCAAAAAGAGAGCAAAAATCTCTTTCTGCCTACCATAAGCGTCCTGCCTTTATGCAGCCAGTCTGCACAGCCGTTTCAACCCCTTGCCACGAGGGCCGAGGCCTGGCAGGCCATCCCCGGTGTGTCAACGTGGGTAATGACTACGGTAAGACGAGGTTATACACTCCAATTCGCTCGAAGACCACCGCACTTCCGCGGTGTGCTCGCCACCACAGTGCGCAGCGAGAATGCTCAGGTCCTCCGCGCAGAGGTGATGAATCTGCTGGAAAAAGGAGCCATAGAAATCGTTCCTCCAGCCCAGAGCGAGTCAGGCTTTTACAGCAGCTACATCCTCGTCCCCAAAAAAGACAGCAGTATGCGACCTATTCTAGATCTCAGACTCCTGAATTATGCCCTGATGAAAAGGTCGTTCAGGATGATCACTTTGAAACAGATCCTCCCGCAAATATGCCCAGGGGACTGGTTCATGTCGCTGGATCTGGAGCCCACCCATCACAGACGATTCTTGAGAGTAGCATTTGAAGGGGTGGCATATCAATATAAGGTCCTGCCGTTTGGGCTATCCCTGGCTCCCCGCACTTGTACACGATGCATGAATGTGGCTCTCTCCCCTCTGCGACAGATGGGAATCCGCATACTCAACTACCTCGACGACTGGCTCATTCTGGCCCAGTCGCAGGCGGTTTTAACATCGCACAAGACCCTCCTCCTCAGCCACTTAGATTGTCTGGGGCTCAGGGTCAACTTTGCCAAGAGCATACAGTCACCCAGCCAACGAGTTTCGTTCCTGGGTACAGTTATCGACTCAGTGCAGATGACAGCAACTGTCTCAGCGGATCAAGCCATGACAATTCAGCGCCACGCGGCCTCCTTCAAGGAAGGTACCGCCCGTCCGCTCAAAGCTTTCCAGAGAATGCTGGGCCTTATGGCAGCAGCTTTGCCAGTACTTCAGTTGGGTCTGCTTCACATGCGACCCATCCAGTTCTGGCTGAAGCAGAGCATTCCATCCACGGCCTGGCGTCACGGACGCCACCACGTAATGGTGACTCGGGCTTGTGTATCAGCCCTGGCCCGTTGGAGGGACCCCTTCTGGCTAAAGCGAGGCGTGATCCTAGACACAGGGCACAGAAGGAAGGTTGTCATGACAGACGCTTCCAACAAGGCTTGGGGAGTGCTGTGCGAGGGCAAACCGACCTTCGGTCTATGGTCCGAAGAGGAGTCGGGCCTGCACATCAACTGCCTAGAAATGCTAGCAGTGTGTCAGGCCTGTCAATTTTTCCTGCCGGACATTTGGGGACACCATGTGCTAATACGCTAAGACAGCAGATCCGTGGTGTCATACATAAATCACCAGGGCGGCCTCATCTCGAAGCGACTCTGCACGCTGGCGAACGACCTTCTTGTGTGGGCTCAGAACAATCTGCGCTCACTGAAGGCGACGCATGTGCCGGACAAAATGAACCAAGGAGCAGACATGTTGTCAAGGAACAATGTCTATTCAGAGGAATGGACGCTCCACCCACTCGCGGTTCATGAGAATTTGGGAAATCTTTGGCAAGGCTCGAGTAGACCTCTTCGCCTCCAAAGACAACTCTCACTGCCCAATCTTTTTTACAAGGAGCATGGATGCCCTGGCCCACGAATGGCCCAGCCTTCAGCTCTATGCTTTCCCCCCAGTCGCTCTGCTACCGCAGGTACTCAGTAGCGAGTAGGAGACCTGCAGGCCCTTTACGTCAACCCTGTTTGCCTGAAATTACCGCGCTAAAGGTGGCCCTTTTACGAAGCAGATAATTTATAGGTTGTTAGTGGATGCTATCACATTAGGGCACTCCTCCTCGGGGTTGCAGTGCCTCATCGGAGTCAGAGCCCATTCCACCAGAGGCATCGCCTCGTCTTGGGCATGGTCCAGCGGGGTGTCCATTTCAGACATTTGTGAGGTGGCTGTCTGGTCCTCGCCGTCCACATTTGCAAGGTTTTACAACCTGGATGTCCCCGCCTTGCAGGCCAGAGTCCTTTCTGCTTAAATAGCAATATTTTCAGATTCACTTGACCAACATTGTTCAAGCCCCTCTTTGCTTGGTCTGTCCATAACTGTTTGGACGCCAGGTATCACTTTCGGGACGACACCCAGGCCACGGATGACCCTCAAGGCTTTCTCTGTGCTTGATATATTCTATTGACTCCCCTGGGCCTAATCCCACGTGAGTCTTGGTTTCGAGTCATTCCACGTCATAGCACGGCGTGATTGAACTGGTTCCCATTCTTACAGTACGAGTGAAATATCGAAAGGGAACGTACTCGGTTACTTTCATAACCTCGGTTCCCTGAGATATGGGAACTGAATATGAGTACTGTTCCTGGCCATGCTAAGAACTGCACGCTCGGTTGCTTCCTTCGAAGAAATCTGAGATGCGGTGGCAGGCGACGAGTTATATAGCCAGACGCCCCTCCCATTTTGGCGGGCTATGGCGGGCTGCATAGCCATAGGCTCGCTCGCCACCGCCGTGGATTGGTTCGTTTCACCTTACACGAACCAATTACGTGCAGTTATAACTGCGTGATTGAAAAGGCTTCAGTGAAGGGTAAAAAAGGGATTTTCCCATACATACAGTACTCGTTCCTATATCTCAGGGAACCGAGGTTACGAAAGTAACCGAGTATGTTTTTGTGTTTCCAAATAGCCCACAATAGAGTTTTCACCAACTTTAAAAAGAGGAAAAAGACAAGAGTAAAAAGTGCTAACATTTCATCTCTGCATAACAGGAATAAATTATACTTTAAAATATATTAAAATTGAAAACCGTTCTTTTAAAGTGGAATAATATTTTACAATTCCGTTTTATTTTTGATTAAATAATGCAGCCTTGGTAAACAGAAGAGGCTTTCAAAATTTTGAACACGTTTAGACAAGATTCTTAAGATTTAAGTTTTTTTATGTTTAAAAAAATATGCACACACTGTGCAAAATCTCACTGTGGCCTTTTCTGTCTTTTTTTACTTATGCTAACCGCAAACTGTTCGTAGTGGAACACTGAAAAATTAAAGTACTTACAGAGTCTGTTTTTCATATCCCAGCCTGCCAAATTGATTACTATAACCCCTTATGCTGTTTTTGATGTGTTTGTGTTTTGTTTTCCAGATCTGAATAAGATCATGGCCGAGTCCAGGGATTACGATGAGCTGCTGTTCGCCTGGCAGGGTTGGCGTAATGCCTCGGGCAGAGAGCTCCGCAACAGCTACAAAAGATATGTGGAGCTTGCCAACTTAGCTGCAAAGAGCAATGGTAAGTGCCTGAAAATAAAGCACTTTTTGTATGAGTATCTCTTGCAACACGGGACAGCCGGAGAAAAAATATTTAATATCTTTCTGTGAATTTAATTTTCAGGCCACATTTTACAAACTTATTCCAAGTGGCAATAAACACTGACTCTCATTAAGAATAGTTCCTGAGAGCTTTTAATGAAGCTCTAATGTTGATTGTTTATCTAACATCAGATCACACAGATAATGGGGCATTCTGGCGTTCTCTGTATGAGACCCCCACCTTTGAAGAGGATCTGGAGGCCTTATGGAAAGATCTAGAACCGCTCTACCTCAACGTTCATGCCTATGTGCGTAGGGCACTGTACAAGAAATACGGACCAGAACGAACCAACCTAAAAGGACCAATTCCCGCTCATCTGCTCGGTGAGAGATGAAATACACATAGTGTAATAAAATGATTTTTTTCAGATACTTTTGTAAGTAAACCAAAACATGATATACATCTAACTATTATCTAAACTCAAAACTTAAACATTTGGCTCCCTTTTACTTCATGGGAATTGAAATTTGAATTAGAATCAGTTTTTAAAATAAAATCAACACAGAAAATCAATCAACAGAGAAATTTTGCTAGTAGCTGGTTTTATTCCAAACTTGTGTTTTGTGACTAAATCAGCACGATCTAACCAGGAGAATGTACTGTATCTCTTTTACAAGGTGGCGTTTTCATGATAATTAATTTACAATTTAAATTTTAGATGAAAAGCAAGCATGAAGGTCCACCTCTAAACAAGTATCATAGGGAAGTAAGCAGATCATATGAAAATGTAGGAATAGGTCAACAATTTGCCAAAACGTGGCACCAGTACCTGATTTGGTAGCGCTGGGTGGGATGCTTTTTTGCATTAACACGTGCAGTTAGTAATGATATTACATGTTTATTTCTTGGAAATGCACATGTAAATGAACAAAGTAAACATTATTTACTTTGTGTAATTCAGTCACAATGGGAAGAAGCTTTTGACTTGCATGAGAATTTGTGAACTTCATACTTGGGTACAAAAAGTTGATTGACAAAAAAAAAATTCTTGACGTTTTAATATTAACTGAATCTACGCAGTGGGTTGTGGGCAATATTAGATCTGCACATCTAAATTTCCACTGGAAAGAGTAAACCATCCGGGACAATCAAACAACAAGGAAAAGGAGAAAATCACTCACTGCTTTTGTCTAAATAACTTTAGTAGCTTTAATAAAAAATATATTTAATTCATACAATGAAGACTAGTATGCACCATTTTATTTTGTACATTTGATTGTCCAGCAAAACTACAAACCTGTACCTACATTTCAGATATATATGTTTTTTTTTTTTATCTTGTAAAATTGTCTTTTTACAGTTTTATTCATCGATCAGTTAATACTATTTTTATAATTAATTAATTACTTTATTTATTTATTTATTGAGCACTTAAACACAATAACACAACCCTTATGTCCACTATTTCTGGGGCCTTTCAGATGTGATTCTCCAGATATAATCTCATTATTGTTGGAGTTAGACAGTCCAGACTGTTCTTCATAATTTCTGGAGCCTTTCAGATGTGATTCTCCAGATATAATCTCATTATTGTTGGAGTTAGACAGTCCAGACTGTTCTTCATAATTTCTGGAGCCTTTCACAGGTGATTCTCCAGATATAACCTCACTATTGTTGAGGTGAGACAGTTCTGGCTGTTCTTCATCTTTGCTGGACCCTTTCATAGGTGATTCTCCAGATATAACCTCACTATTGTTGAGGTGAGACAGTTCTGGCTGTTCTTCATCTTTGGATTTAACCTCACTATTGTTGAGGTGAGACCCTTGGTGATTCTCCAGATATAACCTCACAGGAGTATTGTTGAGGTGAGACAGTTCTGGCTGTTCTTCATAACTGGAGCCTTTCACAGGTAATTCTCCAGATATAACCTCACTATTGTTGAGGTGAGACAGTTCTGGCTGTTCTTCATCTTTGCTGGACCCTTTCATAGGTGATTCTCCAGATATAACCTCACTATTGTTGAGGTGAGACAGTTCTGGCTCTTCTTCATCTTTGCTGGACCCTTTCACAGGTGATTCTCCAGATGCTGCTGGTGGGGTTATAATATACAAGCAGGAAAACACAGAGGTGAGGGAATCAATCAAAGAATCAGACTGGAGGTCCAATCTTCTCCTTTTCCGCTCTACACTCTCTGATCTGACAGATTTCTCATTTCTTCTTTTAACACCCCGTCTCCTCTCAACCTGACTGACTGAGCTTAGGTCAGAACTGGATGTGTCTCCAAGTAGTGCTAGTGAAGAAAAGCCTGAGCTGAGGGAATCCACGGAGTATTCAGAAGCAGAACGATGATCTAATCTAATTATTTTTCGTTCTCTGCTCTCTGATCTGCCAGAAAGGGATCCCAGGCTCTTTTTATTTTAAAACTGCATCTCATCTCAATCTGACGACCTGTGTTTCCGTCAGAATGGACATGTCTCCATGTGATACTGGAGAAGAAAAGCTGGAGCTGATTCTGTTAGCCATCTGAGCAAATCTACTGGTAATACTGATTAACCGCTAACTAGTAGTTCATCAGAGGAAGTCTGATATTCTGTCACTGCTGCTGCTATAAGCGACTGACCAGAACCGATGCTCTAAAGATTCCGGAATGCTGGCGGTTATTGTGATGTCATGGTGTGATCGTTTAAATAATCTCTGTTTAAAGGTTGAAACAACAACACCTGGGTGGAGCAGCTGTGGAGGGTCATGTTCTAATGCTCTCGGTCTGTGTCCCAAGGTGCGAGGATGTGTGTGTAGAGATGGGCAATATAGATAAAATCTTGACTATTCTTGGCGGAAGATTCATAGAGTGAAATTGTGGTTTTTGTGAGCCTGGACGATAAGTGATTTTGGTAATTGTTTTCCAGTGTACAAGAGTGACCACATGCTTGGTAAGTAAAACTGAAATGTCATGTCTTCTAGAGACAAGATACAGAAAAATACATTAATATTACAAGATCGGTGAGCACGGTGAAAGGATGTTTAGCTCCCTCGAGCCAATGGCGCCACTCCTCAAAGGCGGCCTTCATGGCTAGAAGTTCTCGATTGCCCACATCGTAGTTTTGCTCGGCGGGATTAAGTTTACGGGAGAAAAAGGCACAGGGATAGAGTTTAGGTGGATCGCCCTGACGTTGGGAAAGAACTGCCCCGATGCCTGTGCTGGGAGAATAAATTCTTGTTCAGGGTTAAGCATGGCTAGGGGACGCAGTGAATCGTTCCTTGAGTGTTCGAAAAGCCTGATGGGCTGCAGGAGACCAGGTGAGGCGTTGATTCCCCTTCTTGGTCATAGAAGTCAGCGGGGCTGCTATCGTGCTGAAATTTCGGATGAATCTCCGGTAGAAGTTGGCAAAGCCTAAGAAGCGCTGAAGCTCTTTCAGAGTAGTAGGTTGAAGCCAGTTGACTACACTGTGGATCTTCTTGTCAGTCCATCGCTACCCCTCGGCCCCCGAGCTGCATACCCCTGATGAAATTCACACTTCTCTGTCTTGGCGTACAACTGATGGTCGATGAGACGACGAAGAACTGCTCGGACCTGCTTGATATGATCTTCGAGTGTCGTGGAATATATCAGGATGTCGTCGATATAGACAATTACCCAGCGGTTAAGCATGTCTCTGAATACTTCGTTAATGAAAGATTGGAAAACGGAGGGACTGTTGGCAAGCCCGAAGGGCATAACGAGATATTCGTAGTGCCCAGTCGTGGTGGAAAAGGCAGTTTTCCACTCATCCCCCTCCCGGATGCGGATGAGATTGTAGGCGCTGCGTAGGTCAAGTTTGGTGAAATATCGTGCTTCCCGGAGTTGTTCTAGAGCCGCTGGTACTAGGGGTAACGGATAACGGAACTTGACCAGCTCGATAATCAATGCAAGGACGCAGTCCCTCCTTCTTACTTTTAGAAAGAACCCGGCAGAAGCAGGTGAAGTGGATGGTCTAAGAAATCCCTTCGCGAGTTCCTCCTCAATATATGATTTCATAGACTCCGCTTCAGGCTGAGATAGCGGGAAGATTCTCCCCTTGGGAGGCTGTGAACCTGGTTGGAGGTCAATGGCACAATCACCTGTTCGATGCGGTGGAAGCTGGGTAGCTTTGGTCTTGCTGAAGGCCTCCGCGAGCGATCGTGGTATTCGGCAGGGAGTTGTGGTTCGGGCGTGCATTTCAACTTTCTGCTGAGGTAGAAGGAAGGCATAGGTGACCCTCTAGGTGAGGGGAGCAGTGCTAGTCTCTCGGACCAGGAAATAGAAGGATTGTGTCTTTCTGGAGAGCCAGGAGTAATCATTCCTCAGAATGATTGGGGTCTGTGGTGATTGGAACTCAACAAATAGATTGATGGTCTCGGTGTGAGAGCGGCTCCAATACGTAACTTGCATCTCCTCAGAGTGATGAATTGGAAACTCAGGCCGAAGGGAGCCCAGCGGGCATGACCGTCATAGCGCTGACCACTGCTAGATGAGATACACAAGGGAGCAAGAGGAATGTGGTGAGCTCTTTGACCAACAAGTAGCATCGATTAAATTTCCAGCAGCTCTGGGGAGCGGAGAACTCAATCTCAGAAGCCGAGAGTCTCAGACGCTCAGAAGGGAGCGGCATGCCCCTAACCATCAGGGTGACCGGTATCTCTAACACCGTGGATGAGGGGATTTACAATGCTAGAACTCTACCGACCGCGAGCGTTGCGTGATGGACGAGTAGGACAGGTAGAACCTCATATGTCCTGAGAGTCCACAGTATGAGACTCAGATTCTTTCGCGCCGAAGGGAGCGGCATGCTCATAGGTGACCCTCTATAGTGAGGGGAGCAGTGCTAGCTCTACCAATGACTGGAGCTCGAGGAGAAACGAGGTTGGCGTCGGGAACGAAGCAGGTTGTCATTCCGAATGGCCAAGTCAATGAGGGAACTCAGATGCCCAGACAGGCTAGCTCGGACTGCGGCATCCGCGCTCATAGGTGACCCTCTATGCGAAGTGAGAGGTAGCGATCATCTGGCCATCCCGTTTGAGCTGCGAGTGTGCGAAAAGAGAGAGCATAATCTGCCGCCGAACCTCCTCACAGAGCTCTGACGGAGCGGAGAATCAGTTGCTCACCCACTCTCTTCCTCCAGAAGGAGAGTTGAAAACTTCTTTAGAACCGCTGGATAAAAGCAGTGAAGGTAGGGAAAGCGGCAATGACCATCACTCCATACCGCAGTAGACCCACTCTAGTGCTCGTCCCGTGAGTAGCGAGCAGACAAATGCGATGCGGCTCTACCATCAAGGCGTGCGGATATAGCCTGGGTTGTTGACTCACAAACATCGAGCATCTGCAATAAGCGGAGAACCCTTACACTTCCTCAGAATGAGGGGAACTCAGACGCTCCGACGGAGCTGGTGCTCGATAGGTTGATGGAGTCGGGTCTGGAGGAGGAATGCTTGAGGCAGGTGTTTGAGCAACGGTGTTTGCTGACGAAGCTCTACCGCACAGCCGTTATAATGAGCTCTTCGGTCAGCAAGCGTGAGAACTCATTCCTCGAGTAAGTTGTTGTTGATGAGTGACTAAGATCGTGGCTTGAGCAGATACGCTCAGTGGTGAAGTGGAAAAATACCGCTGGATCGATCTCATGGCGAAGTCTTCTGTGAACACCGAGTCAGAGGCATGAGGGGATCAATGCTGCAGCTCTTACCGATAATACAAAATGCGAAGCTCTGGAGACAGGCGGAGTTCAAACTCAAGCTTCAAACTCAGAATGAGAGGAAACTCAGACGCTCAGAAGGGAGCTGGCATGCTCATAGGTGACACTCGGGAGTAATCAGTAAACAAGCAAATGAGAGGGAACTAGAGCTCTACCGGCAGGCGGCTCTGGAGATTCAGAGTCGGAGTAAACTCATTCCAGGTCAGAATGAGAGGGATCATACTCGGAAGAAACGCTCAGAAGGGATGCGTTGCATAGCAAAACAAGACTTCGCATAGGTGACCCTCTAGGTTAATGAGGGAGCAGCAGCTCTAATAGGCTAGAGCTCAATGAGAGACACCTGTGCGGCAATCAGTCTCAGGTACGGGGTGAATGGGAAATGAAGTCCGTGTGGGAGTTAATACTCAGGTGAAGGTTCCCTCTGGTGGTGATCGGAGGGAGCCACAGCGGCTGAGTTTGTGACACCTGATTGGTAGCGCTAGGGTGGGATGCTTTTTTGCATTAACACGTGCAGTTAGTAATGATATTACATGTTATTTCTTGGAAATGCACATGTAAATGAACAAAGTAAACATTATTTACTTTGTGTAATTCAGTCACAATGGGAAGAAGCTTTTGACTTGCATGAGAATTTGTGAACTTCATACTTGGGTACAAAAAGTTGATTGACAAAAAAATGTTTTCTTGACGTTTTACAGTTTTTTTCAATCGCTAACAAGCGCTTACCCATACTTCAGATACTTTTTCTATAAACTCTTACAGGGGAATTTGAAAGCTTTCCTCTCAAAATGAACTCATCTCTTTCTCTGCACACACTAACTTTACCGAAACACTGGAAATCTGACTCAAAATGAAATTATTCTGTCAAAGAATAACACTTGTTTTCACTTCACAAGGTACATGCAGTCAATCAAAGTACACAGGGTTTCAAAATACTGGCTATTGTTGACATTACAAAAACTGCATAGACTTTTATGTTTCAGTTAGATGCATGCAAGGACCTTATGTATCGCCCACACTGGCTATCACTTTGGGGGGCATCCCCTCAGTAGCCATTTTCACGCATCCTCAATGTCAGCATAACTAGTATGCTGAAACAGTAGAAATACGAGAAAAAGTTTTACAGTATTGCTTACAGTGAACAAAATATCCATGAAACACACAAGAGCATTCTGAACAAAAAAACAACAGCAAAAAGCCCAGATAAAAAGGGGGGGGGGAACAAAAAAGCACAAAATTACTGTATCTAATCTCTGCGATCTTCAGGGTTAGGCCACATGTTTTCATCAACATCACATCTGATGTCATATGCAGATGCACCTGGGATAAAAGTCTCAACTTCCTCGCCCTGGCAATCATCAACTGTGATGTCCCTGCAGCAGCATCCATGGCTTCAAGGAGGGACATAGCTGGTCATGTGGCTGATGGTCATAAACCTTCCACCTCCATGCAGAAAAGAACTCCTCTATGGGGTTGAGGAAAGGTGAATAGGGTGGAAGGAAGAGACTTACCAGTCTTGGGTGGACTTCAAACCATGTTGTTATTGCTTGCGAATGATGGAAAGCCACATTGTCCCAGGTAATTACAAAGGTCCTCGTGATTTTCACCCTCCTGATCCTGCTCTGGAACCAGGCGCTGGTGGAGATCATTGAGAAAGGCAAGGACGGCGCTCGGTATTATAGGGTCCAACCTGACATCTGTGAGAGGAGTAATCCTGCATTTGCAATTAGAGAACCGCTGCACACATGCACGCAAACCGTTTGCCCCTCTCTGTCCTGGACATCAACTGTGCGTGCTCCTTTTGCCCAATTACAAAAGATTTTGTCAACACGTCGACGCCTTTTGGCCAGATTGAATCCTGCCTCATCTATGTCAAATGAATTCATGAGGGGCACTGGATTGGCCACACAATTCCATAAACGCCTTGCTAGTGCTCGCCATGAACAAAGTTTACGGAAATCATGTCATTACTGTATACCATACTGTACTGTAACCTATTACTGCATGTAGGTTACCTACTTGCAAAGTGCAAAGCTTATAGAACTGGACATTGAATTGAATATACACTATACCTGGACATATTGTCGTCGTTGCTCCTTGACTCTCTCACTGTTCCTCTCAAAGAGGATGACAGTGTAGAGCTGCTTCATCCGGCGGCTCTCTGTGTTTGGACAATGGTCACGCCGGTAGTGGTCATGTGAGGCTGATGCTATCGATATTGTCAAATATCTCATGGTCCAAATTCTAGTTTGTGTTTTTACATATGTATCTTGCAGACAACGAGTTTCTACAATGGCAAGCTCTTGAGGGCGTTTCCTCATAGCGACCCCTAGAGGGTGGAAGACGTTGCAGTTCAAAGTTTGAAGAGGGACAAAATAAACTAAATTAAAGGTTTGTAGACCATATTGCTGAATAATAGAAACAATATGTAATGCAATACTTACCTGTTGGTATGTTGAAAGATGCGTAAATGGAGGCAACCGTTGACCGCCTCAAATTGGGCTCTTTTCACCAGCTTGTTTGAAAGACCGTGGTTGAACATTAGATAGTGGCACAATTTCATCACTGACAGCTTGCAGCCCTTGGAGCACCACCACGCATTTATTAGGCTTCTGTCAAGACCTAATCCAATATCCTTGGGATTTCCTTCCAACTGTTTACATTCAAGACATCAACACATTTTTTCACTTGCATACTCTCTATGTGCTTGATATAATTCTGCATGTATTTGACCATTTTAGTGAAAGAAGCTCAATTCAGCACCCTGACATGAAATCAGCTGTGTGTCATTATTCAATGTTTTTTTTATCATGAAATATTACGTTTAATATTGACTCTTTTTGAACTAATATCATTAAGCAGAGGTTTTTATACTGTCTCTAAGGTTTGGAATTGTCTCTCTCACTCATTCAAGTTTCTTTATCAATCTAATGTAAATTACTTTGACCAGTCCTGTGCTGGACAGATATAATGCCATACTGCAAAATAAAGGATATGGCAAACCATGACAACAGCCTCAAGCCTTTAACTTTCAACCCTAAATGTGAATGGTATGGCCAAAAAAAAAGATGCTGTGCTAATTGTGTTTAGAGTTTTAAAATGTGACAACTGGTTACAAATTATTGTTGGACCTGAAAAAACTGTTTTTTTTTTTTATTAACTGAATCTACGCAGTGGGTGTGGCAATTTAGATCTGCATCTAAATGATCCACTGGAAAAGTAAACTCTACCGGACAATAAACAACAAGGAAAAGGAGATGTCTATTCAATCTTGCTTTAAATGTTTTGTAGTGTTTCATGGGCTTTTTGAATAATAAACATTCCTGTAACATTGTTTTTTATTGTATTCTTCCACAATTTCTGGGCCTTTCAGATGTGATTCTCCAGATATAATCTCATTATTGTGGCACCTCATAATTATCATCAGTCCAGACTGTTCTTCATAATTTCTGGAGCCTTTCATAGGTGATTCTCCAGATTTAACCTCACTATTGTTGAGGTGAGAACGTTCTGGCTGTTCTTCATCTTTGCTGGACCTTTCATAGGGGATTCTCCAGATATAACCTCACTATTGTTAAGGTGAGACAGTTCTCCACATTCTGGAGCCTTTCACAGGTAATTCTCCAGATTTAACCTCAATTGTTGAGGTGAGACAGTTCTGGCTGTTCTTCATCTTTGCTGGACCCTTTCATAGGTGATTCTCCAGATATAACCTCATTATTTTGAGGTGAGACAGTTCTGGCTCTTCTTCAAGGGACCCTTTTATAGGTGATTCTCCAGATATAACCTCACTATTGTTGAGGTGAGACAGTTCTGGCTGTTCTTCATCATTTCTGGAGCCTTTCACAGGTAATTCTCCAGATTTAACCTCACTATTGTTGAGGTGAGACAGTTCTGGCTGTTCTTCATCTTTGCTGGACCCTTTCATAGGTGATTATCCAGATATAACCTCACTATTGTTGAGGTGAGACAGTTCTGGCTCTTCTTCATCTTTGCTGGACCTTTCAAATGTGATTCTCCAGATGCTGCTGTGGGGTTCTAATATACAAGCAGGAAAACACAGAGGTGAGGGAATCAATCAAAGAATCAGACTGGAGGTCCAATCTTCTCCTTTTCCGCTCTACACTTCTGATCTGATATTTCTTCTTTTAACACCCCGTCTCCTGTCAACCTGACTGACTGAGCTTAGGTCAGAACTGGATGTGTCTCCAAGTAGTGCAGTGAAGAAAAGCCTGAGCTGAGGGAATCCACGGAGTATTCAGAAGCAGAACGATGGTCTAATCTAATTATTTTTCGTTCTCTGCTCTCTGATCTGCCAGAAATCCCTCTTTTTATTTTAAAACTGCATCTCATCTCAATCTGACGACCTGTGTTTCCGTCAGAATTGGACATGTCTCCATGTGATACTGGAGAAGAAAAGCTGGAGCTGATTCTGTTAGCCATCTGAGCAAATCTATGGTAATACTGATTAACCGCTAACTTAGTTCATCAGAGAAAGTCTGATATTCTGTCACTGCTGCTACTATAAGCGACTGACCAGGATGCTCTAAAGATTCCGAATGCTGATTGTGATGTCATAGGTGTGATCTCTCAACAACACCTGAGCAGCTGTGCATGTTCTAATGCTCTTCTGTGAAGGTGTGGTGTTAGAGCTGTGCAATATAGATAAAATAATCACATTTCCATTCTTTTCATTGAAATTGTGTTTTTATTAGCAATTTTGGTAATTGTTTTCCAGTTGATAATATTTAGAAATTTAATTTTTTTGACCCAAAATATTGGGGCAGAGGAGTGGGGCCCAAGGCACAAACCGGGGCTTGCGCGCGTAACCCTTACGGGATTTTAGAAAGAACGCAGAACTTCGATGTGCGAACTTACCACTGAGTGGATTTTAGAAAAGTGCCCAAGTCTTGCGTGTGCACTTACCAAGAAAGAACGTTCTATTCACTTTCTATGGTGAGGGGAGCAATGGTAGCTTGACCAACAGGGCAAGCGACCTATCACAGAGCTCTGGGGGGGCGGAGAAACTCAGACGCTCAGAAGGAGCGGCATTTAACAGCTCTGGAGAGCGAGAACTCATTCCTCAGAATGAGAGGAACAGCTACCAATGAGGAGCTCTAGAGAGCGGAGAACTCATTCCTCAGAGTGAGAGGAAACTTGCCCCGAAGGGAGCGGCATGCTCAGCTTTGTGAAATATCTTGCCAATGTATCATTCAAGCCGGGGGAGCGGAGAACTTCTGTCAAGGTGACCCTCTAGACAACATTCATCACTCAGAATTTAAATTTAGAAGCTCTGGAGAACTCATTCCTCAGAATGAGAGGCTCCATGCTCATAGGTGACCCTACATATATATCATATATAAAGTCCCCAGGTAATATTACAGCCCCTTAATCTGTAATTTCCCCAGGCGCCGTCATTTTGATTGAAAGACAACGGTGTGGTTCGTATGCAAAGTTTGTTTGAGCAAAACTATGCTGTCTTCTGCTCCAATATTGGCTGCACAGACACTGCATGAGTCATGAACATTAGTCCATAAGAGAGAAAGAGAGGAGAGCATTAGGATTATTTATAAATGCCATAACATTGCTCAATGCAGATCTAAATGATATAAATGTTTTGTATGTTTCACTTAGTTTAGTACTCGCATGCTGTGACAGACGTTTTCTGTCCGTGTGCTTCGGATGAGTGCACTCATATTATAAAACTAAATTTATTTAAAAGGGGCGTTTGGAAGTAAATAATACATAAACTTTATGTTGATATGTTGTGGTCAACATAATATCCAGGCCATTTTCAGTGATTTTAATATTTGATAAATTTAGCTAATTTCAGTAAATTCAGCAATGATATACATTTCACACATCATGGCCATTTTTATAGCAGGTAAGAGCTGTAAAGGTGCAGCTCAATGTCTTGTTCGAAAGGGACAGCTCATCATCAAATTTTTAAAGAACAGCCACGTAAAACTGCTTCCACTCAAAAGGTCCACCCCTTTAAGATGACATATCATGAAAATATATAATCAGGTCCCCAGGGCCCAGGGTAATATTACAGCCCCTTAATCTGTAATTTCCCCCCACGGCGCCGTCATTTTGATTTCGCAAGCGACAACGGTGTGGCAGTTTTAATGCATGGTGAAAGTTTGAGCAAAACATGCTAACTTCTGCCTTTGGCTGCACAGACGAGCACAGAACACTGTTTAGTCCAAACATCAGAGGAGACATAGAGAGCAGATGGATTTGGACAAATTATACCTTTATTTACTATATATTGCTGCTGCCCACACAGATCCTATTAATAATCTAATGAATTACCAGTATATTTTTGGCTTCATTGTGTTTAGTAACGTACTACTAAATGTACTACCTAATAGTAGTTTACTACTACTAAGAATAGAATAGAATAGAATAGAATAAGAATAGAATAGAATGGTGGAGTGGAAGTAGTGTTACAGGAAAAAAATCATGTAGTTTTTTAACAACATGACTTTGTAAATGATGTCCAAATTTTTTTTATTTAATTTGTTTATTTTGGGGGACTCTAATTTTCAATGTTTCCAAATTTGAATTCTGCATCCTTTGCCACCTCAATGCAAATACAGCTAATTATTTGATTTGAACATTTCTTACCATGCATCTCTACATAATTCTTTAAACCCAAAGTTTCTTTCACAGAAGTGGTTAAACATGAACAACTACACAACATCTACATACTTTCTGCTAAAAAAGCACTGTGTGAAATGTGGATTTACTGAAATGAGCTAAATTTATCAAAGAGTAAAATGGCCTGGATATTATGGTTTTTCCCCATCTTTTTCTTTTTTCTTGAGGGTTTACATTGATATTCTGCAGTTGTTTGCGGCAACTCCAAAGCAATCGACAGGATTTAATGTGCTTTCAAAATCATCAAGCGTGACTGTGTGTGTGTGTACAAATCAGTGGCTACATTTGCACGTGTGGGAAACTGTGTGTACTTGTGTTTGTGTGTACGCAATTGTTCCACATGGCTGGAGATTAAATGGCTTGGAATTCCAAGCCCAGTGGTTTCCTCCAGTGCCATTAAGCAGAGATACTGCATCTCTCACATCCTGCCTTTCTGATGTTCTTCTCTGCTCTGTTTTTCTCAGGAAATATGTGGGCCCAAACGTGGTCTGCTATCATGGATTTTGTTATTCCGTACCCTGGTGCCACACAAGTGGATGCCACACCAGCCATGATTGCTCAAGTAAGATTACAACTAAACACATTTTTTAATCTATTTCTATTCCGACAGTCTGATTTCTTGGAAAAATACCCATTTTCTGAAAGCTGTGGCTGTTTACATTAGGTGTCAAAGAAGGTAGATGCTGTTTACACTGAGTGTAAATAGTGGTAAATAGTGGTTTGCACTAAAACTAAATAGCAACAAATAGCATCTTGTTTGCATGGAGTGCAAACAAGTATGATAGACACGTCTTATGCCTCCACGTGCATTCAAAATCTCATTGCATTATTGAAATACAAACATTGAAAACAAATGTTTGTTGCATGTCGTAAATGATATATCGTTTGACGAAGGCTTTGTAAAATGGCATATGAAGGACATAAATGGCACTCATACCTGAAAAATGTCTGCATGGTGTGCTCTGATTGTGAGTTTCTCCTTGGTTCTTCAGGGTTGGAACCCCAAGCGGATGTTCGAGGAATCGGACCGGTTCTTCACTTCTTTAGGTCTTCTGCCCATGCCTCCAGAGTTCTGGAACAAGTCCATGCTGGAAAAGCCAACAGATGGACGTGAAGTGGTCTGCCATGCTTCTGCTTGGGACTTCTACAACCGCAAAGACTTCAGGTACAAGCCTCATATCACAGTAAGATGGTCCATACTAGGGCAGAAGACGTTTGATATATAAGCTTGAAGTGCCCCTATTATGGATTTTTGAAAATTACCTTTAATGCAGTGTGTAACACTCTAAGTGAATGAAAACCTCCTGCCAAATTTTAAATCTAAAAGTGCACCGTGTGTAAAGTTATTGTCTCTCAAAAGAAAAAATCGACTCTGAATCATTGAAATTAGTCATTTTTAAAGCAAAAGCCAATCCTCGCGTTGAGTCAACATGAAGCATTAGCATATTGCCCACCCACATGTTGGTCTGAAATGAAAATGCAAATTCATTCTTTGCCACTAGATGCTGCTTTTGGAGCTGTAAAAATAGCGGTTTCCCCAGTAACGCTGTACACAAAGTAGCACTAAGCTTACAAACGCTGCTTTATCAGGCATTACAGGCATGATGAAATGAAAATGAGACCAATCGACCAATCACTGCAGATTAGCGTCACGCAAAGGAGGAGTTTGGAAAAATTAATCCTTGAACGAATCTTTGGGAGTCGTTGAGGAAAAAAGGTAAAAAATAAATGCATATTATGAGACAATGAAACAGTTTTTTGACCTTGCATGCATGTCAACCTGTTGTTGGGGACTCCCAAAACCAAAATATGAACCTTTCATAACCCATAATAGGGGCACTTTAATAATGTAGGATTTGATACAATTTGATACAAAATCTATCCAAGGTAGCAGAATTGTTTAATATAATTAAATTGGATATACACATGGATATTGAATGTGCATTTGTAGTGTACTTCAAATTATATATATATATATATTTTTTTAAACTGTACTTGCAAATAATATTAATGAAATTAAAGGTCACTGAAAGTACACATTTATGACTATCTTTTAAAAAGTGTTCTTGGTAATGTCAGACTTAAAAAAATATTTTTACACTGGTTAAATAATATTTTGTTGTGCTTTAAAGTACACTTATTTGGATGTGTTGATTAATATACTACAGGACATGTAAAGTACTTGATTATACATTTAACTTTAGTGTTATTTACATTGCAGATATGCTCACTGAATATAAACCTAACAGACCACTCAGATCAGTAGGATCGAGTCAGTTAGAAATACCAAGGGTTCACACAAAACAAGGGGAGTCCGCTTTTAGCTATTATGCCTCCCGCAGATCGAACCAGCTTCCAGAAGAGATCAGATGTGCTAAAACATTAAATCCAGACTCAAAACTCATCTGTTTAGCTGTGCATTTACTGAATGAGCACTGTGCTGTGTCCAAACTGATTGCACTATGAATAATCGTTTTCTATTCTTAACTGTTTTAAATTCATTTTAAATCAATTTTTATATTATTTTATAATTCCTTGTTTTTATTGCTGTGATTATTATTTTTAATGACTATTTCACTTCCTTTTATGTAAAGCACTTTGAATTATCACTGTGTATGAAATGTGCTATATAAATAAACTTGCCTTGCCTTATTTAATATTTAAAGTTAGTGTGTTTTAAATGTAGTAAACTGCAGCTTAATTACAAATAAGTAATTACAAATTAAATGGCATACAAGTTTCACTAGAAGTGACACTAAAGCATTACATTCAATTCACACTTGTGTGTATTGTTTTAAAGAATAACATTTGAAAAATGTAAAAATAAAGTTTTTTTTCTGTACAGTATAGTGTTTGTTTTTTTCTTAATTCTGTCACTGTGCTTCCTAGACAGTACACAACAGGGCAACTCGCTAGTTTTGGACTGAGCTATTCCTCATGAACTGTCCTAATATGTGTCCTTGGCCAAACAAACCCTAATTTCAACCACTCATGTTGTTCAGTTGATAAAGGGAGGATGCTAGAGCTGTAAAGACATCTGAAACAACAACTTTCCAGCCTTTTCCTTTCCACGTGTTATCTTTTGAACCTCACTGTTAACTTTTCCCATCCTCTTACCATCTCAAGGATCAAGCAGTGCACGGTGGTGACCATGGACGACCTCATCACCGTGCACCATGAGATGGGCCACATTCAGTACTTCCTGCAGTATAAGGATCAACCCATCGCTTTCCGTGACGGCGCCAACCCTGGATTCCACGAGGCCATCGGTGACGTACTGGCCCTGTCCGTTTCCACACCGAAACATCTCCAGAGCATTGGCCTGCTGGACAAGGTGGACGACAATAAAGGTACAGCGCCTCATACATCTACAAAGAAGCTTACACATAAAATACTAAATCAAACCCTAAGTGCCTTACTGGTCTGTAGAAAGCACCATCAACTTCCTGATGAGCATTGCCTTGGATAAGATTGCCTTCCTGCCTTTTGGTTACCTAATGGACCAGTGGAGGTGGAAGGTGTTTGATGGAAGGATCTCAAGCTCGGAGTACAACAAAGAGTGGTGGAACCTGAGGTGACCCTTTTTCCATTAATCACACTAACGTAAAAACTAACATGTTGCTGTTAAGTGTTAATAGGGCACTATGATTTAGGTAATGAGGAAAACGTGGACAGACAAAATGTGGATAAATAAATGGAAAGTAGGGCTGTATACTTAATCAAATAGCGATATGGATTACTGTCTGTGAATATTAAAGTGCAAAAGACCGCTATTTAAATATGAAGTCACCGCTGCAGTTTCGTGTAACGTTAACTTAACGTACAAATTGAATCACGCGTGACACTTGTGTCTTCTCAGCCTCTGCTGAGACAAATGAACTTCATCTCCAGACTTTCTCTGAGAGGCACTTCACCAGCATTTCACCATCAAAACTATCGTCAGATAGTGACGGGCGCGTTTGAACAAAGTCTCTTTAAGACAAGTCATGTCACTCGGCGGCCATCTTTGAAACGCCTCTCGGGCATGCAAGTGCAGCTTCCTATCTCTTTGAATGGGGAAACATCAAATTCTCCAAAACTGTTCACTAAGCTTACGATTAAATTTAATATTTGAAATCAGAGGTGGAAAGTAACAAATTACATTTGCTCGCGTTACTGTAATTGAGTAGCTTTTTTGTGTACTTCTACTTTTTAAAGTAATTTTTCAAATCTGTAATTTTACTTTTACTTAAGTATATTTTGTTTGAAGTATTGTACTTCGCTACATTTTAAAACACATTATTTATTGAGTAAAAAAAATAAAAAATCGCTCCCTGTAAACTACTGCAGCAAATAATGGGCAGAAGAACAAACTGGCGCTAAAATCACAAGAAAGATGCAGACGGACAAGACAGGCGTTAATGGTGCAGACCCAGCTGAAAACCAAACCCCGTCGTACTCTGCTGAAGTTCAACTCGAAGGAAATGAAGTGAACCCCTGGCCATATTTATGCTCTATTATGCAGTGTAAGCTGTGTTTGCCTCGGGAGACCAAACTAGCAGCTTATAAAATCTCGACATCACCCTTCGCAAGCATGTAGAGGTAACGTAAGGTAAATACTTGCATCATTGCATTGGTGGTTAAAATGAAGCTTTAACAGTTTAGCAAAAGGTTTTGCACAAATGAGCCAAAAAGACAGTGGTGCAGGGTGTGCGATATCGTCTGCGATAATATAGTAATTGTTGTTTTAACGATGTGCGATTTGACATTATCAGTATTTTGCCAAAAACCAAACAAATCACTCTAAACAGTGTGCCGTGAAATCTAGTAGATTAGACTAGTCTGCGTGCATTTGGAGTGCTTTCATTCACTGCGTGATTCAGTCTGTTAAAATGCGTTTAGAATGATCACAAAATTGAAGATATAGGGGCAGAAAATGTATATATTTATATAATTTCATATAGTAAATCAACATCACACGAAGAGTGCCGTTTTTTTCTCCACAAATCAGCATGATTACATAGGCCTGTAGATTTTTTTTTTTAAAAAACAAGAAGTTAATTAAGAGACTTGGGTTTTAGACACCATATTGCCTGTTTTTGCTCTATTTCGATAACAAAAATAATTCCAAACACAGCCACCATACACAGTTTTGCGTCTCTGAGCAACATGACGGTGTTTCGTTCTTGAATGAATCAACTGTTTAAATGATTCGGTTCAATCGCAATGACTCTCTTAACTGTGACTTGCTGACACCTACTGGCTGTTTTAGTTACACATTTAAAGAATCTTTTTTTTTTTAATAATTTCAAACGAGTATTCAACATTTTATGTCTTATTTTATCAAAACATTATTTCTGCATTTGTAACTGCAGGCTAAATGCATTCATGTCAGTGTGTAAATACATCTATGCCACTTCAGATGAAGCTTCTGTGTTTCCTCTGCATTGCCAATATTAATTTAGTTGATACTGATTTAATTTGCCTGGTAACAGCCCAAATGTGTTATTATTCTAAATAACTGATTCCTTTAATTAAAAGTTAAGCATAAATTGTTGTAATATGCTTATGACTTGCGAATAATGCTCAGTTAACTGAAATAAACCAGGATTGATGACGTATGCATCCTGCAAATGCGACCTCGGGAGGATGCAGCCTTCCGTTTGAGAAACGGCCATAGCCTGCGTCCCAATGTGCATACTATCATCCTAAATATTATGTGATAGTAGTCAATTTCAATACTATTTAGGGCAGATAGGGTTGATAGTATGCACATTGGGATGCAGGTTTGACCAGCAGGCATCCCAGCGTGTGGTGTTTCGAATGCTTCGAAACAGTGAATCATGTTAATTTAATTGATTCGAAACTTCGAAAAGGTTTTTTCTGCAACCTTTATCGTTAACGGTCTTCACAACAACCCTTGAAAAGAAAAGTTCGGATTAGCTTGAAGAAATTATAACATATATTACTATTGTACAGTAAAATGTACCTCTCAAAATAATAAAACATTCATAAAAATTACATTAATTTTCATCCATGTTTTCCAAAACATATATAAAAATATATAAATAGAGCAAGCCATTTTAAAAATAAAGTTGTTTAAACGTTTCAAATATTTAATGACAGCTCCGTGGCAATGCAGTTGTATCAAACGTGAGTGTCAAAATAAAGGTGCATCTTAAAAAATACTGTGTATATGATTTTATTACGTGTTTCATTGATACATCATTTAACTGATGCATTGATCCATTTCAGTGTATTGTTGCACTCGTAGTTGTTACTGTTGTTTGCTAATCAGTTATATTAACATCAAAGCTGTGCACTATGAACAGTTATACCAGAGCTGAATTTGTGTATTTTATACTAACAGAATGAAGTACCAGGGATTGTGTCCACCTGTACCTCGTACTGAGGAAGACTTCGACCCTGGTGCAAAGTTCCACATCCCAGCTAATGTGCCCTACGTCAGGTAGACAATAAAATATATCACTAATTACACACTATTCTGCTGTGAATGTGAATGCAGTGTTCCTGGCTCGGTGGTAGAGCATTGCGTTAGCACTAGCAGCTCAAAAGTTTGTGTGTTCAATTCCCAGGGAACAGTCGCTTTGGATAAAATGATAAATGTATATGTTAATGTAATCAAATAAGCCTTTGGATTGACCGTCTATTTGGGTTGGCTCCAAAAGGTACTTTGTGAGTTTTGTAATCCAGTTCCAGTTCCACAAAGCCCTGTGTGAAGCCGCCGGTCAGCCAGCTCCGCTCCACAACTGTGACATCTACCAGTCCAAAGAAGCAGGGAAACTCCTGGGGTCAGTAAATCACTGAGAACCGTGTCCAGTTTTAACAAGCACTGGGAGCAATAAAGTAGTGAGGATTTATAGATTCTCATCATTTTTGCCTGTGAGTAAAAGAGCTCTACTCCCTCCTCCTCCTCAGTGATGTGATGAAGATGGGCTTCAGTAAACCCTGGCCTGAAGCCATGACTTTGATTACCGGCCAGCCCAAAATGTCAGTCCAGCCGCTGATGGAGTATTTCCAACCGCTCATCGAGTGGCTTGAAGAGGAGAACAAAAAGAACGGTGACGTCCTGGGATGGCCAGAGTACGATTGGACGCCTTACAAAAGTAAGCTTGGAGTTCATGAATCGACAGTCAAATGCTGGTTTACCACTCTATTTCCTGTGTTTTATTGAAAAATAAATGTGCTTCAGCTGGGAAACTGGGATGGATTTCAGTCAAATTAATTGGAGCAGAGTAAAATTTGAATGTTAGAAAGCCGATCTCTATAACTTTACAAAATACTGAAGATCCAACTCAATTGTAAACCACTGGATTTGGGGGATTATTCAAATAAGAAAGTTTCTTTTCTGAAAAAAATTATAATTAAGGAACGGAATATAATTGCAATTCTATAATTGTATTTTTTTTTACCTATTTTATTTAATTTCTTTTTTTCTGTGCTGAAAAGTAAAATTTGTCATATTTTCTACATTTCTGAATAATCCCCTTACCCATAATTTTTAACTTCTCTTCTATAATTTATTTATAACATTTATATAATAGATTTAAAAAAGATCTCATAAGAACACAGATGAAATTAAATTCTATTAACATATAAACATAAGTATATTTTTATGTACAATTGTATTATTTATAACAGAATCTCTGTCCCCAATACTGTTGTCATTACTATCATACCAATAATTTGTATAATATAATATAATAACCATTTATAAAATGCATAAAATACATTTGTAAAAAGATGTCTTTAAGAACTTCGTAAGGATCACATTTTCACGTAAACTTGGTTCTGTATATTTACAATTGTATTATTTATAACAACAGAATCTCTGTCCCCAATATTGCTGTCATTACCATCAGACAACACTTTGTATAATAATATAAAATGTATAAAACACAATTTAAAAAAGATTCATAACTAAACAAGGATAGTTTTCAACCAATTTACTGGATATGCACAATTGTAATTTTTGACAAGTGACCGGGTCAAAATGGCATTAATATTAGGATTTTAAGCTTAATTTGAGGTTAATTATAGTATATATTTATTCAGAAACATTTTTTTTCCTGTAATTTGAAGTGCCTTGTCTTAATTTACTTACTTGACTTACTAAGTAACATTATGTTTTAACATGCACAAAAGCTAAACTACCTTCAATAACAACAATCCAGACCATAGCACTTTCTAACACAGTAAAACGCTCCCACACTTCTCCCCTGCTTGTTTCAGTCACTTCAGTGATGGAAGAGAAGCCGAGAGCAGTCAGTTTCCTGGGTTTGAGTGTGGATGAAGCAGGCGCTGTGGCGGGACAGTGCATTCTCCTGGTTCTGAGCATCGTCTTCCTGCTTGGCATCATCTATTTAGTCTACAGATACAGGAAGACTAAACGCTTACAGGACAAATCAATGTCTCAGATGGAGCTTAAGTAAAATCCTTAGAACACGTTCTATTCTTACCATGCAGTCATTGCTTTCTGACAAAATCCTCCTCTTTTTTAATGTAATGTATATTTATTATTTTTGGTCGAATTTGTTTGGCTATGCAATGAAACGTGACTTGTAATTTATTTGTAAATTGAAATGTTTGACTGCTGTTTTCAAGTGTTTGTATAGTCTTAGCTGTATGCATTTCTGATTGATTTTACTGGTAAACATTTATAGAATATAAAGAATTATACAGACATTCTGGCTTTGTGTATTGCAGGAACATTTCATAAAAATGAGCCTTCAATTGTTTTAATAACATTTTAATATCAGTACAATATTAAGAAAAATAAAAGATCTTACAGATTATTCTTTTTTTTTCCTGTGTGGACATACAGTATATTTTCTCAACTCTATACCCAGGTCTGAGGTATACAAGCATTTGCTCAGAATGTAATGAACTCTAGTGGTTTAGTATCAAACTCACCTCTAATAACTAAACACTTCAACCAATGTGGGCTTCTTTCTGACAATCCACTCTAATCCACCACTTGATTCTATTCAATTTCACTCAAATATAAAACTTCAAGCAATTAACCATTTTTTTCAGTACATTAGTGAAAGTGGACTGATCTGAGCTGAACTGAACTGAACCTGCACCAATCCTTGTGGCTTGGCAGTACATGTACATCTTTTATAGAAATGATAGCATTTGTTCAAGCATAAAATCAACATTCTTCACTTGCAAGATGAATCGCGCCAAGACAGTAGTTTCTAGTAGCTGCTGTTCAGCGCAAAAAAAAGGGTCAATACAATACCATTTGAGTAGAGGGTAAAACAAAAATAAAGACATATAATGTAAAAATCTGAAATTGACAAGAACAGAGTGACTTGAATCATATTACACCACAAAATCATAAAAAAAATCAACATTGAGTCACCAAACATTAAGTGAAGTTTGGGCAGGGATATATATTTTATTGACCACGTCAGCTTTGATTTTTGCTCATACAATAATTTTTTTTTTTTTCGCATTGCAATAATGAGAATTTAATTGTGCGTAATTGTCGTAAAATTGCATCACGATATACAAAAAGTCCTAAATTAAGCTATATATATATTGACCCGACTTCAAGAGATTCACTCTACTAATGCTGACAGGAACATGATGGTTTGGGCAAACATGTTACACTTAAACACTGTAGTCTTCCTCCATGGGAGGAAGTAGCTGGGACAAAATGGAGCAGTTCTTACACAGTTTTACTAAATAAACGTCCAAAGACAAAGCAACTGCAACTTGAAAATCAAGTCTATTTCCTCAGTGCTGTTTGATCAGAACTGGATTCAGATCAGTTATAGCATGATGGAAAAGATCTCCTTATCTCAATGAGTAAAATGCAATGAAGCACACAAAGATATTTACATGTTCATGACGATTTGAAACTAGGAAAATAAATCTGTTGCTAAGTCAAGGATATCCCAGACAATACTCTGGCTTCGTTAAAAGCGGTTTAATGGACTACAAATCATGATATTGCACACAGACCAACAAACATTTGAAAATGTTCTCACTGTGTGAGTGGCTCCAAACGCCAGTGTCCAGTGTCTGTTGAGTCGAGACGGGGTTAATAAAAGACGTCCTCCAATCATCACGCTCCCCTGGCTCTGGACGGAGAGAGGTGAAGAGGTCAGTAGTAATATTCATGCATTTCTGTCCAGTTGGTGACCCAGAATTTCCTGCTCAGTTCATGCTCGGGCTGAAAGGCCAAGTTATAGCGTTCCTCTTTGCGCACTTTCACTCCATGGTACTTTGGCATTATCCTGTAGTAAACGGTCCTTTTGAAGAAACCGCACTGCTCGAGACAGAGAATCAGAGAAATATTTCAGGTAAGAGTGATGGATATGCTTTGTAATGAAACTTTTAACAGTAAAACATTTTTTTTTTAAATGTTAGCATTTATTCACCCTCAAGACAACCCTGTAGCTCCATAAAATCATCATAAAAGGAGTTCATATGATTTGTGCTTCTGAAGCCATTTGATACATTTTACAGCTAAATCTTCTCATGTTGTTTGTTCAAACTTGCTGCATTGTGATTGGTCATGTGACGAATGAGAAAAGCTGTTTGCTAGCAAATTTTACAATATAGATGACAAATAAGACTTTAAAGATTCTTTAATGATGCTTTTTTGGAGCTTTGCAGTACTAATTTAAATGCACAATTTCCATGCTTCTGTTTTTCAAGAAAAGTGTATCTCATTTTCGGTTTGACAGAAGAAAATAAATACTATGACAAAGGGTAAGTAAATGATGACATAATGTACATTTTTGGGTGATTTATTTCGTGGAAGGAATAGTTAACCAGAAATGAAAATCTGCTCAAAATGTATTCACGCTCAGGCCATCCAATATATAGATGAGTTTGTTTCTTCATAGGAACAGATCTGGAGAAATGTAGCATTACATCACATGCTCACAGTGAATGGGTGCCGTCAGAATGAAACAAATCACGTTTTAACATTAAACTGTTGATTATTATCTATAACAATGGTTCCTCCAGTGAGAAAGTCCATCCCCTGTTGTCCTCTCACATCAAAATCCACTAACATATTGGTTTTTGCTTTTAAACATTGCTTGATCTGTGCATATTTCTCTCCTGATTCAGAGAAATGGCTTTTTCACTGAATAAAGCAATATTATGGATAGAGGATTCATGTCTTAGCCGGTTTGAAGTAAAAATGTCTTAATGATAGATTTGTTTCTTACAAACACGCAGCTTTTCCCTTCACTAAACGTTCATGTGGATTATTGTGATGTTTTCATCAGCTGTTTGTACACTCATTCTGACGGCACCCATTCACTGCAGAGGATCCACTGGTAAGCAAGTTATGTAATGCTACATTTCTCCAAATCTGTTCTGATGAAGAAACAAACTCACCTACATCTTGGATGGCCTGAGTAAATATCTGGCAATATCTGGCAAATTTTCATTTCTTTGGTAAACTATTCCTTGAATAGGGCCCTATGAAATCAGTGTTATTTTTTCCCAAATTCCGTTACATTTTTTTTCTAAATTCTCTTTTTTACATTTTATTTTTTCTGGACTCCTTTTTGATTATCAAATGTCTAATTATTTAAATACAAACAAATGTTTTTGATTTATTCTTACAGTAGCCTTATAAAATGTTTTTTTTCCCCTCAGAAATTCTGTGTTGTGTATATAAATTTTACTGATTATCAGATGAAGGCATAACACATTGATTTAATTTATATTTTAATTAATGAAAATTAAACATTGTCTTTCATACTTTTCTGGGCCTTGACAGTGTAATTTACTTGACAGTCAATGGGACAGTCACAAGCCTCCCAGTTTTCATCCAAAATAACTTAAATTGTGTTCCGAAGACGAACAAAGCTTTTACGGGTTTGGAACGATAAGTGGTTAATGACAACATTTTCATTTTGGGGTGGAGTAACTCTTTAAATGCATAGACATTATTAAAGAATGTGTAAAAAACAAATCGTCATGCTTCAACTAGGATTAGTAGTTGAAATTAGTGTACACAAAACATTTCATTAGTGGAGAAAGTGCACTGAGATTCCCATTTGAGCTGTACTTCTCTGGAAATATTAAGGGTTATTGAGCAAGACAGACAGAATGAGAGATTAAAAGATTGTTATTAGACTCTGGCAGGGAAGGAATTGCGGAGGTAAGCCAGAAAAAAAGATTTGCGAAGTAAAAAGTCAGAAAAAGCGTATGGTAACTAGAGAGATCTCCAGGTTCTGCTTTACCGAAGGGCCCTAACAGTGCTGCCATAGCGGCCCGAGGGCCCCCGCAGGCTCAGTATTCCTCCGTCAGCCTCTCTGTATCAGAGGGCTGGATCTTTATTTCTGCTTTCTGGGATTTGGCCTCATACATCTCCCTCCTGCTGGCCCGTCGGAAGAAACCGCACTGTGGAGGAGGGGCGGAGCCCAAGGCGGGACATTTATTACTCATTTAAATAACAAGAGGCAGTGACATTTCACATCAAGGGTGCACTGGGTCAGATTGAATTTCATGGACTGCAAGCATGTGGTTTAAATCTGTCCTTTCATTTGCGTTTATTAACCGTCCCTGGTTAAGTTATAGTTTAAAAATAAATGTTTTAGGAAAAGTGCCTTAAAGTGGGCAGTGTGACCAAAATCGAATTTCACGCTATGAGTAATTTTATGTAATGGTACTTTTCAAAAGTTTGGGATTAGAATGAGTTTTTATTCAGCAAGGACACGTTCAAATCAAACGTGACACAAAAAATATATTTCAAATAAATGCTGTTATTTTGAACATTCTGCTCATCAAATAATCCTGACATTTTTTGGAGCAACAAATCAGCATATTATAATTATTTCTGAATGATCATGTGACACTGAAGACTGAAGTAATGATACAAAAAAATTAAAACTGTAATAATATTTCAAAATATTACTGTTTTACTGTATTGTTGAACAAATAAATGCAGCCTTGGTGAGCAGAAGATACTTTTCATAAACATTATAAAATCTTACCAAACCCAAACTTTTCAATTGTAGTGTATATCACAATATAATAATTTGTTCAAATAATGTGCTTTTGCTTAATCTTGTTTCATCATTTTATCTTTTGTTTGGAAACTAATGGATGCAAACCACAATATAAAATGATTTATAACAAAAAAATCTGGCATCCGTGAAAAAACAAAAACAAAGCTTAACCCAACATTATGCAACACTTGACTTAAAAACAAAATTAAACCAATATTATAAAATGTTGAATGTAGCTGATGTATACACACGTTTAATATAATAAATACCCGGGACACGTCCTGATCTGTATCTGCACTACTGTATGCTGGGCTAGCAGAATTCCTCAGGTGACACATTTCACTACCTCTTCCCAGCCCAATCGTGATCTTTCAGATCATTCGAAATAATGGGAATTTGTTTTATTTGATCTTGATGGAATGTTGATCAAATATAAAAGTGCAAATACCTTCCACAGAATGAGACTGATGATGCCTAATAACAGTACCCCTGCAACCGCTGCAACAATGATGATCCAGAGAGGAACTTCATACGGCGTCTCCTCTCCCAGCACCGGATCAATGTTTACTGAAAACTACAGACAATTCACTTAGCTGAGCTTTCAGCAATGCCATTAGCAGTTACACTGAGAAGATTTAAAAGGATCTTGTTTATCCGAACTTCACCTTCATGTCATTTAAAACCCGGGGAACACAGAAATAAATGATTAAGAGGTCATAGTGACTATATGCTTTCAAGCTCTGAACAGAAGTCAGGTTATTTTTATACACTTTGCACTTCATACAAAACTGTTCCCAGCAATAAACAGGAAAATAACCATTAATGTTGTCAAATTCAACAGTTATTAAACTGTAAAACAGCTCTATAGAAGACAGCGGTCATCATTCAGCTGAATTTCATCCAGTTGACTCAGTAACATCACTAACATTGTTGATGTTAAATGCAAAGTTTATCAATAATCAAAACTAATTTGTTTCACAGCAGCTCTGCAGAAGACAATAGTGTCATTCATTGTTCAGCTTAATCTGGTTCAACATTGATTCAGTTCAGTAACAGTGTTGATGTTGCAGAGTTATCAATTATGAAACAAATCTGATTCACAGCAGCTGTACACAGGACAACAGTGTTATTGTTCAGCTCAGCTTCAGCTAGAACTCTCCTGAACAGAGATAATTCAATAAATGTGACAACATTGCTATCATGAAACAACTTCAAATTCAGCGGTGAAGCAGCTCAATAGAAGACAACAGTATCATTATCCAGCTCGAGATTTGTTCTTTTTTATAGTGTCAGTGCAGTCAAAGCGGTACTTTCTCTGAATATTAATTGTCTTTTAAACCCCAGTTCATATGACTCGTGCACTAAATTCCAAGATATTTCAGAGGACTTACAATACAGCGAGTTAAAGTCGTCTAGACTACCTTCATGGTGTTTTACAGTGCATTTCTGGATTTTGAAAGTCTGTGGAGATTATGAACTATGAAGTAGATAAATCATTATTGGGTGAACTTTAATGCGAACAGCTCTGACCTCTCTGATCTGTTTGTCCATTCTGATGGCCGGTTTATCTGTCAGCAGTCTCAGCGTGGCCTGGCCCTTCACTTCCACTCGCAGGGCATTGGCGTAATCCTGCCAGAAAACCACAGAGACACAGAGTCATTCAGTGAGAACCATTTAGTGAGCACTTCACAAACAGCTACTAATACAAACCTCCAGCAAGGTGCTGTTCCACAAGCGAGACCTGACTCTGATCTCCGCCTGAGTCGACATGTTGTGCAGCGGGCAGGAGAAGGTCATGCAGAGAGCCGTCTGCTTTGAACACTCCTGAACAGAGATGAAAGCCACGCTTTTTTACATTTGTTATTGATATGATGAAAAACTGGTGAGACAGCATGAAAATCAGAGCAGACGCCTCCCTCACCAGCAAATGGGACACTTTACGAGGTGCCAGGACGGTGACAGAAGCTTTTGCATGGGGATATCCTGACTCCAACTCTCTTTTGGACCGTTTGGTAGCTCGATCTGACAACTGGAAGAGATGTTGTAGGACGACAATTGAACAGAGTGAATGGAATTGGAAATGAGTTACTGTGGGCTGTTGTATTTCCTCAGACTCACTGTGAGGTTGAGAGGGTTGACAACCTTCCCCGGTGGGACACAACGCGACTCTGACGCTCCTTTGATCACTATCTCTGTGAGATACAGCAGCCATTTCCCATTGGTTACCTCAAATGGCCATTCAAAGTCAATCATTAGAGTTCCCAAATCTCCCAGAGGTTCTCCCAGCACGTGCACCTGGAAAGTGGAAGAATATCTTATTAGTGTTTTAACATTTTGAACTGTTTAAAAGGAGCTTAAAAGTGATAGTCCACCCAAAACTAAAAAATCTGACATCATTTATTCACCCTCATGTCATTCCAAACCTGTGAAACTTTCGTTTGTGGGACACAAAAAAAGATGCTTTGAAGAATGTAGGTAAATAACAGTTTCGGAGACCACTGACTTCCAATGTATGGACAAAAAACAATGTATGGAAATTCTTCAAAATAGCATCTTTTGTCTTCCACAGAAAAAAAACAAAGTCATACAGATTCAGAATGTGATGAAGGTGAGTAAATGACACAATTTTAATTTTGAGTGAACTACTCATTACTCCCGGTGTTTCTGTCTGTGTCAGCCTTGCCTTGTCTGAATTAAAGACTGTTATTTTGAGTTACATCCTCGTCTTCGTGTTCCTCGTTCCTCCCCGTTGTGTGCACTGTGACAGCTATCCCTTTAAAAGTGGGCTCAAATCTAAATTTAGTTGTGGTCTCCATCTACTTTTCATTTCCACTGTTGTTGTTTTTTGGAATCTGCACCAATTAAATACTGTATTTATTACATTGGTCTTACTACCAATTTTATAGTAGATCTTATACAATAGTCATATATTTATACCCTAATTTCTTAACTTTAATAAAGCAGTGATTAAACCCTTGAGATTTTTTTTTGGCAGGTTCACTTTTTAATTTCTGCTCAAAAACATTCACAACTACACTCCAGTTCAAAATTGGAGACAGTAGAATTATTTGTATTTTTAACTTTTTTGAAATAAATGAAAACTTTTATTCAGCAAGGATGGATTAAACTAATCAAAAGCGACAGTAAAGACATTTATAATTTCTATTTTAATATTAGTGCTGTTCTTTTAAACGTTTCATTCATCATATATATACACTGTATATATATATATTAGGGCTGTCAATCGATTAAATATTTTAATCACAATTAATTGCATGATTGTCATGAGTTAACTCGTGATTAATGGCAACTTAATCGCAAATTTGTATTTGTTCTAAATGTACCTTAAATTAATACTTTTCAAGTTTTTAATACTCTAATCAACATGGGCATGACGACTTGAATGTTTTATATGGATGTTTTATCAAAGACTTGTTCATGTCTATTATTATGGTACACTCACGGGGAAACCATAGTAACAAACGGGTATTTAATGAATTACAAACAGAGGAGACACAGAACACAGGTAAGGACATCTACACAAGACACACATGACATTAACAATAATAAAAACATGGGCAGAACAGACTAATATAGGGAGACATGACTGGAAACACCTTAATCAAGACACAGACGGAGACTAATTAACTAATGATGGGAACAGGAGGACCAAATATGGGCACATAAGGGTAAGGAAACACAGGCAGAGGAAGACAAATTCTGACATTTAGACACATGAAAAAAGAAATACAAGGTTTCCATTACTTCTCTTTCTTTGCACTGAGCAATACTTACACAAACCAGTTTACATTTCTGCAGGACAGGGCAGCTCACTTCTTCTGAACATGCTGTTTATTATTTATTAAATTGCTTTGCCTCTCTGTGCCCACATACTGTATTTTAATGCAGCTAAATTTTCAGCAAAACTGTTTTCATTTATATATTTTACTGTTTCTGTAATCAGACAATGGAATGAATATGAAATAGTGACTGAACCTGACCCATTAAGACTACATAGCGCTCCCTTCCAAGATGTTAATCTGCACAAAACAACAGACAACAGTTCTTTTTTAACTTGTAATAAAATAATTTACTGTATTTTTAATATAACAAATGCAGCCTTGGTGAGCATAAGAGACAAAAAATGTGGTTTGCTGTTCAAACTACAACCAGCTAAGCTGATTTGAGCCAGATATCCCAAAATAAAACACATTTTTGAGTGAGTGTCTGAAGAAAGCTAAAGCCACACTCACACGAAACACAAACTCCAGCGGACTCCCCACATCACTGCTGCTGTTCATAGCAGATTCACCAATCACACTGCCACTGAACGACGTGTCAACCACTTGTTTTTCTCTGAGCACGACAGAAAGAGAATCACACAATCTAAATAAGGGTTTCATCATCAGGACTGTTTTTGCATTTGATAAGCTATTAACTATGAAGTGTCATTGTCATTATTTACAGAGTATTAATAATATGTGACCCTGGACCACAAAAACCAGTCATAAGGGTCCATTTTCAAAATGAATAAGCTTTCCATTGATGTATGGTTAGTTATGAGAGGACAATATTTGGCTGAGATACAACTATTTGAGAATCTGGAATCTGAGGGTGCAAAAAAATCGTAATATTGAGAAAATAGCCTTTAAAGTTGTCCAAATGGAGTTCTTAGCAATGCATATTACAGATCAAAAATTCAGTTTTGATATATTTACAGTAGGAAATAAAAAAAAAATCTTCATGGAACATGATCTTTACTTTATGTCCGAATGATTTTTGTCATAAAAGAAAAATCTATCATTTTGACCATACAATGTATTTTTGGCTATTGCTACAAATATACTCCAGCGACTTAAGACTGGTTTTGTGGTCCAGGGTCACATATGCTTGATTCAGTTAAGTCATTTTTCTGTCTTACATGCACAGATGAATAATTTTTTTCATGTAAATTTCCAAATTTTTTCGTAATTTGAAAAACATATCAAAGTACGTACAAGGAAAAGGTAGTGAGGACCGTGTTCTTCACGTTGAGGGAGACAGGAACCGGATACAGATCCTTCTGCTCACTGATACTGAAGACAAACACAAACACCATTCAGTCAGTCGCAGTAAAAGAAAAGGCCTGCAGAAATGACTTCAGGAAACACATTAGTTCAACGCTGTGCACCGAGGGGAAACTTACACTGTACAAACAAGAACGCGTTTTAGTTCGTGCACACTTACGTGGAGAGCTGAAGCTGAGATTCAATCTGCTCTGTGTAAAGCGTTATACCAGAAGTCTCAAAGATGATTATGAATGAGGCCTGTGGAGACGGAAATCAGGGGTGAGAGCAAATTAGCAAAACATATCAGCTGTCCAGTCTGATCAACTGAGTTCATTCAAATGGCCCGTGGAAAATGAGCCATCGAGATGCTTTTTTAATTAGCATGCAAATCCTCAGAAAGGTCACACATTGGACATGTTTTCAGAAAGAAAACAGACTGCTACCTTCTGATTGCTTTTAAACGGGTTTCCCAGATCGCATATCACAGTCTCGTTTGCGCTGCACTTAATATCGAAACCAGGCTGTAATAAAGACAAACCAAGAAACAGCATAAGAACATTGAAATGATCGAATTAATGAGTTACTAGGAAGAGTCTCTATAGGAACTCTAATTGAGTGTTTGATAAGCTGACAATGTTTTATTTTACAACTGTGTATTACAACATTATTTGATTTAATATAGTATTGATTTATTAAAACTATACAACTTTTTAAACAACCTTTACATACAGTATTTCATTTAAATGTTATTCCATGAGTTGCTTTCATTTCTTAGTAAGTTGCCATTACTTCATTTTGCAATAATGACTGGCTATCTATGCATTACACCATTCATATAATATAATATATGATACTTGGTAAGTTACCAATACAGTACATTTTGCAATAACAACTGTACATTACACCATGCATATAGTGTATTATGCAGTAATATAGTATAATATAATATAAACTATTTTACTAATGAAAATAATGCATTTAAAATGATATAGCAAAATAAACCCCAAATCAAAGAAATAATTGTACAGGAAATACAGGAGAACTGATCTTTTATAGCTCAACCAAGCACAGTTGATTTGAGGTGAGATGAAGATGAAGGGTGAGAGAGCGTCTGTCTCTGTGTGGTCTCACCTGAGGACGCACTCCTGAGTATTTGAGTGAGGGGGGGATGGTGATGTTCAGCATGGCCTGATGGGCGTCCTCGGCCTGCCTGTCTCCATCCGGCGTGTTAGTCACCTCCACCATCATCACCAGCTTCTTAATGTTACTGTTGAACTCCATAGTCTGACTGAACAAACCAGCACATCCCATCATGTCCATGTGCATTCAAACATTAGGCATTGAGGAAGACAGTAGCTTGTCAAATCAAATCAATTTGATTTTTATTGCAGGTGCATGCTATCTGTAGTAGGTTTTTTTAATCACATAATATCACAAAATAATTAAAACTCAAATTAAACATAGTAATTTTTTTCCAATAAAAGTTTCCAATACTTTATTTTGCAATATAATATAATATAGGGTAAGTTTCCAATAATTTATTAAGTAATACATAATAACAATATAATATACATTTTAATAATTTCATATCTTTTTATGACATCTATAATATCTTTTTCTGGTTTTAGACTTGATTTATTAAAATATTTTTACCAAATAAATTGTTATTAAGTGGCCACTATATAGTAAACACTATACTATTACCAGTACTATTCCCCTCTGATCATTGTTTTATACATGGCACATTACATTAATCATTAGGTTTATAAATAAGCCTACCAAAGTTAAATGATAAAACTGAATTCACTCTGAACTTAAATATGAATACACGTTCATCTGTTTGTACACGTTGTCTTTTGTCCATACTCACCTGGGGAAGGGAATGTGATTCTCATCAGCAAACGTGGCCTTGAGCTGCAGGTTACTGCTGCACCTGTTGTCATCTCCACACTCCTTATGAAAGTTCATCTGAGGACAAACACACCAGCGCTGTGAGCAGAGCTTGCGTGATGAGCTGGGATGGACATGTGAACTGGTTTGTACCTCGGTTTTGTCGGTCAGGATCTGCTGGCCGCTCAGCACAGGGAAATCGTCCAGACTCTGGAGCGTTTGCTGTGCTGCTGCCTTCTGCTCGTTTAGAGACACGTTCAGAGTGAATGCTATGGGCTGAAGTTTGTCCCTCACAGGAGTCTGTAGAGGGGAGAAAAACAGCTTTTGTTTCTTTACATTCACTACACTCACATTACTGGATCAGAATGGCATACTATTTAGTTGTTTTCTTATCTATGTGCATTAAGCACATGCACTATATATGTTGCTAGTGTCACAGTTATGGACTTGTGTTTTGTTTTAGTCTGTTCTCGTTTAGTCATTATTAGTTAACCACCATCACCTGTGTTATCCTCATTTACCTGTGTACTTAAGTCCCCCAATGTCAGAAGTTTAGTTGCCGGTTATTGATGTGGTTACCCTATGTGTGTGTGTGTATGTTTCCGTCATCATTTCTTGTGGATTTATTAAAAGAATTAAGATGACCGTCTTTGTCGTGCACTCTCTGTCTTCACTCCAGCACGTACCTTGACAGCTAGACTCAACTATTATTACTATAAATATCAAACAACCAAACTGAAATAAAATTAAAAGGTAAGTTGACATTATTTTATTTTCCAATAACAACTGCCTAACTGTACATTAAACTATAAATTATAATATAATATTTTTGGGAAGTTGCTAATACTTTTAACTGTACATTAAAACTAAAAATGTAATTGTTTTGAGGGCAGTCGTGGCCTAATGGATAGAGCGTTGGACTTGTAACCCAAGGTTGTGGGTTCGAGTCTCGGCTCCAGCAGGAATTGTCGGTGGGGGGAGTAAATAATGAGCGTTCCCTCCACCTTCGATACCACGACTGAGGTGAGACCCTTGAGCAAGGCACCGAACCCCCAACTGCTCCCCGGGTGCCGCAGTGTCGGCTGCCCACTGCTCCAGGTGTGTGTGCACTTGGATGGGTCAAATACAGAGAACACATTTCACTGCTGGTTATACTCTGTATAATTGTGTATGTGACAAATAAAAAAATCTTCTTCTAGTAAACACTACACAGTAAGCAGTACTATTCTACTCTAAGCATTGTTTTATAGAAGTATCTTATCTTGTTCAAAAGGTATATATGCATTACAAACGTGCATTATATATGTTGGCTATATATCTTATCTAACTCATGTATTATTATTATTATTATAAATCATCAAGAATATAATATAATATAATGTAATTTAATGCAATGTAATATAATATAGGTAAGTTGCAAATACTTAATTTAGCAATAATGACAGGCTAACTGTACATTACACCAATAAATATATAATATAATTTATATGAAATATAGTTGCCAATACATTATTTTGCAGTAACACCTGTTTGTTTTATTTGTTTGTTTGTTTATTAATTTCTAAATATATATTTGCGTGAATGTACAGTGTATGTCTACCTTGTGTTCATTGAGTTATGGGATAGTAATACCAGTAATAGGATAGTAAGATACTAATACCAGTATAGTACACAAGATTAGTAATACCAGTAAAAAAAAAAATATATAAAAAAAAACAAGCTTATGAATCACACAGAATGTTTTTTGTACATCTAAAAATGCTGAACGTTTTGTGTCAAGTGTAGGTTTAGGGTAAGGGAATTGAAAATGTCCCATAAAACATGGAAACGTGTGTGTGTGTGTGTGTGTGTGTGTGTGTGTGTGTGTGTGTGTGTGTGTGTGTGTGTGTGTGTGTGTGTGTGTGTGTGTGTGTGTGTGTGTGTGTGTGTGGTGTGTGTGTGTTTTGAGAGTGCTGTGTGTTTATTGTGTTTGTGTGTGTGTGTGTGTGTGTGTGTGTGTGTGTGTGTGTGTGTGTGTGTGTGTGTGTGTGTGTGTGTGTGTGTGTGTGTGTGTGTGTGTGTGTGTGTGTGTGTGTGTGTGTGTGTGTGTGTGTGTGTGTGTGTGTGTGTGTGTGGTGTGATCAGGTGGTTTCTCACAATAACAGTAAGTTCCAGCTCTTGACATGCGGGAGCGGAGAAAGACAGCAGGCCTGTAAATGTGCTTTGCTTGTTGTCAAGAAAACGGACTCGAGCGCCACGGCGATTCTGGTCAGCGTCTACTGTGTACTTCACAGCTGAAGCAGAGAGAAACAAACTCACGGTTACTGGAATAAAACACAGAGCAAGCACTCCTGAAGCAGGCGTACACTTACTGATGGCCTTCCTGAAGGCTTTGTTTCCATTGCTGAGAGTGTAACTGAAACACACCTTCACCTTTATGCTAGAAAAATAACACATAATGAATTAATTTAAACAGTACTACAGGACAGGTATAATAAGTGTATGACTAATCCATACTGAGAAATCAAACGCATGTGGCTGAAAGATGTTGTTAGAACAGAAATATGTGCACGGTATCCTCTCACCAGGAACTAACACACTGGCTTGGAATCACAATCTTTGGCTCTACTGTGAAGTTTTTGGAGAGGTGGATGACCGGACGAGCCCTGAAACACACATCACATGTCACATGCAGAACAGACTGATTTAGTGACAAATGTACTAGTTTACATTTAAACAAATATAAACAATGTAAAATACAATATGCACTTATATTAATTATTATATTTATTTATGTATTTGCAAATATAAATTACATACAAATAATTTACAAAATGTATAAATAAACAAATCAACAACACAACATAATAATACAATACAATCTATTATTCATTATTAGATGTATTATTTATTTAATATATTATTTATTTATTTGCAAATATAAATACATATAAATTATATAAAAATTTATACAAAATTAAAACTAAATTAATAAATAGATGAACAACAACAAAAAAAACTAAATCATACAATTAGAAAATAAATCCTTACATATGCACAATTTATTGTGAATAATATATAATAATAATTATTATTATTATATAATACATCTATAATAATAATAATATATTATTATTTGTTATTATCAATTAATTTTTTACATTAATAAATAAAGATATTGTTATTTATTAAAGAGAGATTATAGAAATTAATTATTATTTAAAATAAATAATAAATATTATAATAGTAATAGTAATAATAAGTTTACTTTTGAATTAAATGGAGTAATAAATAAATATAAATAAAATACAAAATGAATAAATAAAATGTTTAATATAAATAATCATTATTATTAATGAATGAATGAATGAATGATGATGCATTTCTATAGCGCTTTATTGTGTATTGTTGTACACCCAAAGCACTTTACAATCATGTGGGGGGGGGGGGGGGTCTCATAATCTAATCATCATCATCGATTTTGTAGCAAAATTCTTGGGCACATAAAATGCACACATAGGCACAATTTATATTTGTCTATAGAGAAAATTCCAACTACTAAAAAGGTTTTTAATATCATGAGAAACCACCGTTCAGTCAAGCGTGTCCAAACTTTTGATTGGAAGAGTATGTGTGTATATATATATAAATCTGTATTTGTATATTCATGTGGCTTTTGTGTTTGGGAAAGAACGGTTGAAAATCCCTCTGAATAATATGAACTTCTATAAATGGCAAACACTGCTGAAAGACTGAACCTCAAGAGAGCGATGCGGTCATCCATGGAGCCCACCAAAATGTCAGGATAATCATTTCCATCCATATCCATTCCTCCACTGAGAGAGTAACCGAACGTCTGAAAGCCACTGGGACTCAATGATTTCCCCTCGATCACCTGTGAGAGAGTCATGTTACCCGTTTAACACTCAGTAAATCACTCTCTTCTTCTTCTCACGGTGTCCAATACAAGTCCAGACATGTGGTTGATCTATGTATTGCTGTTTCATTATCAATGACATGGAACGGAAAGTAATTGTAGAAACATTGCCCCAAAATCTTAAATAAATATTTCTAAAGGTGTTCCATACAAATCCCAAGATGCTTTGCTTTACCTGGCTGGGTTCTTTATTTATTCCATTTTTACTTCCCGTCCATATATAGACTTTCCCAGAGTCATGGAACGGAGCACCAACAGCTAAATCTGAATGAAGAAACCAAGACACAAACCCCAGAACAACACGGTTATCCCTCCATGACCTCCAGATGGCAGCATTAGGACATGAATGACACGATATTACACATTTCTGCATTTACACTACCACCCAAAAGTTCTTCTGCTCATCAAGGCTGCATTATTTGATCAAAAATATAGAAAAACAGTAATATTGTGACATATTATTACAATTTAAAATAACTCTTTTTCAGCTTGAATATATTTAAAATGTAATTTATTGCTGTGATGCAAAGCTGAATTTTCAGCATTATTTATTCAGTCATCAGTGTCACATGATCCTTCAGAAATCAATTCTAATATGCTGATTTGCTGCTCAAGAAACATTTTGTTATTATTTTTCATGTTGAAAAAAGCTGTGCCGCTTCATATTTTTGTGGAAACCATTATATTTTGTTTCAGGATTCTTTGATAAAAAGAAAGTTAATGTGTATTTAAAAATATATATATATATATATATATATATATATATATATATATATATATATTCTAGTATTTTCAGCGATACCTTGAAATCCATCCTGATTGACGTCCCCTACCGCAGCAACAGCAAATCCAAACCCTGAGCCTTTTCTGCCCTTCAGAACCAAGCTGGCTTTTTCCCGGAAGGATCCGTTCTCGTTCATGAAGATGTAAACCGCTCCTCCCTCCTCCTTGTAGCGGTCGAAGTAGAACGGAGCTCCAACAATCAGGTCGTTCCAGCTAGAACAACACACAACCACACAAATGACATGTTATGTCTAAGTTACTAAACACTGTTTATTTTATAGCTTTAATAAAGAAGGAGAAACCTGCCATCTAGAAGCATTCAGCCGTGTATCTGTTGACATGCTTAAGTATGAAGCTCAACAGGATCTTTGCAAAGTCTCATGGGGAAAGTTAGACATGCTTTGGTCTACTTGCTTTGAATTTGCTTTCAAACTCAGTGAAGTGTGACACAGATCAGTCTCTGTGATGATAATGGATTATTGGGTATGAAAACAGTGATACTGGCAAGTTACACCAATAGTTACAAAGCTGTGTAAGCAATATTATGTTTTTTTATATACAGTGACGCATTGGACCCCATCGACTTTTCTTGTACAGACATATTGTATATTTTGTATTCTTTTGAATATATTTAATAAAATCCACTGAACATCAAATACTAAGAACAGGTTTAACAGCTTAGCCAGTTACAGCATGGATCATGATTGAGTTGCACAGTGACTTACTCATCATTGTTGAGGTCCGTCACCGCCAAGCAGCTGCCGAAGTACGACCCTATTTGTTCCCCTGGGATCGTCATCACTGGGTTAAGAAGCAAATCTTGTTTTTCTGTAAGGATCACTGAACCTTTGAAATTGTCTCTGGGAGCCCCCGTCACCACGGTGTACTTAGCGCATGATCCAGTAACTTTATGTCCTCCAGCACAGAGTAACCTGAAGAAAGAGATGAGGATTCTTAAACGTCAGTGTGTGACCAGCAGTGAAGCTACCGGTACATTGAGACTGTAGCTTGTCAAGATACTAGAAGGTTTAATCACAGTAGAAATGACTAGTGACAAAGAGGAAAAAAGTTACCGTTTCAACATTTATATATTTATTTAGGAACTTTTCTGATAGGAAAAGTGGGAGAGAGAGAGAGGACAGGATCGGGAAAGGACCACAAGGTGGGATTCGAACTCGGGACACCCAAAGCGCAACAAGGTAATTTCATTTAATTTAATTTATATTTATTTAATTTTGTACAAAAATATCTCAGTTAGATTGACAATAGTAAACAGCATTTATTTAAATGCTAATTTAAAAAGCAAACATATAAACTTATAAAAGCACATAAAAACATATGTAATAACTATTAATCCAATAATTATAAAATAATCAGTAAATCACTAAATAAATACTGCACATATTAACATCACTAAAAACACTAAAACACTAACATTTATAAATTATTGTTAGATTCCTGATAAATCAACATTAAATACTAAAACACATATACATCTATATCTATTCTATTATATATCAAATTAAACAAATTATATAAAAATGACTGTTAAAAGTATTTTAAGATTATCAGATAATTAACACTCACAGTAAAACAAAATCACTATAATTTTAGGTAACACTATATTTTTGGGGTAAGATTATTGTATAATGCTATTTGCTATACAGAAAAATATGTAAAATGCCATGACAAAAAAAGGTATTTGATCAAATTATTATAAACAAATAAAACTATCAAATTAACACTTAATATACACATGCAAACTAACAAAACAACAACTAAATATTTTTATAATAATAATTTATTCAAAATTAATGTTAAAATGATTGTAAGAATGAAACATGCCAAATATGCAAACACTGGCCATGAAGAAGGCTATCTTATTTCATTCAGTTTAGTAGTTAACAAAGTCATGCTAAAACATTCATAAGAGCAATATTCAAATCCATAGCACTTCTTATTAAGGAAAACTATTACTATTACAGTAACAAGTATTGTTGCTGTAAATTGCTAAACATTATCTTAAATAAAACACCTTTCACAGACATATAGATGTCTGTCTATTTTAAAGTTTATATATGAGATGCATTTGGAGATGTTATATGCAGGGATGCGTGTATGTTTTGGTTTTGGTTCATGAGAGCACCTGGAGATTCAGTTTGGTGCTCACCCTGCACGCATAGTGTGACTCGTTAAATATACCTCTTAATAGTATTGCACTTTATTTAGTTTTCAAATAAAATAATACAAAAATTAATACATTAAAAAAAATCTTGATTTTTTATTTTCTTGATTTCCATCATTTTCAAACTTAAAACCAGCAAACTTTTATTTTGGCCAGTGTTCAGTACATTCCAGGACGTGATTTAAAATGTCTAATATAATTTTTTTTCTATGCTACTTACTCCCAAAATAAAAAAACAGTACTTGAAAAGAAAACAGGTTGACTTTGAATAGCATCATTGTATAGTTGTGTTAGGATGAGCTGAGCAAGTCTTGTTGCACGGGTATTTCCTGGTTTGAGATTAACTTCCTGCTTGAAGAAGAAGTAATGGATACAAAAAAAATACAAACTGAGACATGCATGCATATGAGTGTGAAGTATATATATATGTGAAAGTGACAATATATGAATGTAGGTATGTAAGAATAAAGAATATATAAGTGTGTAAGTGTATATGTGTTATGTGCATGTAAATATGTGTACATGAATATCAGAAAACATGCATGTGTTGAAAAGTAAAGTTTGTGTATATATATACACTCACCGGACACTTTATTATGTACACCTGTTCAGTTGCTTGGTAACACAAACTGTTAATCAGCCAATCACATGGCAGCAACTCAATGCATTTAGATTACATTTATGCACTTAACTGAAGCTTTTATCCAAAGCATCTTACAGTGCATTCAAGTTATACATTTTTATTGTATCTATTTATTGACACACTTATCAGTAAGTGTGTTCCCTGGGAATTGAACCCACGACCTTCGCGCTGCTAATGCAAAGCTCTACCACTGAGCCACAGGAACATGTGGTGAAGACGTGGTGAAGACGACTTGCTGAAGTTCAAACCGAGCATCAGAACGGGGAAGAAAGGGGATTTAAGTGACTTTGAACGTGGAATGGTTGTTGGTACCAGACGGGCTGGTCTGAGTATTTCAGAAACTTCTGATCTACTGGGATTTTCACGCACAACCATCTCTAGGGTTTACAGAGAATGGTCCGAAAAAGAGAAAATATCCAGTGAACAGCAGTTGTGTGGACGAAAATGCCTTGTTGATGTCAGAGGTCAGGGGAGAATGGGCAGACTGGTTAGAGATGATAGAAAGACAACAGTAACTCAAATAACCACTCGTTACACCAAGGTCTGCAGAATACCATCTCTGAACGCACAGCACGTCGAACCCTGAAGCAGATGGGCTCCAGCAGCAGAAGACCACACCGGGTGCCGCTCCTGTCAGATAAGAACAGGAACGGAGGATACAATTCACACAGACTCACCAAAACCGGACAATAGAAGATTGGAAAAACGTTGCCTGGTCTGATGAGTCTCGATTTCTGCTGCGACATTCAGATGGGGTCAGAATTTGGTGTAAAGAACATGAAAGCATGGATCCATCCTGCCTTGTCTCAACGGTTCAGGCTGGTGGTGGTGGTGTAATGGTGTAGGGGATATTTTCTTGGCACACTTTTGGCCCCTTAGTACCAATTGAGCATCATTTAAACATCACAGCCTACCTGAGTATTGTTGCTGACCATGTCCATCCCTTTATGACTACAGTGTACCATCTTCTGATGGCTACTTCCAGCAGGATAATGCACCGTCACAAAGCTCAAATCATCTCAGACTGGTTTCTTGAACATGACAATGAGTTCACTTTACTCAAATGGACTCCACAGTCTCCAGATCTCAATCCAATAGAGCACCTTTGGGATGTGGTGGGACGGGAGATTCACATCATGGATGTTCAGCCGACAAATCTGCAGCAACTGCGTGATGCTATCATGTCATTATGGACCAAAATCTCTGAGGAATGTTTCCAACACCTTGTTGAATCTATGCCACGAAGAATTAATGCAGTTCTGAAGGCAAAAGGAGGTCCAACCCGGCACTAGCAAGGTGTACCTAATAAAGTGGCCAGTGAGTGTGTATATATATATATATATATATATATATATAGAGAGAGAGAGAGAGAGAGAGAGAGAGAAAGAAGAATAATGAATGTACTGTATGTGTGAAAGTAGAAATGTATGCATGTGAAAGGAAAGAGAAAGTGAATGTAATGTGTAATGTGAAAGGTGAATGTAAGTGTGTGAGAGGACCACAATGAATTATGGTTTGTACAGACCCTCATAAAAAACAAAATAAAGTACATACCTATATATATGTTGAGTCTCTCCTCGCCTAGCTTTCCAAAGGTTATTTCATTGGCATCTCCAGCAAAATCTGAGTTGGGGTCTCTCTCTTTCATATGGACAGTTCCTATATGAACAGAAGAACCCATTTTATTAACTATATGACACTGAAGGATGATCTGACACACCAGGTTTGGTTGGTTTTCCCGTACTCACCCTGCCACACAAAGCTGCCGGGCGTCCCAAAGTACACGTCATTCTCCGTCATGCCCCCTGAGATGCCCATGTTACACATGCCCTCCAGGTTCTGGTCATAGTTGAAGTCGCAGAGCTCGTAAGTGTCAGACTGCCAGTAATCAGACGGGTCGTAGGTCAGGTCGTTGCCCCGCACGTAACATTTGCCCACCATACGCTGCTGCTCCTCAGCGCCCAGCAGCTTCTTTACATAGCGATGACCACATGCCTGCCAACATGAAAGAAGGGATGAACATAAGGATTTCTGATTAACGTCTGTTTTCATTTTTATTTTTTTTATTATTATTTGAGTCTTTAAGAAACAGACACCACATTATAAAGCCTGTGCATTAAAAATTATAAGGTCAAAAGATTTGGAATAATTAAGATTTTTTTATGTTTTTAAAATAAGTCTCTTATCCTCACCAAGGTTGCATTTATTTGATCATGAATACAGGAAAACAGCAACATTGCGAAAACATATTATTATAATTTAAAATGCTTTCTATTTGAATATATATATATAAAAAAAAAAATATTTCTGTGATCAAAGCTGCATTTTCAGCATCATTAGTCCAGTCTTCAGAGTCACATGATCCTTCAGAAATCAATCAATCGAATATGCTGATTTGCTGCTAAATTATTAGCAACTATTATGAATTAGACATTTTTAATGTTTTTTATTATTATTATTATTATTATAAGTGTTAATATTTATTAATATTTTTGTAGAAATCATGCTACATTTTTTTCAGGATTCTATAAATAGAAAGTTCTCAAATAAAAAAAAGTCCTGTGTTTACCCCAAACTTTTGAATGGTGTGTATCACAGTTTCCACAAAATTATCAAGCAGTCAAGCTGCACATTTTAGAGTGGCCTTTTATTGTGGCCAGCCTAAGGCACACCTGTGCAATAATCATGCTGTCTAATCAGCATCTTGATATGCCACAGCTGTGAGGTGGATGGATTATCTCGGCAAAGGAGAAGTGCTCACTAACACAGATTTAGACAGATTTGTGAACAATATTTGAGAGAAATAGGACTTTTGTGTACATAGAAAAAAGGCTATTAAAAAAAGTTCATCTCATGAAAAATGGGGGCAAAAACAAAAGTTTTGCGTTTATAATATATATATATAAATTCTAATAATATTTCACAATATTACAAAATATTTTACTGTATGTTTCAGTAAAATAAATGCAGCCTTGGTGATCATAAGATACTTCTTTCAAAAACATAAAATATCTAAATTATTACAAACGTCATGAACATTGTCCCAGCCCACATAAAGAAAAGGTGGCCCACTAAGATAACGAACTCTACTCCTAAAGACAGCTTCAAGTTTATTATCAAGCAATGACACCTAAAACAGCTAATCAACGTCTTCAATATTACTTCAAAATTACAGGCAGGAGTGTAAAAGCAGTGTTTGAACTGCACTGAAGAACAGTGGCCTGAGTGCATCTGACCCTCTCACTGAGTCCAGAGGAGGGATCCATACAAATGTGTTTGTCGATTTTAAGTGATGGTCTAGCCTTTGCAAATAAACAGTTTATTATAAAAAAAGAATCCAAAGATGCATCTGATCTCACCAGAACACGTCCTCCATTCCTCTGACTGGCCACGGTCACTCCCAGCCACATGCCCTCCACCATCTCTGTTGACTGCGCTGGAGGAGAAATACACTACATTTATACCTCAGTCTGCCCCAAAAGAGCATTTCTCTATATCTGAATCTGAACGATGAGGTAGCAGCATGCTCAGTTGTTGGCTTGAGAGAGATTCACGAACAGAAATAATAACATAAGCATGCTTTTAAAAAGACAATTTGTAATGGAAATAATATACTTCAAAAGAAGTGTGAACTGAATGGAATATTTTCGGACAGTTAGCTGCATGTTATTTACAATGAAATGAAAATGCACTGTGGTTTAAATTTATATTAAATACAATTAGTTGAACTTAAATGTGCTTTTTGACCCACTTAATTAATTTCATAATTACTTCTGTTGTCTTTGAGATGAATGTATGGACAAGCATTTATGGTCAAATAAAATATACTTTGCACTATGATACTATACTATAATATATAGTAGTCAGCATTTGATGTGGACCAAAAAAGTTCATCAAAGTTGCCCTAAGACAAGAACGCATTTTGGTTTTAAGTTTTAGGACAACTTTGATGAAAGGTTTTGATCCACTTCAAATGTTGACTTCTGTACTTGAATTGGGCATATCATATTTCAATACTTGTAATAACACATTTGAAATTAAGTTTAGTACATGTCATTTTAAATTTAATATCAACTGATACACTAAAGTTAATATTAAATTGAAGTACATTGTGGCTTATTATGTTAGTCAGCACACCAAAATAAATGTGCTTCTTTCAAATGTACTTTGAAGTAAAAAAGTGTTTTTATAAATACAGTCGTGAAAGTGCATTATCTTTTAGTACACTTAATTGACCCTTTATTTCATTAATATTATTGGCAAATATAGTTTTTTAACAATATATTTCTAAGAGTGTAATACTATTAAGCACCCTTAGACACTTAAAGACTGTGACACTTGCAATGAAAATGTAAATGCTTGCAGTCTATATTCCCCATGAATTCAAAAGAAATCATATTCTGAGTGCTTTTGCTGAAACAACATTTTGACTAGCTCTAAAGTCGACACCACAATGCTAAAGTTTTGTTTGTGGTTGCTAGAGTGTTGCTGTATGATTTATAAGGTATTTTTATGTTTTGTTTTAGTATACTTATCCACCACACCAAGTACTACAGCTAAAAAGCTAACAAGTACTAAGCTAAGAAATGTCCATACTTTAAAGTGTTACTAAAATGCTGTAAACCAGAACAGACATGCTCTGCGTCTGCTCAAAGTAACTTTTATGTCGCACAGACTCAGACACTTCCTGTGCTGAACGTATCATGTTAATTCTGAAGAAAATACCTGCCTGAAACATGAGCCAGTCAAGCCGACCTGACAGAGGAGGGAGAAAGGCAGGCTGGAAATATGAAGATGAAGGTCTTTTGAATAGCATGGAGTGAGACCGCACTCAGACAGATGAATTGTATGGTTGCTGTGTTTTAACTTCCACTTATGTCTAAAACAGGAGCAGGTAATTTTGGGAAATAGACAGGACTGTCTGAGAGCTGATAGGTGGAGGTGAGACATATTATCTCATCTGTGAACAGAACGCCCTAAATTTGCCTTAGTCCTTCGATCTACGGCAACACTGTCAATGACATTTAGCTTAAGTCCAATTCAAACTTTTTTTCTTTAAATTAATACTTTTATTCAGCAAGGATTCAATTAAATTAAAAACATTTATAATGCTACAAAAGATTTCTATTTAAAATCAAATCAAAAATGTTCATGAAAGAATCCTGAAAAATGTATCATGTTTTCCACCAAAATAGTTTTAACATTGATAAAATCAGCATAGAATGACTTTTAAAATATATTCAAATAGAAAACACTGTAATAATATTTCACAACATTTGTTTGATAGTTTTTTTGGTCTTTGGTCTTAAGTATTGAACAGTAGTGTATTTTATAAATCACAATACCACCCAGAGGTCAAACAGGTATACAATGCAAAACTATTTCTTAATCAGTATTTTTGTGTTGTTTTCAAGAAAACAAACAAACATCTAAACATCCATAAAACAATACATTTAAAAAATGTAACATAAAAAGTCTTCATAAATTTCAGAGAGTAAATTATTTTGTATTAAGTTATTTTTTCTGCACTAAAAAAAAACAAATGGTTCTATATAGCACTAAAAGTGGTTCTTGACTCGGAACTTTCTTAATCATAAGGGAACCACTTTCGGTGCTATATAGCACCATATCTTTAAAGGTGATATACAGCACCTTTGTCAAATGGTGCTATGTAGAACCATAAGAGGTGCCATATTGCATTATATTTCTTCAACAAAAATGGTGCTAAACAGCACCAGCAGTGGTTCTTTGGCTCGTAAAGAACCTTTAAAGGGGCTTAACAGGTTCTTTGTTCGGCAGTGGTGCTATATAGCACCTTAATCACCCAAAAGCACCACTGAAGAACCGCTGAAGAACCATACAGGAGCTATATAGCCCCTCAGTCATGCCAAATAACCGCTGAAGAACCACTGAAGCACCGAGATTTGGTGATACTTATCCACCACACCAAGTACTACAGCTAAAAAGCTAACAAGTACTAAGCTAAGAAATGGCCATACTTTAAAGTGTTACTAACTGACTAAATAACCACTGAAGAACCACTGAAGCACCGAGATTTGGTGCTACACAGCACCAAAAGATGTTCCCCTATGATTACGAGCCAAAAACCACTTTTAGTGCTATATAGCACCATATTTTTTTAGAGTGCATGCTTTAAGCACAGATTTCTGATAAGTCATATGAATACTTACGTGGACTGATGAGGTCCATCCTCCTGCAGTCATGCTGGTCGATGGTGATGGGACAGTAATACACGGCTCCGGTCTCATTAATGTTTAATTTGCTGAGTTGGGGCTGGGCTTTTTCTTGGGGCGCTCCGACTAAGAGCCTACAGAAGAACAGCAAACACTCAATAAAAGACTCAAATGGATAAAAACATTTTTTTTAATACAATTAATAAATTTTTATATTATAAAAAAATTATAATGTATGCGTGTCACATTATATTGTTAACAATTCACCAGTTCATATGTTTCAGTTAAACAAAAATCGACCAGGACTCCTCAGTCATTTAAACCTCAGCTCTACAAGCGTGTGTTCATCTGCTTCGACTCAACATCCAATCAACAACCGATGCATAGAACCACATTTTTTCTTTTTTCATTTCAAGAAAATATCTGTTGCTACTTTCGTTTCAACATGACTTTTAACCAAAATATGGGACTTAGCTGTAAACGAAAACGTGGTCAGCGTGTCCTTACAATTGCTTATCAATGTTTCTCATTTCATTCGGTTGTAGAATAAACAAAATGTGGGTGATGAGAACCTAGAGTGCCAAATCTCAAGTGATTCTTGGATAGAAAGTAGTCTGTACAACCACTGGTCTTAAAAGTCTAACATTTGAATAAACAAAAGTGGCATGATGTTTAATATAGATCCTGATTTGGATCTCAACGAGGAATCAATCAATAAATCCAGCACTTAAAGCACCATGCATAAAAATTGTAAGTGTATGGTCTTAGTATAGAAAAAGAATGAAGGAAAAGAGGATTAGAGAAAGAAAACAAGCCCAAACCTGAAAGGAAAGGTGCAGTTTGTCCTTTTATTTTCTCTCCTCTTGCACGTTTTATTATACATGAGAATAAGTAAGAGGGTATGCCACCATGGCACTTAATCTAATAACGTACTAGAACTGCACCCCTTTTTGGACCCACACATGTATAGAAAAAAGCAAATGACAAATGTATATGCTACTGAATGTAAGATGTATTAATGGTCACATGACCCAGGGCTTCAGAGTCATGTGCTGCTTTGGCCTTCACAGGCAGATGGCGTCACAGAAGGGAGACTTTTATGAGGTTGCTAGGTATACAAGTAAGTGGAAGCGTATACATACTAAACAGAGAAAACATGTACTTGAGCTAGAACAGAAAAAAAGAGGAACTCACTGAAAAAGTTCATGAAACTGATCTCAGGATGCATTTTCAATGAAAATTAGTCTAGCAAATGGGTCACCATTAAAAGTTTTTCAAAACTTTTCAGTATTAAATTTCATAATCATAAATAAACAATTCTATAATAAACAATAAAAACTGCTTTTAGATGTTTGCATACAACTTTTGAGTGCTGATTGTTAGGCCTATATCTAAAATAAATAGCAATTGAATTTTAAAGTATGGACTTTTGTACCTACTGATATAAATGAATTTACAGTATATCAAATCGAATTAAGATCGGAGTCAAATCAAGAGCTTGTGAATCAGAATTGTCAAAACCTAGCCCTAAAAAATGTTAACAGACAAGAAACAACGGGAAGAAACTAAGAAAACTAATGTGCTACTCTACATTTTACAACCATTTTATACTAAATCCATTCACAGCAAAATGATAATTATAAAGATGATTTAAACAATAACTATATTAGCGTTCACACCAATGCATTAAAGTGTTCTGTTTATTATAAGTGCTGTTTATGAGTCTGTCTTGTTTGTGTTCTTTAAAGTCTGAACTCCATGATTGGCTGTCTATGTATCAATCATCAATGAAATTGCAAAAAACATTGTTCCTCTGTGTCTTGATTGTTGGGGTGTGAACTTCCCCACTATCACACATTTACAATGATCATTTAAAGTTTAAAAACCTATTAAAAAATGTATTAAAACAATTTTTTTCTCATTATGTGTAAAGCTCATCAACGAGAAAAACAGTTTTTAAACAGTAAATTTTCTTCTTCAGTGCTGCTAACCACAACGTATTAGCCCCTGTAGCTAAGAAATTCAGTGAATGATGTCATGAAAGACGGCGCTATTTCTGAGCCCCGGGGACACGCTCTATCACCAGATGTCAGTGCAGTGATCTTAGCAAGAATAGTTTGGACTTGCAGAGTTATTAAACTCGAGCCCATTCCTCACTGATAGCAGAGGACAGAGCTTTTCTTAGACTATCAGAGGTGCGATATCTACTGTCTGAGATTGTTCTTTGCTAAAACTTTTGTTCGAAGAGCAGTAGTAGTGTTGAGTGATCTTCTAGTGGACATCAGTGGAAGACATTCCATTCTGAATATCACTAATATAGTGAATACAGCCACCACAATGAGTTGCGGGTCTTAAAGGAGTGCAGTTTACTCATGTTCAGACAAGACCCCCACAGTAAAATGGCATTACAGGAATTTTTCTCAGGTGAGAGTGCTGAACCAAACCTGAAATCAGTCATGACTAATATTATAAGTGGTTTTTGCAGGAATGACTCTCCTCCCCAAACTTAGAGTACCTGTCTCATACTAGCACCGATACCCTGCTGTTTTCATTAGTGTTTCATTAATGAGGAGTGGGAGAAGCACTAACAGAAAATAACTAAAACAACGGCAGCAATGCTGGCTACTACATTTTGGCAAAACTTCAAAAGAGTACCTGTACATACAATTCACTGCACTTACCAGCCAAAATTACTGCCTGGTCTCATGGCATATACGTACCTGGGTGCACTTTTTAGCGAGATGAGAAATACGTACCAATAAGTACATATCACTGCAGTTTCCAAAAGAAATGAACACTAGAGGCAGTAAAACTCTGATGCCTTTTATTCCTTTTCACACAAATTTACAGAGTTTCGATTAATAATGTATAATTTTCACACAATTACTTGAAGAATATCATGTTATGACTTCAAAACAATATTAATATGCTGGGAGATTTGAAAACTGGGTTGGGTTTGGTGTAGAGCATATTTCTAACACGACGGAGCATTAATTTTTAGCGACGGCCCCGGATATTTGAATTCTGAACCACCGCAATGCGTACCTGAACCAACGTAACAAAAACACAGCAATACGTACCTATATCAATGTAATAAAAACATGCCAGGGTTTACGTATTGAACCCATGTTTTAGCGCCACTCAGTGGACATTTCTCTTTGAAACTGCGCTGAAACGTGCAGTAAGGTACATAAAAATGGTCTCGCTAAAAAGTGCCCCCAGGTGCGTTTATGCCATGAGACCAGGTTGCAAATTTAACAATAGTTGTAGTAAAGCAACAAAATGTTTATTCATTTTAACATGGTGCAGATTATCGATCAATAAAGACGTCTTTTCACACAATACTATATGACCTCAAAACACTTTTATCGCAGTACATGATTGTAAACTAATATATTTTGACATTTGCATCACATTACCAGCTCCATATTTTTGCCTTTTGTGATGTAGTAAACTTGCTTGGTAGCGCACCTGGTAGACCACTGAACTCGGGTTCGAGTCCAGTGAAGCACAAGTCACAATGGTTAGGTTTAGTGTAGGGTTTAGTTTAGGTGGTAGGCTCCTTTTTTAAATGCAGTAGAGCATTAACCTTTTATTGCCATCCAGATATGCAATAATCAACATAATAAAACAATGCCATATTCAAATTTACCTGCTTCCAATACATCCGTAACATCCAATAAAAAGGCAACATCATATTGCATAAATATTGCAACAGATGCGCTTTTCCAATGAGCCTGTGCTTCATTTTTCACATTAAGTTATTGGTATGCAGACAGTAAAATTGTAAATAGTTTTTGTTACATAACTATGAAAAACAACAAAAACTCACTGCGCCTATATTAAAAGGCCAAAAACGTATTATGGTTTGTAGTTAGGGATGGCTGACGCGAAACTGATGAAGTGCAGATGTTTCGAAACACTGCTCCGAAGCGTGATTCGAAACACACATGTCACGTGACTAAGGCGATTCGAAGCATCGGGGCGTGTCACAAGTCTTTCGAGACGTGGTATACCTGCCGATTCTGCGTTTGATTGACAGGGTCGGGAACAAATCACACAATTGCACATCTGTCTCAAACTAACTCCCACAAAGTATAAAAGTGGAGTTAACGCATCTTCACTTTGTGGGTTTTTGTGAGAGGATTTTTAAAAAGCCTGGAGAAATTCTGTGTAAAAAAAGAAGTAGGCTAAGTCCATCAACAGCAGAACAATTTATATTTTTAAATAAAATATGTAAAAAAAAAAAAAGTAAGACATTGTGGCTTGATGTATTTTATTGTCTATTTTTCATTACCCAAATACCACTTATTTATTCATAAAGAGTTCATTCAGATGTCAGACCGATGTTTCAACACTTTACAAGAACAGCACAATAAAAACAAACATTTTAATTGTTTATTATAATTTCGTGAAGATGACTGCTTCACCCAGGATTCGAACCAAAGGAGACAGCATTCGTGTTGAGCACACAAACCACTCCACCAAATCACTTGGTGGATCGACTAACACAACATACGTTATAATTCGTCAATTCGCTTAACTGTTTCTTTGTCAACGCTGTTTCAGAGCAATACTTGTATCGAAATGTTTCGAAGCCTCAACACATTTGCTTCGACTGCTTCAGTGTTTCACGAAGCCTCGCTCTGCCCACCACTATTTGTAGTTCACAAAAATCCAAACACACTACTGTTGTAAGAATATATGCACCATTAATGTCAAATATTGGTAAGATTTTAAAGTGTGCATTTCACTTACAAGTGACCTTTCTCCTGCCTGATTGCAATGTTAAATCAAGGAGCCATATTGGATGATATAAGTCACATGATCACAGTCACATGGCAAATCAAGAAACCATATTGAACCATGTAAGTCACCTGATAAAAAAGTCACATAACTAAAAACATGGTAACGTGTGGTGCTGTTTCCATAAGTATAAGACTAATGCAGCCTTCAAATGGAGCTAGTAGGTTCCTGCCTCGCTATGACACGTCACACATTAAATTCAGACACTACAGAGTAGCCAAAACAAAGAGACAATGGATGACCCGATAAGCTCCTGTTACATCATTTTTTACATAAAGGGATAGCTCACCCAAAAATTACATTTACCTTCAAATAGTCGCAAACCTGTATAACTTAAGACTGTATGAACACAAAAGATTATATTTTGAAGACTGTATGAACACAAAAATATCATATTTTGAAAAACGCTGGTGCCAAACTACATTGGACTACACTGGAAAGCAATGAGACACTTGTGGTCCACAGAAGAAAGTAAGTTCAACAAGGTTGGAATGACATGAGAGTGAGTAAATGTTGACAGAATCCTCATTTTTTTGGGTGAAATTTATTTTTTATATGATTTAATACTGAAAATTGTGTTGCGTGAGAACAAAAAAATCACAAAATCAAACTATAAGTATGCAATATTTCACTAACAGGCAATATCACTAATAAAAAAGCACCAAAAAGGTTTTTTTTAACCATGGTATATATCTTTAAGGTACCCTGGACACACATCAGACCAAAACTGTACTATGGAACCGCAGTAACAGTACAAAGTACAGCTTACAGCAGTAAGAGTCTGATCTCATCATCCTTGGCTCTCAGGATCACTCACTACCAGCTTTATCTGAGATTCCACAGACACAACCAGAGCAGGAGACAATCACAGATAAGGGCATCACAGCTATGTGTGTGTGTAAGTGTGTGAGAGAAAAGTGAACGGTGAGATGACTGTTCCCATACAGAAAACAACGCTCAAATTATGTATCTTTATTATCTCAATTGTTTCTCCTGGACAGCAATGAGATTAAATGGACAACTAACACACATTGAAAGAAAAGTGGATCAATTCTGCGTCACTAGTGATACCAAACAAAACTGTTATAATAATGACTGTTTTTTGACAGGTTTCCTCAACACTTCCTGTTTATCTGGTTCATCTCCTGAAACACAGATTAAAGGCCTCCTGTATTAACACAAGCAGAGAATCTGGGTGTAAGCAAAGTATAAAATCACTTATTATACACTTCATACCTGATGCTATTTTACCTTTTGACCTTTCTTAGCCACCATGATTGTTTTAGCACACGTAATCTTGCCACCACATTATGAATACAATAGTGCAGGTAATGTGTACATGGTTGCCAACCAATGGGATTCTGTATTTTAATCTTCACTACATTTCAGTTTTAATAAGATTACCCCATGCAAGAAATATGAAAGAATAAACCTGTGGTCTTCATGATTCCTACTCTCTCATGTTATGCAAAACCTGTATTTTATTTTCTGGGGTTTAAAAAAAACTGGACCATATTGAATTTCATTTTACAGACAAAAGAAGATACATTTAGCAGAATATTGTATTTTGTGTTTCCCAGAACAAAGTACGTTGCACAGGTTTGGAACAACAGTAAATGACGACAGACTGCTAATTTTGGGTGAACTGTCCCTTTAAAGTAATCATGCAAAATGTAACATCAGTGGAAACTCCTGTAACGTTGGCCATCAACCACAGTCTGTGGAAAAATGTAACAAAAAACATGACTTCAGTTTGTCCCAGTAATGCTGTGAGGAATTAGGGAATTAGGTCTGAGAGCAGGGCTGTTTAGTGAACTGTGAGACTGACAACACTGGCAACACTGTGACAAGCTTCAGCTTCAACATATAGTGGGACTTTACAGACCCAATGTAACAATGTTTCCTTTGTAGGTGTTTTTTTGTTAGTAGCAACTAGGTGAAGTATCAGTAGTATTGTCAAAACCCAGATTTTTCAGTACATATTGATACTCCATGTGCATGTGCTGTTAGTTTAAAAATGCATTTGGGAATACAATGCTGCAGTCCTGTGACAAAGTGACAACTTTTAGGTTCATGCTAAACCTCACTAAACTAATCAGAGCAGATACTCAGACATATTGTTTGAGACTGAACACCCAAACAACCCGCATGGCTCAAAATCACTGATTCCACAACAGTTATGCTCGCTTTAACCTGTATAGAATGAAGGACAGACGACTGATCGAGATGAATCCGGGATCTTTACGCCTGTACGGAGATATGATTGAGCTGATATCAGGTCATGTCAGAACATGTCAAAATGAAATAGAAAGAAACCACATTTCGTAAAAATTAAGGCCGCCTATATATAGTATAAGTATAAAATAGTCTAATAAGATGTTTTTTTTATATGCAATATTTTTATGACATCCAAAATTTCACATTAATGTGACTTATTGTGTTTAAAAATGTATGCATTTGCATTATTTTATGTTTTTGTATATTTGCTTTTACAACTCACACATTGAAAATATATTAAATATTATATTATATATATATAAAATATATGAAATAATATATTACACATTATTTATATTATAATATTTAAGATATTATTTAACAGCCCTGATTGAAGACAAATTTACTGGCACAACAAGAACCAAACACGACTAAAAAGCACCGTCACGCCAGGGCTTCTTCTCCACTCCTCTCTGATGTCGATTCTTTTCTATAAATAGATTGTTCAATGGATTAGATTATTGGTGATTGGATTATTCAGTGAAGTTCCCTGCTGACCAGATAATCATTTCAGTACAAATACAGTAAACAGGGTAATACAGCCACTCAGATGGCATATTGAATATGACAACACAAGCCGGGAATAAAGTCTTTAATCTATTTAGCTTTTTGTAAATGGCATAATTACTACTCTGAGCAGGAGAATCACAACCTGATTATGAAGCATCTATCAACATTACTGTAATTCAACTGTTCATAAATTCAGAAAAAAGTTCAATAGTACCACTAAGCAAAAGCGCAGGTTTCCCCTTGGCAGAGAAATATAATTGGTGTTAAAATGTCAGATATTTCCATAACATTTTCATAACATTTTCATATTCATTTTCACATTTTCCCCCCAAAATCTCTATATGAATGAATACAATACTTATGATACAATGAATCAACAAATGCAAAATGATGAGCTCTTAACATTATAATACAATAACAACAACAACAACAACAAAACAGTAACTGCATAATTTATTCATGTTGCACTGCATGCTGGTAACTCACAAACCCTTAACTTTTAGTCAATATTTCAGACAACAGTTTGACTAGTTGGGACAATATTTGTGGAATTTTTTTTGGTTTAAAATGGGTTTTTATTTTAGAGTTTCAAATAATTCAAATTTCTTAGTATTTATGCCCCAAAAATTCCTGTAACCTGGAAAATGTAGTTTTTTTTTGCCGATATTTCTAGATTCTGTAATGAAAGCATTTGATAGGAAAAATAATCACTGGATTTTCCAAAGTCTACCATATTTAAGCATTAGTTCTTTGAAAGATACCTGATATTTATATGACAAACAAACAACTTTATACATGGAGGCCTCTTTTATACAGTGCATCTCAATAAATTAGAATGTTGTGGAATTATTTCAGTAATTCAACTCAAATTGTGAAACTCGTGTATTAAATAAATTCAATGCACACAGACTGAAGTAGTTTAAGTCTTTGGTTCTTTTAATTGTGATGATTTTGGCTCACATTTAACAAAAACCCAACAATTCACTCTCAACAAATTGGAATATGGTGACATGCCAATCAGCTAATCAATTCAAAACACCTGCAAAGGTTTCCTGAGCCTTCAAAATGGTCTCTCAGTTTGGTTCACTAGGCTACACAATCATGGGGAAGACTGCTGATCTGACAGTTGTCCAGAAGACAATCATTGACACCCTTCACAAGGAGGGTAAGCCACAAACATTCATTGCCAAAGAAGCTGTTCACAGAGTGCTGTATCCAAGCATGTTAACAGAAAGTTGAGTGGAAGGAGTAAAAGATGCACAACCAACCGAGAGAACGCAGCCTTATGAGGATTGCCAAGCAAAATCAATTCAAGAATTTGTGAACTTCACAAGGAATGGACTGAGGCTGGGGTCAAGCACAAGAGCACCACACACAGACGTGTCAGGAATTTGGCTACAGTTGTCGTCAGAGGCGTCTTACCTGGGCTAAGAAGAAGAACTGGACTGTTGCCCAGTGGTCCAAAGTCCTCTTTTCAGATGAGAGCAAGTTTTGCATTTCATTTGGAAACCAAGGCCTAGAGTCTGGAGAAGGGTGGAGAAGCTCATAGCCCAAGTTGCTTGAAGTCCAGTGTTAAGTTTCCACAGTCTGTGATTTGGTGCAATATCATCTCTGGTGTTGGTCCATTGTGTTTTTTAGAAAACCAACGTCACTGCAGAAATTTTGGAGCACGTCATGCTTCCTTCATATTTGAGTGAATCAAGTGAAATTGGTGGGAACTTTAAACAACTGTCAGAGCCACCTTTGATTGAGGCATTAAAGCACCCTTATGAAGTATTCTAATTTGTTGAGAGTGAATTGGTGGGTTTTTGTTAAATGTGAGCCAAAATCATCACAATTAAAAGAACCAAAGACTTAAACTACTTCAGTCTGTGTGCATTGAATTTATTTAATACACGAGTTTCACAATTTGAGTTGAATTACTGAAATAAATGAACTTTTCCATGACATTCTAATTTATTGAGATGCACCTGTACATATTACCAATTCAAGTTAACTTAAATGCAAGAACTATTTTCAAGATAAATAACTGGTGGGACAATATTGCAGATGATTATGCTTAAAGGTGGGGTAAGCAATTTCTAGAAGCCAATGTTGACTTTTGAAATCACCAAAACAAACATGCCCCTACCCCAAAAGGGTCTCCCCCCTATTTTGATAACTCCGCTCACACATATGTATGGCAACAATTAGTTCTGTGAAACAAAGCAAAACCAATGTTACTCACCTATCGAGAAGAACCAAAGCAACCTCGGCATCCAATCACAGGCCTTCCCGCTGATCTGATATTTACATGGGTCCTACTTCTTGCCTTATTGAAACACGGCAAATCCCTGACAGAAAACTGCTTCCGCGTTCTGTTTATGACATATTGACACAAGTTTCAAAGAATTTTCAATGGTCGCTTTGTCACGTCCAGTGTAGACAGACCGTGACGGGACAACTGTCGTGTCCGGTGTAGACACGGTGTAAGCCTTCTTTTTCCGTTTTCCCCATCCCTATCTTTCTGACGTTTTCGTCGCTCGGCTCGGCTAGCCATCTCTATCTTTCTGTCGTCGCTCGGCTCGGCTAATCTCCGTCCTTATCATGAGTAGACACCCCTTACTGCTAATTGGCCACAGCTACTCGTTTCTAAAGTGTTTTTGAAAAATGTTCTCGGCCCCGACCCCAAAGAAAAGCAAAATGCTATTAAAATGCAATTAGCAATATGCAGCCCTAATAAATGTCATTAGTCAGATCATTATTGTTGCAATAAATGTCATAAAAAGTGTCAGTCTCATCAAGTGTGGACCAGACTCTATGCCAACAGTCAGAAGTCTGGCTGTGCGAGACCGTGACCTGACCACATTGACCTGAGCAAAACACATTTCATGGTGACCTGAACACCTTCAGCTGCAGTTCTCTAATCCGTACAGATCAGAAGCTCATGCTGAGGGGCCTAGAAAAGCACATCCAGCACCTCTCGCTTCCTTTGTAGGAGACTAAAATAGCTGCTGACCTGAAACTTGTTTAGTTAATTTGTGTCAGATGCATCATTGCTCGCTTATCTCTTATTGGTAGAGGTGGGAGTGTTCAGATGAATATGTTGAATTAAGCCAACTAAAGACCTCAGCTCTATGCACACTTAAAACACTATTTTTTCTTCTGCCATGCTGGTGAGTGCTTAACACAACTAACTGCAGATTACAAGGTTGCCTTTGTGTTGATTTGCACATACGTACATAGAAATGCTTGGGGAGACTTCCTGTAGCATCGTGGGAAACCATCAAAGATGCCAAGCTTGAGTCTTATAATGCATGCTTGACTTCACTGAGACCTCTGACCTTAGATACGCAAGGAGGATCAAAATACAGCTAGATTTGCATGACGGAAATTTCTTGAAGGAAATAGCAGTGTTTACAAGGCAGCAAAGAATATACCTAAAGTTTACAAGTCCAATCATAATTCAAATGACTGTGAGAAGAGAAAATAATCGGGGTTCATTAGCATTTTATTTTTAAGCTCAGCCATCACAGGATAGTGGCATATGTCAATGTGTGATTTGCAAACCTTATCCTAAAAATGTACAGAAACCAAAGATGCTGTAGATTAGACGCATAATACACTGTATCTACAAATTACCTTCATGCTTGTTGCAGCCGTGTGTTTTTGAGTGTGTGCTCTGTCAAGTTAATTCTTTATCGTATATTTTTTAATCTTAAATTCAATTTTATACACCATTTTCGTTTCTATAATGTGTGAATATATCCTCTATCGCAGTCTTCCCATTCCCGGAGGACCCCCTGCCCGCACCTTTTGTACGTCTCCCTTACAAAAACATTCAGAGCTGCTAGAACTATTCTTGCTACAAAATATGCAGGAGGGGTCTAGTTTGGGAAGCACTGCTCTATGTTTTTATTTTCCGAGTCCGCTATTAGCTAACAGCCCATTAGCCTCGCCTGAGTGGTTGCTGCTAAAGTTTGTTAATAGTGTTCATCGTCTGTTTGATTCCGTCATTAACTGATTTTTGCCATACATTTCTGCCATATGTGCATCAACTTGATTAAGTCACCACTGACAAGCTACTACTAAATATATTGTAGAAACTTAATTTCCTGTAAAGCTGCTTTACAACGATTTGAATGGTGAAAAGCGCTATACAAATAAACTTGAATTGAATTGAATGTTTGAATTGAGTATGTAAAGTGTATCAGTTTACATTAATTGTAAAATTTTCAAACTAATCTGAGGTCACATTTACAATTTTTTGGCAAATTCTCATGGGCGAAATACAGTCATTTCAATACGAATCCACACACTTGTGAAATTAGTGCGAGGGTGAAAGACTTCCCCACACAGATTTTGTAATGGGTTCAAATTTGTCACTTATTTGTGGATTTCGCCATGTGTTGAAAAGAAAGCTGCTTTGTTTAAAAGTGAATTCTGTGTGAAATGTTCTTCATACATCACGTAACGACTAACAATGGATCTTATTGACCAACGTTTTGACGGAATTAGGTTTAGAACAAATCCTAAGCAGAATGTTTGAAGTATATCAACAGTGTTGTTAAAAACCAATCTCCTTTGAGGAAAGTACATGGCCGCTAACATCTTAATAAACCATTACAGTCCTTAAATAATTTCGTTCTAATCAAATGTGGAACCAAATAGTCCCATGGTTGATGATGCATTTGTGTTGTGAGCAGTGTTTGCTCTCGGGGGACTCTGGGGTCCTTTCATTTGTATTCTCCTGTACGTGTTGAAAGGTGGGCCTTTTTCTGAAAGCACTGAGTAATGATGAGCGAGGAACCAGGCGTATCCAGCTCCCTGGGTGACTATTTTCACTTATGCGTGAGACACCTTCACTCCTTCTCATCTGATATAATCTGCTCAGGATGAGATATTAAAGCAAGTTCTCTGTGAGGACTTCATGGTGTTCCCAACAGGGGTCTTTTGATGGCAAGATATTTTACAGCTCAGCTTAAGATGATCTGCAAAACAGACTTCAGCCCCAAATGTTAAGAGCCACTTAATGCTGTTAGGACAATTACTACTACAGAACCAGCAACACCCTAACACAATCCTGAGCACCCTAGCAACAATATAGGAACATGCTGACACATGGACAAGCACAACTCCTGAATCAGAAAATTCATAATTCATCTTAGGGCAACAGATGCTTGTCTGGTGATTTCTGTTATTTTATAACACAAAATAATGTATCATCTCTTAGAATCATCATTCTGAATAAGATGAAAATAAACCTTCAGTCAACATGAAACACCTGTTCACACCAAGAATGAAAACTATAACAGTTACTGTAATGATAACTATATTTACATCCACACCAACATACTATAACGCTATGCCTATTCTGAGCTCACTGCTAGTTGTTCTCAGTGTGTACACTGTCAAATATTTGAGAAAATAAAGTTGAGAAAGCTTAAAAGTTTAAGGCAACCAGCTTCAGCAGATTTGTGAGTTTTCTCTTTGTTTTTGTAGATTTCTTTTCTCAACTTTTCTCAACTTTTTGTTGTATAAACTGAAAACAACAAGTTGAGAAAACTCAAAAATGTGCTGAAGCTGGTTGCCTTAAACTTTTGAGTTTTCTCAACTTTTGATTTTTGACAGTGTAGATTTTGATTGGCAGTCAAAGTTTTTGCTGTTCATAAGGTGGAACAAAATTGTTTTTTTGAGATATTGCTCCTCTCCTCTGTGTCGTTATCTAAAAATAAATGATTGATAAAACATTTCATTACACTAAATAAAATAAAGACGAATATTTAATAATATAAAATGTAAAAAATGTGTTTTTTCCAGCTAATTTGGGCAACATTTCATATTATTGTGTAGTTTCTAAAATAACTAAAACTAATAATTAATGAAATAAAAAGTAACAGACACATAAAAACCTAGTAAAAATGACATAAAAACACACATAAATTTTTAAAAAATAAACTTTAACATTTAAAATAAAAGTTTTTTTTTTCATCTAATACAAAATATGAACAAACATTATAATACATAACAATGATATTAAAATAATACTGGCTACTGATTTTGTCATGGTAAACTAATTATGTAAGACTAACATCAGATTTTTTTATTATATTTAATATTTATTATATTTATTTTATTTTTGTTCATTAAAAATCCCAGGATGTCCAAAAAGAGTAGGGTGTAACCCCGGCATGCCAAACTGACATTGGCCTTACATCCCCATACATGATTGGCTTCATCTCTCTGTCCCTCTCCACCAGTTTTGTAAAATAATCGCAATTGGTGGTGGTAGGAGATGAATCAGAAAAGCGCTATATAAATGAACAGCAATTAATAACTTCAGGTTCTATGCCAGTCCAAATCCTGTACAATTCATAGCTGACACAAAAATGACAACTCTATATCTTGACAGCACACATCCTCATTCACTTACATGATATGTAACAGTGCAGCCAGGATATTCATCAAAAATGCACTTTTAGTGTTTTCCAAGGAAGAAAAAATATCTTACTGGTTTGGAGTGATGTGAGGATGAGCAAGTGATCATTTCTGGACAAAAAAGGCCTTTTCCATTTTGTAAAATAGAATTGGCACAGACTTACCACTCAAATTTGGAAGAAAAGTATTAGATACTGCTGATGTCTCAAATGTCTAAATGATAAATGTCATTGTCGCTGCATTCAAATTCAACATTTCAATAGAGACCCACCCAAGCTCATCAGTCAACAAGCCAGCACAGAATCCTACAGGGTACCATCACGGTACACAGCTGGAGCTTTCAAAGACCCACACCTGAATCAAACAGAGGAACGGCTGGGATGAAGAACGAGAAGGCTGGAGGCTTGCCAAACCTCACGTATTCATGCCATGCACTGAACAGATCATTCTCTGTTTATCCACGCATAAACAAAAGCATTTTTCTCGCTTAAATATAGAGACATGAAATGAATCTTGGGAATGTGAAAGTCCAATCAAACATTTTCTCTAGAGATCATTAATTTTTCTATCTCACTGTAAACAATCAGAAAGAGGGAGGTCTGCCAGCGAGGATTGTGGGAGCTGAGAATGAAAAACCAGAGAAAGACTATTTTAATTATTTATGGAGCAAGAGTGATGTTTTATAAGAGGGAGCTGAAATGTTCATGCAATGTTTAAGAGTTTTCAACTCTCATTAACTCATTATCATGCCTGTCAAATTAAAAAGCATCACCTTGAGCTATAGATCGCAGACTGTTACAGTATGGTCTGGCTCAGCAACACATTTTCCTTCATTTAATTAAATGCGTGACTCGGAGGAATTAGACCCATTGATCTGAGCTTACTCTCCATCTAAAAAACAGAAGTGCAGCATTTAATAAACTCTCTCTCTGAGGCAGAAATGACTGTGCATGTCTGGTTCGCAGGCCTCTAATAGCGCTGTAATCCTCCTCTGTTTGAGAGGTAGCAGGTTCCCAAACGCCTCTGCCTCTCTTTCGGTCCTGTCCCAACCTGCAACCCTGGCAGGCCCACTTGAGCCGGGCAGGAGGAGGAATTCTCAGCATTCCACAGGGTCAGAGGACTGGAAGAGCCAATCAAAGAGCCACTAGCTCCGGCACAGGAAGAGAAGATAAAGCAGCACTGGGCACTCCATGCTGAACGAGCTGTTTAAAGAGGTTGTAAGGGGGCTATATATTTGTTTTGTGCTCTGAAAGGCTGCCATCTCTGCAAATGAATCAAGTCGGGATATAAGGAGTTCCCTCTGGGAGGCTTAAAATTGGCTTGAGATTAAATTTGACCCCTTTTACCCCTTAAAGCATATTCTTGGTCTTATTGTGCATTATTTATTGGTGCACTTTATTAAAAGTATTTGTCTGTGCTTTTATTGAAGAATAATACATTGCTCTGACTTTCTGTAACCTCTTTTCTCCAGCACCTGTCAGAGACGACTTCTCATCATCCAAATAATCTAAATGAATAAAATACAACAGATTATGAAAGCAAAATGAGTTGCAAACAGCTTTTCCTTTTCTCGTTTGGTCCCATTTCCTTATATTTTGTCACAATTATGATATGAAGATAATTCTCCGTAAGTCAAAAAGATCAGAGAAGTGGGCCCAGTGCTATTTTAGTATCACTGATATGTTTTTATTTGCGTTATTTGTTGTTTTTTTTTTTAAATGCCGTATTTTTTTTACAATTTGTTTGACTTTTTTTAAGTAAAACATTTTTTGTACATTTTTAGTATTAGTGTTTTTTATTTAGAATGTTTTTTTTAGTTTTAGTTAAGGATAATAAATTAATAATGATATGCTTTTTTCAATATTTAAATTAGATATTTTTATATTTTCACTTTATTTTTAGTTCAAGTTTTAATTATTTTGTTGTGTTTTTGTCATTTTATTAGTTTTTTTTAAATGTCTATATAGTGTTTATTATTTTATTTTATTAATTTAGTACATTTTTAATTTAGAAAACTTTATTCCCCCCCCCTACAAGTAACAAACATGTTTTTTTTAAAGGTTTTAGTTTTAGTTAACATTTTAATTATTCAGTTAATAATGATATGTTTTTGTCATTTTGTTTGATTTGTTTTTTAATATGTCAATATAGTTTGTATTATTGTTATTATTATTGTGACTTATTTTAGTACTTTAAGTAAAACTAAAGCAAAATGAGTAATATTAAAGTTTTCCATGTAAGGTTCATCCTTCACCATGTCTCTTTCAAACTTACACGTCTTCATTTTACGCACTAAAGCAGTGTTAATGCATGTTGTAAATGGGCAATCGCTTGCACTTCTGCGGTATTTAAATGTTCACAATCCTCGTGTCAGCTACATTCTTGTCTCTGAGGTGAGAACATGCAGACATTTGGTTTTTGGTTGACAAATGCTGAAAAGCAGTGAAATGTATTTCTCTCTTTTTCACTGAAAACGCTTCAGTTTGAGACAGCACATTCCAGAAGGGTCTGCGCAGTGTCCTGCTCAGACAAACATGGCCTACAGTAAAGAGAGATTTGATTCGATCTCTCTCATAAGATGCATCCATAAAATGCCCTCACGCAGCCCACTTCAATTCAGCTCTAAAGCACCTCAGTAACGCACAACTGAGAAAAGTCAACCATAAAGAAAACTATTTGTTTTCTTCCCAAAGATCAAATATTGATGTTAAAATTAGTTTTAAATGCATATTTTTATTTTTATATACATATTTCTCATATTTAGATATATTATATAGTCTTTCTTATTACAACATTTTACCCTACATTTGAACTACTGTACTGTGGAAAATATATGTGACCCTCTCTGTGAAAACCAGGATAAAGTCTAAAAATCTAATTCTGAGATAACGAGCATCATTTCATTTCACTATGATTTCAATCTTTGACATGGCCTTACTCAGTCAATATTAAAGATACAAAGAATATATTTTCATAGAATGTTCTTCAAAATATGTAGGTGATTTTATGCAGAAAATAGTAAATGTAAAAAAATGACTTTAGCTGGGTTTTCACAGAGAGGGTCACATATATATTTTACAGGTTCACTTCTGACTTTATTAGCTGGCCTTTCACAAGCTGGCATGTACAGTTTTACATCATAAAGCATCTTACAGGTTGTTATTAAGTGTCAGATTGTTAAAGTGAGCACAGCTGGGTCTTCTTTAAGTTTAACATCTGCCCATCTAGCCATCCTAGACACAGATCCTAAACGCCATTTCTGTTCTAGTGTCCCCATCCCTCTATAAGCGATGGTCACACTCACCTCTCATGTTTCAGTGCCTGGACATTATAACACTTCCCAGAGGGCACAGCATCCATCCCGTCCTTAACAATAATTAACAAATGAATAACCGCCCGATGAAGCAGAGAGGTGAAGTGATTTAGGTGTTTACTTTCAAAGCAGCGTCATCGGCTAAAACATGTGCCAAGGAGATTCCTCGGTTCTTTGAAGTGCCTTCAGAGCCTGTAGATGAAACTAGACGATAGGCTCTTAATTAGCAGGAAATCACAAATAAGGAAAGAGCAATTTGTGGGAACTCCCTACCATCCCACAACAGAGGCATAGCTGACAGCTTCACAAAATACATCAGCAACAATGATATACAGCACATTCAATCCATCTTCTCACTAAAGCGAGGTGCTGACCCATATTTGTGCTGCTAACTCTGGTGCTACATGATTTGATATATAGCAGGGGCCATTGCTGAGAGTTTTCCTTTTGAAAGCAGCCACCGAGAGGCTAATAGGTTTATCATGAGCATAAACAGTCTGCAGGCAACAGGTTATGCCGGCACAGGATATGAGGGCATGACAAAGCTCTGTCGTACAAAACCTGCATATCTTTGAAGACATCTACTTTAAAGCAAGAACATAAATCTGTGCACTTCTGATAACAGACTTTATCTTATAACAGATATAAAAGCCTAAAGAAAGGATTATATTTATATCTGATTGTTTCCTGTCTTTGAAAGGAAAGCACAGCCCACATTCAGCTTTAAATCCATGTCATGAGGTGTCGTTTTCTTTGGCAGTAAATGTATACAGGTTCATCTGGACCTATGTCTCATTTCTCATAACAGGGAGAAAGATAATGTAATGATCTCAAAGTTGCAGTATTCTACCGTCCTGTCTTTGGCTACACGGTTTGAACACAGTCATACTGTTTTGACTGTTCCTGGCATCTGACGTCTGTTGGCATGTTAACACCCATCCTATTTCACCGGATTTGTACTCAAATGACCTCAGAGGGTAACTAAGACTGTAGAAATTGTAAACCGGTATAGACCATAAAAACAGCTTGCACACCGTTTACAGTAGGCTACCATAAAATGGTGCCAGTTATAGTCATGGTGAAATATAGGCTAGAACAACTGTATATAAATTACAAAGCAGATCAAAAACGTGTTGTGATGGTTCAGTGATGGCATCAGATGTCAGTATTGTGTCATATAGGCTACTGTAGCATAATGCTGAAGGAATATCATATTTATGAAAAACATGGCATTGCTCAAAAAAAATAGTTTACCATTGCAGTATCAAGCTTGGTATGGCTAGCTTATATTTGGTCAGTGTTTATAGCATATTTACTTCAAGAGAACTTCAGTTAGGTTATAATATAAAGCAGAAAAACTCAGATAAAAATAAAAACAAAAACTGCAGATGAGTAGCTAAATTATGTTATCTGCGCAGTTTGTGAAAGTTAAGGACTCAATGAACAGGATGCGTCTCTGCGGTAGAGCTGAGATTCGTTTGAATCATTCGGTTCGTTTCAGTGAACCGATTCACTGACCGATCAATACTGATGCTTTCAAAGTTCGCAGGGCTGATATTGACAGCGGGTAGCTGGTTCTCTGCTGGTCCAAGATGATCTACCAGCTTGCACTAGCTAATGACAAGCTAGAACCTAATAATCATGCAGATACCAATGTGTAGATTTACTATTGAATCATTCTTTATAATGTAGATAGTGACCAGGCTATAAACGCTTCTCAAATCAGTTGAATCATTCAACAGAATCGGTTTAATGACAGAATCGGACATCACCACAGCGCTGCAGGTGCGAAAGAGGGGTTGTTTTAGTTTATTTGGATGCTAAAAACGAGATATTAATACACGTGAATGAATCTATCCAAGGAGCATAAATATTTAACGGTTTGTGATGTTAAATATGCGATCGTCGTTTGTGTTAGACTAGCGCAGAAAGAAAGAAAAGAAGCAAAACAAGCAACTTTCTGCATATGTAATATCATTCTGGTACTTACAAGTTCTTCTTTGTCTTTTCGGTCTGTTTGTGCAATGCAACAGAAAATCCAAATAAGCTGCCCTTGGTTTTTCCTTCTTTGATGACCGGGAACTGCACGTCGATGTTAAATCCAGTGTTCGTTTGAATCGCGCAAATCACGAATACGCACAAGTGCAGAGACTTTCCAGCCATGTTTAATATTGCCCTCTCTCTGCCTCTCTCTGCCACTTGCACAACCAAAGCCAATGCGACTGAATTGATCAATCACACGCCATAGGAAAGCGTCTTCTTTCACTCTCTGGCACTGAGCTGTAAGGTGCTTCTTGTCCGCCACACTTCACCAGCCCTCAGCCCTGCTTCTCCAAATAGAGGACTAGATGTGTCCCACAAGTCTGATAAGAGAGAGAGAGAGAGAGAGAGAGAGAGACCGTATGCAGTAGTGCTCTCTCTCTCTCTCTCTCTCTCTCTCTCTCTCTCTCTCTCTCTCTCTCTCTCTCTCTCTCTCACACACACACACAACACACACAATATAGGCTTACAAAAATAAAATAAAATACAAAACATTTGTAATTTATAAAACAAGGACAAACAGAATGGAAATAGGTCTGGTCAATAGATTATATCTATATTTTAGGCATTTGTTAAGTCAATAATTTTATAATTTAAATATTATAAAGCAATGAAAGATATAGAAACCTTAGTGGTGTTATACAATTTTTTTGTGCGGTGGTGGAGGAATTAATCTTTGATCTTGTGTGGAGTTGAAATATTATGATTATTATGTCTATTATGATTTAAAAAAAGTTTATTATTACAAATAAAAAATCACACACACACACACACACACACACACACACACACACACACACACACACACACACACACACACACACACACACACACACACACACACACACACACACACACACACACACACACACACACACACACACACAAATTTTATTTTTTTAAACTGTTGTGTTATTCAAATTTTAACCTATGTCATACCCATGTCATTATACAAATTTGTGTCCTCATAAACACATAAACATGCCCAACACACACACACACACACGAAAATTTTTAAAGTTTGTTATTCAAATTTTAACATGGTATACAGAGAAATATTTTTCCAGGTCACATTTCACAACAAAATCTACAGGAAAACAAACATTAATGATTAAGTTACACTTTTAGTGTACTTTATTAATAATATGAGAATTTACATTATTAATAATATGAGAATTTAAAATAAATCAGTATAAAGTCTGTACAACAAATGATGCATAAACACTTTTGAATTTAAACATGTATAGAAATGTAAGTAGGCTATTTTTGACATTGCAATAATAAAAGAAGTAGTTCTTTTTCTGAATTGGATGAAAATGTGCTTAATTGTCAATAAAATATCACAATGGAATGCTCCTAATTAGGTTTTATTTTTAAACAAATCTGAATTTTCAAACAAAAAAAAAGGTGAAATACGCTACAAACAGTTCTCAAACAGCTGAATCATTAAACAGAATCGGGGCAAATGATTCACGAATTGGACATCACTACAGCACTGCAAGTGCGAAAGAGAGATAATAATAATAAAAATGTAAATTTATTATGTATGTTTTTTGACAGTTTTTTTATTTACCCATTTACTGATAAACTTAACTATAATGTATCCACCCCCCCCCTCCCTTAGAACCATCCTTTTAAAATGGTCTGAAAAGCTTTGTTTTGGAAAGCCGTTGAATTCTATGCAAATTCTCCTTAATTATCAGTCTGATAAAGTGTTTGTTCAGCTCCTCATGAGAATCAAGACTCTTGACTCCCTCAGATGAGCTGATTGGAGCAGAACTGCCATCATACAAGAGTCCTGATAAGAGCAGTACTCAAAACACATCCCCAACAAGCGACTGACCCCAGGTCATCACAGCATGAACCAACTTAACATATACTGGGGAAGGAAGCGGACTGAAATGAATCAGTGACCTCACATGAACTCTTTCTAACTTTCTAATAACATTACCAGAGATTTATATTAGTTTTATGAATCATTTGGCCTGTTTGTGCATTTGGGTCAAGGCTTGATTCCACTTGTGTCATGGAACCTTAACACCACCACCCTCCCACTCTGACCTGCCTTGTCATGCCTTGAGTTTCTCCTCCCTTTTTCCAGGAGAGGTGGGGGATGGAGGTGTGGATGGTTTTGAGGAGAGGGGGGGGGGGTAAGAATGCAACCACTGAACTAAAATAATAGCTTTGCAGATAGCAGATCACAGGAAAATGACAGACTGCCCCAGCTTCTGTAAGAGGGAGGAAGACTACCACTCATGGGAAAACACAGAAGCAGATATGAGTCTCCAAGTAGATCCCAATCTATTAAAAAGGCTTGGAAAGTTTTTTTTTATTTACTACTAAATTCATATTCCCTAAAGATGTGCTTTTGGGACCTTTCAGGGTTTTCCTTAAGCCTTGCCCATGAAAATCATTAGACTGTTTTAGAATGATGCATTTAGGGCAATCCAATGAAAACACTAAAATATTTTGGGCAAAAAATGGAAATGGCAAAGTACATTCTGTGCCTTAGAAATTGCAAAGGCAGAGTCAATGACACTATGAGATACTCTACAGAAAATATATTTGGGGTAAAGATTTCATATCCAACAGCTTTCAAAACCAGATTTATATATAGTCTCTAAATTAGTGGTGCTTGTTAAGACAAACATCAATATTAATGCGTACCCATTTTTTTCTACAGACTTAAATGATACCCACATTTGAAAACTTAACAACTACCATACTAACTATTAATAAGCATCAAATTAGGAGTTTAGTGAGACAAAAGCCGTAGTTAATAGTTTACCAAACTAAGCTATACTTTAGTAGACCAAACAAATTAGATTAAACTTAGCCACCAATTTGCCAAAATATAAAATAGTTATGAATTTAAATTGTAAGGAAATAGTAATCAAATGGAGTTGTAAATATCCAATAGACTGCACATGAGATATAACTAGAGATGGGAATATCCTAGAGACTTGAAAGCCACCACCTAGCAACACCCTAGAAACCACACAGAACACCCAAGCAATGCCTTGGCAGGTACATTATCAGTGTGCCGGTAACTAACATTTTCCTCAGAAATCACGTTTAAATCTTGTTTTAATGACTGTTTTCCTCTAGGTGGGATTTCCCCATACTGGATCCTTTGGCTTTGCACTTCCAGTGTCTTTGTCAGTAAAACATCCAGGCTTGTAAAATGCTCTCAGTACACCCCCTCCGGCTTCTCAGCGCACCTGAAGCAACCACATATATATATCTGCATCTATTCAGCCTGACAGATGATACCGTGAGCTCTGTAAATCTAGTCAGGCTCTGTTCTCTCAATGGACACAGATATAACTCTTGTACATGACAAGAACATTTTTACATATGCATGAAGGGAACGCGGAGCTGGATCCGTGAGTGTGAATATTAAACACAGCAAATCCTGTGAGACCTAGCGACACAAATGACCCGTGAATTAATTATGTAGATATGTATCTCGCCTTTATTCAGTGTATATTAACAGTGCTGTAACAATAGACGTGTCAGTTGTATTTGTTTCAGGCCGAGACCCTGAGTAAACCAACACCAGCCTGACATCTCATGGAAAACAAAGCCCCCTAGTGCCCTGAGGTTCACCACAGAAAGACCTTAGTCCAACCATAGTACATACGCACATGTAATGTGTGATACAGTATACCCTAAAGCTCCCTTATTCCTTGTTTAACTTCTCTTTTAACTCAAAAACTATGCAAATGCAATAGAACAGCGCTATTTGACAACAAATTAACAAATACATTTTACACCTAAAATACAAATATTGTCATTATATACCAGCAAAGGGAACACAAAAGTACATTTTGAAATCAGTTCATGCACAACAACAATTTAAAAGTGGCAAAACAACACAGGCATGTTTACTCCAGGACAAATGTTCAGTTACAAATTTAGAGCAATAAACACACTTCTTTATGACTTAATCTCTGTTAATGCATCTATTCAGAATTTATTTTCCATCGCACTACAATAAATTATAGCCACCCAATAAGATTTGCACTTTTAGTCAAGGCCAGAGAGCTGCTGCTGTTACATAAAAGTACAACTTGGTGCTAAAAAAACAGACTCTGTAACCAAGATGTTATGCTTTTCAATAAGCACCACCTACTGTTAGCGAGTAGAACTGAATTTTCATTCAGCCCACCTGCCATTTTTTGCTCTGAACAGACAAATTGCGTACAAAAAATGAGACCGAATTCTCCGAACATTCATGTTTGTGTGTACAGACCTGAAGACTTCTGAGATTATATGATTGCTATGTTTGAGGAAGACACTCTCGCCACCTACTGGACTGGAGTGTGAAGTGCCATCCAGCACTTCCAGCAAAATCAGATGGTGCGCGTACAGTATGGGCATAATATTCTGGTGACAAAATGTACGTAATGTGCACTATACGATGACACTTATGTATGCAGAAAAGCAGAGGTGTAAAATACTTGAGTAGTTTTACTTGATTACTTTACTTAAGTATTATTTTGGGGGATTTTTACTTTATTCAAGTACAATTTAAACTGACTACTTGTACTTTTACTTGATTACATTTCTGAAGAAAAAACTGTAATTTTTACTCCATACAATTTTAAACTTGAAAAGTGCATTACATTTTATTTTATCTTATGCACATTAAATATGGTAAACGGAAGCTCAAAAGTGCATGCTTGATGTGAGAACCAATGATCATTGTTTTCACGCATCAAGCACACACAGTTCTACTTCAGTTATGACTTTCATCAGGTAAATGTCTGGGTTCAAAAGTTGACCATCAAATCTGAGGAAGCATGTTGAGGTAGCAAAGTTGTGTTTTCCCCCAAAAAAGTTTATTCATTATTCTTTCTGGTTGATGGTCGTGGATGAATGGCACAACAATGGGCCTCAGGATCTCGTCACAGTATCTCTGTGCATTCAAAATGCCATCAATACAATGCACCTGTGTTCCATCATCCATAACATACGCCTGCCCATACCATAACCCCACCGTCACCATACGCCACTCGATCCACAACGTTGACATCAGCAAACCGCTCACCCACGCGACGCCATACATGCTGTCTGCCATCTGCCCTGTACAGTGAAAACCGGGATTCATCCGTGAAGAGAACACCTCTCCAAAGTGCCAGACGCCATCGAATGTGAGCATTGGCCCACTCAAGTCGGTTACGATGACGAACTGCAGTCAGGTCGAGACCCCGATGAGGATGACGAGCATGCAGATGAGCTTCCCTGAGACGGTTTCTGACAGTTTGTGCAGAAATTCTTTGGTTATGCAAACCGATTGCTGCAGCAGCTGTCCGGGTGGCTGGTCTCAGACGATCTTGGAGGTGAAGATGCTGGATGTGGAGGTCCTGGGCTGGTGTGGTTACACGTGGTCTGCGGTTGTGAGGCCGGTTGGATGTACTGCCAAATTCTCTGAAACGCCTTTAGGAGACGAATTATGGTAGAGAAATGAACATTCAATTCACGGGCAACAGCTCTGGTGGACATTCCTGCAGTCAGCATGCCAATTGCACTGACATCTGTTGTGCTGATCTTTAATTTATTGTGGCACTTGATAATCATGTAAAATTTCCACACCTGAGAACTTTTTATACCTCTACATAAAAGCCAAAGTATAATTTGGGTTTAAGGGATAGTCCACCAACAATAAAAATCCATTTGCAATGCTCAGGGTTTTTCTCAATCAGATCAGGCACTTAAAATAAATGAACGTGAGAGGGCGAAATCTGATCTCGGGTCACTTCAAGGCTTGTTACGTTGTTCTTAAAAGGCAAGTGAATGCTGGACACTGGTGGTGGTTGAGGGGAGACCCCCCCCCCCCATGATTGTAAAGTGCTTTGGGTGTACATCAATGCACTATAAAGCTCTATATAAATGCATTATTCATTCATTCATTCAAAGTCCTGTTAACTCTTGAACCCCACAGTCCTCTGACTATTTCTTCAGGTCTTTAAGGGTTATCAGTTGTAAACAGGCTGGGCAAACATTGTCCAAACAAAAGGGTATGAATACTGACAAAAGCACTCGAGACTGAACAATTATTCATTGCCACAGTAAATATTTGACAGAACGATATATAATGTCTAGTAAAAGAAAGACAGATTGCAGCTTCCTCAAACAATGATAAAGCAAACATAGTCTGGATCGGCTGAAGAGCAAATAACCTGCTTTGAATCTGCTTGACTTTAGTCCAGATCTTTCCAAGGCAAATCAGCGATGAAGTGCTGGAGAGACTATAATCTATTACTGTGCAGATTCACTGAGCAGATCTGCAGTGCGTAACGCTTTCGGGATTTCACTCCTGTCCGCACCTACATGACAAGGCCTGCCGTCGTCATGGAGACCCTGGTTGCTATGTGCACAATGCTCTCCAAATGTGTGTCAAGGGAGGACGACACAGTTCTTTTAAAGCCCTGCCAAGTTTTCCAGCTCTACTGTGACCTTTACTGCTTCATTTTGCTGTATCACAGAAACAGTATGGCAACTTCTGGATAATATATGAGAATATATCATATGTTATTGTTAATATGATACACAGTATCATCTGTCAATAATAGTTTTTGTGGCCTAAATTCGTTACATTAAGATTGTTGCAAAGAAATGGTGGCTCTTAAAGTCTAAAAGTGGTATCAAATCTAATAAGTACAAAGATTTAAAGTCAAAGACTTTTGACTGATATGCATATAGACAACGTAGAAATGCTATAAAAACCAAGCAGTTGCGTTTTATTCTGAATTAAGAGATTAATTCTCTTTTTTGATAGTGTCAGTTTAATCTCAAAAACATTACCTCAGTAAATTGTAACATCAAATTATTTTATGAACATTAATGAAATGAAGGACCGATTACACATTTAAATGAAGCATACAAGAGAGAAAAGTTTTTGTTTATTTTTAAAATGAAAATACGTAATTAAAAGTTAAATAGCTCTCAAATAAACTTGATTCTTATTATTATTATTATTGGTATCCTGAATATTCACTCGGTCTGCTTCGGGTCGGCGGGTCAGACAGACCTTTCCCAAACGTATGTCATTGATTGTGCAGCTGTTAATGCCATGCTTGACTGTTTGAGCAGCTTTACAGGAACTGAGAATTTGATACCTCACAATTAATCCAAGTGCACAACCATCATTTATTATGAGCACACAAGGTTTTGTTGATGGTACAGCTCTTGTTCTGACATGTCTAATCCATGTCTTCCGGTTTAATTCATGCATGTATTTGTGAACAAAAAGGCAGTGAAGCAATGGCAGAATACAGACCACAAAAATGCCAGCAGTGTTTTCAGAGCTCAGAGGCGTTCAAGGTTCTGCATGGAGAAGATAATCCTCTATTTGGAAAATAGTTTGTGTTTTGGTTCAAACTGTCTTTATCAGACCGTTTTTAAGACAATCAAAGAGAAATGCTCCCGTGTTCCTCTTAAACCAGCTGTTTAACCTACAAAAAAAAAAAATCAAATTAGAATGTTTTAGTATATATAACAATATGCTGATTTTGATTGATATTTATTCAAATTATAAATATTTTCTAATAATATAAGTCTTTACTATGACTTTTTATCATTTTAATACAACCTTGCTGAAAAAATATATTTTTTTTTACTGAAATTACTGATCCAAACTTTTAAACTGTAGTGTATATTGTTAGAAAAGATTATTATTTTAAATAAATGCTTAATTAAAGAAAAAATATGTATTACAGGTTAAAAAAAGCAACACAGCTGTTAATGAATCAGCATATTAGAATGATTTCTGGATTATGTGACACTGAATTCTGGAGTAATGGTGTATGTATTTATTTGTCTGTGTATATGTGTGTGTGCAAAACAATATAGAGACAAACAATAATTCATAAACTGCTATGTTGAAAACTATGCCTTTTAAGTTTCTTTCCTATTAAAAAAACGTTTTATGACAAAGTAAAAGGAGAGGTTTGTCACAATATATTATATACAGATCTATCTAAACAGGTGGAGCTGGGGGGGTGGAGGGTTTCAGAGGAACTGCACCGCTGGACCAGCTAACAGCAGACACTGATTTAGACTATTTAAATGTTGAGCAAGGAAACTTTGGCTGCAGAATCAGCAGAGACCAGTCAGCTTGTGACATGTAGTAGAAACTGGTGTGATTGCTAGCAAATCGCATCTAAAGGACCTTTCAGCCTGCACCATCTAGAATTTAATGCCTGTACTATATATATATACATAAATTACCATCACACACACACACACACACACACACCACACACACACACACACACACACTGTTGGTTTTTATGGTTTACGGGGACTTTCCATAGGCGTAATATACTACAAACCGTATGTGCTATTGCCCTACACCTTACCATTAGCCCTCACAGGAGACGTGCATTTCTACTTTCCCCCCAAAAAACTTACTCTGTATGATTTATAAGCATTTTGAATTATGGGGACACTGAAAATGTCCTCATAAATCACCTTCTCCTTGTAATACCTATGTCATACCCATGTCATTATACAAATTTGTGTCCTCATAAACCACATAAACATGCACACACACACACACACACACACAACACACACACACACACACACACACACACACACACACACACACACACACACACACACACACACACACACACACACACACACACACACACACACACACACACACACAACACACAAATATAGACTATATATTAGGGGTGGAACGGTTCTCGGTAAAAAATCGAACCGTAAGCTCTCCACACACGGTTCGGCACGCACTAGGACCACGGTCCAAATTAAATCTGACAACGCATCTGTAAGATGGTTTGTTATAAATGAAGTTTTTATTAACTAAGTTCGGGAGGAGCACGTCAGATACTCAGCCTAATTAACACAGGGGGTACGCAATCAAGGTAATCAACCCTTGGATATAAATACAGCTGACTTACCTCCACCTAGTCGACGGTTAAGCAGCATCCCTCCACCACCCCTTCTCCACCATATTACTAGAATTCTCATCACACCGGGGGGTACTCTGGGTTCGGGCCCTTCCCGAGCTCAGAGCCCTCCCCCAGGACAGCACGCCTACAACGTATTACCATACTCGCCAAATACGCATTACGTTTATCGTGCTAGTAGATGTAAGTGTGAAATCGTGAAATAACAACACGTAGAAAAAACAGGGTTTGGCTAGTGTATGTTTCTGTTGATGGATGTGCATTCTGGCTTATCAGTACATTACAACAACAGCAATGAAAAAAACGTGCACAAACCATTAACTCTTGTTCAATGCGAATGCCGTATGCTGGAATATGAGCAGTCATTTATTCCGTCATCATGCTAATAGCGCATGTGCACAGGTGAGACCTGAACAGCACACGTTGATATTTGTGTTTAAATGTGCTGTGTGTAGGATTGACAGTATTGCAGTCCAAATTCAAAATATTGGAGAGGGTTTTTTTTCACCCGGCCCTTCCTCCTCAGACTTGACCCACACGCAGGTTGCCAGACTGAGGACACCAACAGGAACAAGCGCACATGATGATGAATGAAATACGCTGTGTTTTCCACCAACTGGCAACCCGGCGTGCCACAATAAAATTGGGTAAACTGGCAGTGGGCAGGTTTCATAAACCAAAACACAGACCAACATTCCGGGCCGGAACGCACATTTTCAAAGGAGAATATTGACATTTTTAACTTAACACGGCAAACATAATTTTTTCAAAAACATTTTTGGTCGAATGGCTTCACAAATAGTTATAGCACAGGGAGCGATGTTTCCTTTTCTCTGTGCTGACTGCTGTGCTTTTCCTAGGTCATCAATTATGCTCTGGTGAGGGTGTGTGCTACACGTTATAATGTTTAACAAGATTTTTGTCCTTATCTTTTTCTGTAGAACTATTGGACAATAGGGGCTTGTTATGCGATACATAGTTGTAAGAACTGTGTGAGAAAATCACATCACACTGTTTCAGCCACTTTCTGTACTTTTACGACTCAACCCCCCTCTCTGTGTAATCAGTGCATGGGTCTTCACTCAGAGAGGAATGCCGGCACTGAAAGACATGATCTCATACAATAGTTTAAAAATAAATGATGTAATCAGAATCAAGCAGCTAAAGCCTCAAAGACCCACATGTATGTATTGACGTTTTTTTTTTTGGTCAGAATTCAGCTTTTTTTTTGTACATTAACAATGAATTATGGTCATTATCATTTAATATGGACTGAATGAGGATTGACTCATTCTCTTTATTTTAGTCATGTACATAGATTTTAATTGCATTTCAAATTATTCATCATTACTTATTAAATATGATTAAATCTAAATTCACATCTAAATTAACTGGTTATATTGAAGTTTATTATATTATTTAACAGTACTGAATCAACATAAATATATTATTTTATACCAAAAACATTATACTTTGTTATGGGTCTAATCGGGTAGAAATTGCGTTTTATAATAACAATCGCATGTTAGCACATTTTACAGTGCCAGTACTGGGGCAAAATAATATAACCTTGAGCTAGGTCATCTCATGTTGTGCACATTCTATTGTGTTGATAACAAAGGCGACTTTGTCTGACCTTCGTATACCAAAAACAAAGATTAAGTGCAAAACTGAAGTGTTGGTGTCTTTGCAGTCTCAGATTTATAAAAACACTTTTTTGTGACTTTAGTTACTAGCAGTTTGTTTTGACTTTATATTTTGTGCTTTAATTTCATTTGGCTTGTGTTCTCTCTTTTTTAAATGTAGGCTTACATTTTAAAAGAACAAAAATAGTAAAAGGTGCAGGTAATTTTCTGCCAGGACATTATCCTTTAAGTTTACAGATATTTACTTTAACCACAAAACATGCAATGCATAATTCAAAATATGAGCAAACACCTTTTAAAATCAACACTGAAAATTCCATCATATGGATTCTTAATATAATGTGAAAGCTGTGTCCTGAAGAAAAATGAGTTAAGCATCACTGATGTAGATCACTGATCCTTAATAGTATGTCTTTCCAATCCATGTGCTTGTCCTGTAATAAATCAAGCTGTAGTTTCTCAATGGAGTGATCGAGTCCCACCACAGCTTGACATCACTGCATGCTTCACTTCATAGAAGAGCTGAAAACAGGCTCTTTGACTGCTGGGACAGTCAGGATGGTATGCTCGTTTACTGTATAATGGCAAAAGTGATTTAGGAACAACTCCAGTACTGGTGAAATAAAAGCCGAAACATGTTTTCGATCAGGGACCGAGCACAGGGGGGTGGCCCGGTGCCTAGAGCCACTGCCCCTTTGCCCTCATCGAATGAGTTGCCCCTCTCACCAATCACCCCATCACCCCAGCTCAAAGCAGTCTGTTCCCGCTCTGCTAAAGATCCACTGATTCCGCTAATCCTTTCCATTTTTTCCCGCCCGCACGAGTCCGCGGCGACGCGGGGTCACTCACAATCTGTGTGCCGCTCTCTGGAGTGGAGACCACAGTTCCCGAAGGTCGTTGCATTGACAGTTAGATACATTATAATCTACATTATAGTCAGTAGTGTCAGACTCTGTCTCCTCTCGTGCCCATATTTGGCTGTTCTTTCCTCGTTTCCTCATTATTAGTTAATTAGTTCCAGCCTGTGTCCTTAGTTAATTAGTCCCAGCCCTGTGTGTTCAATTACCTAGTTTAGTTCCCCCTTAAGAGCCCTGTGTTTCCCTGCATCTGTGTCCAGTCTTAACGTGACTGTGTGTATGTACCTGTCTCGGTCTTGTTCTAAAAAGTGATAACAAGTAGATGATTCGCTGATTAGTAATTTGGTAGTTTGTTTTTGTATTTCTGTCAGTAATGATTTGCTCTCGGTCTTCTAAAAGTGATAACAACAAAATATCCACGTTCTTAGAATTAGAATGTCTAATCAAATTATTGTACCCGGACAGATCTAATATAAATAACACAACATTTGCTGTTGTTGGCACACTTGTAGACGAAAAAAAACTAAACAAAATAAACCTTAAATTAAATATAAAATACCTTCACAAAAATGAAGACAAAGACACAGAGAGCGATGGTAGGTTGCTAAAGGCAGTTTAACATTGCAAACATGAATTCAAAGCTCCAGCAAGCCAACAGGTAAATCATCATAAAGAATATTTAGCAATTTGTCACACTTTAATTCTTGTAATTAAGTATATTTGTCTTTATAATCACTTGTCTTGATACTAGTAATGTATAACACATCACAATTCATTAATAACATATTAATAAAAGCCTGCAGTTAAAAATTCATATAACTGTTCTAAATTAGTTGTTTATAAGTATATAATATAGATATATTATTATTATTACATTAAATGTCTAATACTTACAGGGAGAGTGGGGTGAGATTAGCTTTTTTACTTGGGGTCCTCAAGATAAGTTTAAATGATGCAGAAGTACAATGAAAGTATTTAGCATATCTTATTCTATCCTAATGAGAGTATTCTTATCATTTTAAATAATAAGAATGTATCTATGACAAAGGGTTCTAAAAATATGGCTTCTTTTAAAAAAGTGTTCGCATGGCTCAGTTTGCCCGGGTTAGGGGTAAGTTGACCAAATCTGATTCAAACCCATGTGAAATAAATCATTAAAAAAACGTATTTAATAATTTCCTATACATAAGTCATATTTATTTTCATGAAGTTAACTTTAACAACATAAAACCAACTAAATTAAGTTTAAATTTCAATATTTAATTGTTTGCATTTCTGAAACAATATGTTGAAGACCAAAATTGTAACCTTCCTAAAAACAGACTAAACAGAGTTTGTTGGCCATTAGTGACTACAGGTGGAAAGATATATGTGATTAGATTGTGATGAAAAGCATTTTCTGGTTCTTATCAGAGAAGGATTTGGAGCACTTGTACACTGTCCTTATCAAATAATACAAAAAATATGTATATATGATAAACTAAACCAGTTATATCACATTAAAATACTAGTTTATAATTCAGAGATTTAACTTAACTACAGTGCCGTATGGAGGGGTAAGTTAAAATGCTGACTCAATTTACCCCACGGCATTTGGCTCACTTTGCCCCATAGCTGCCATTTCGAAAGGAAAAAAAAGCTACTGTTTTCTCCTTTTCACAGTCTGGCAGAAATGATGGGTGGTTCCAATATACATGGTCACGTGACAGTAAAAGTGCAGAGTTGCCAAGATACAGGGGGTGGGTCAATTCACCCACTGGCTCAACTTACCCCACTCTCCCCTACTTCCATTGAAGATGAGGCAGAAGCAGAATCAGAGAGTGAGGGAGAGCCCACGCTTATCAAATCAGCTACAATAAAGTCTGAAATTATTACAGAGTGTGCTGTCTTCTCTTTAAATTGTATATTTGTAACAACTGTAACAATAATTTGTATTAACAAGCACCCACCCCCCTAGTGCCCCCTTTTTTGGTTTGGGCCACTGCCCCTGAAAATGTCTGTTTTCGACATTTAGTCCAATTGCCTGAAAACAGTTCAAAACTGCTTGCTTCTGACTTCTGCCAGCTCTCTGCATTATCAACAGCTGTCTATGTTTCCGGGGTTTCTTTCTGTGTTGTCTCCAGGTATCTGTTGCACTGCCTACCTCTTCTCAAGCAGAATGGTTGTTTTGGAGCAGAGTTCTTGGCCAGGCGAACTGGATTCTGTCGTGAACCAGCTGCAAATTGAGAAACATGCCATGCCGTAACGTAATGCTGCTACGTATTGTTTGTTAAAACAAACATTGTACCGTTAAGAAAAGAAAAGTCAGAGTTGTGAGATATAAACTCGTAGTCGTGAAGGGGAAAAATGTCAGAATTGTTAAATAAAAAGTCTCAATGACACTTTTTTATTTTAAATCGTGGCAGAAACAAACAAACAAAAATGACGAGACAATATTCAGAATTGTGAGAAGTAACTGAACTCAGAATTGCAAAAAAAGATTTGTAAGAATTCTGAGGCCCAGTTTACACTAGTGCGTTTTGGTTTTAAAACGATCTGCATTTACACTAGAGTTTCCGCTGCATTTCAGAAACAATCTTCATTTACACTACTCAACCGAAAACGAGTCATTCATGCAGGTACAACCATATATATGTATAGGTAGATTCCCTATTATTTAGATGATGGACGTGTCTACGAATGGGGATCTACCTATACATATCTACAGTGTTGGGAAGGTTACTTTGGAAATGTAATAGGTTACAGACTACAAGTTACCCTACTTAAAATGTAATAAGTAGTGTAACTTTTCAATTACTTTATAAAAGTAAAGTAACTGATTACATTGATTACTTTTTGATTACTTTTCTAAATTTCTAATGTTTTCAACTGTCAATCATTTTTAAACATGTAAAGCAGGCAGGGTTAACCTTACAGTAGAGCTCAACACTGACTACTGTCAGACTTCCAAATCCTTCATCACTTGAATTAAGATGATAATATTATAATTTTAAAGGAGACAGTGGATGCAACATATCTTCATTTGATATGTCTTTGCAGTGTGTGGACACAATCACCCTACAATGGTAAAAATGAACTCCTTTTTCAATCCCCCCAAAAGCCTAAACAGTCTCAATTATCAAGCCATTTTGATTTGTAGTGAATAACCAGCACTCTCTCCGTCCCCAATACCACGACTGAGTGAGACCCTTGTGCAAGGCACGAATCCCCAACTGCTCCCGGGCGCCGCAGCATAAAAGGTGCCCACTGCTCCGGGTGTGTGTGTTCACGTGTGTGTGTGTGTGTGTGTGTGTGTGTGTGTGTGCACTGCAATTTATGAAATAAATCAATTCAATCTGTATGTGGGAGTGTGTGTGAAAAAATCAGATGTAACCCTCTTTGTAATCCTTAACATTTTCATAAGTAACTGTAATTTAATTACACATCTTTTCTTAGTAACTGTAACTAATTACAATTACTTTAATTTTGTAATTAAATTACGTAATTCCGTTACATGTAACTAGTTACTCCCCAACACTGCATATCTATGGGTACAATGATGAGTATGATAATATTGTTTACACGGTTGTCAAGGATACGCTGTGCATGTGGGCAGCCATGCCATCGTTTTCAAAAGTCTCCATTTGGTCCGTTTAATGTAACCCCCGACTTTTCAAACTAAAATGGGGTCTGCAGCATTTTCAAAAGTCTCCGTTTTCAACCTCCAAAATGTAGTGTGAACAATAGGCGTAACCATAGCAAAAGTTCTGCGTTTTAAAACGAAAACGCACTAGTGTAAACGGGGCCTGATTTTATAGGCTTGCCTCGCGATTCTGAGTTTACATCTTACAGTCCTGAGGAAAAAGACTGAATTGTGATGTAAAAAGTTGCAATTATTCATTCATTCATTCCATGTCAAAAACAAGCTTTCATATCCACCTTTTTCTTCAATGCAGAAGTAAGCCTATGGGTGAGACTTCCTGCTCATTAGCGCTATACTGTATGTAAATAACGAGGAGAATAACAACGTGCAGTAAACTGTAAAACTGTTTGCACTACAAACCAGTGAGATCATAATTAAGATTATACATTAAAATAATATGATAAGATACACCAATTTTCAATATCAAGCAGAAAAACTAATTGTTTTGTACAGCTAACAAAAGCTGGATGAGGATAAGAGTGTAAGCCAGACCCGTATAGAATTTACAAATGAGTACCATGCAGCCCATTTTTACAGCAAGAAAAAGGTGGATAAAACTCTGTTCAGTTCACCAGCTGAACAATTTATTCTTCCCTGACTGACCCTCAAATAAACAAAAGCTGCAGGTCCATAGCAGTACGTTATTTATCATTTACACGGGAGAGCTACTGTAGATCTCAACTCATCTTTATACTTCTGCTTGTTTGTGTCATATGTGTTAGTTTAATGCAATGTCTGTGGGATGTAAAAGCAGGTATTTGGTTTTGTTTGGAATGGGACAATTCCATAATCATTGATGTAATGCTTGAGGTAGAATTTCAGCAAAAGTAGATTTAAGATCTGAGAAATCCCAAGGATTTTGAAGTGCTTTTAACAAAGAAGGAAGGAAATTGTTGAGTATTAGAGTGGGTCTTTGTTCTCTTTGAACAGAAAGAACAGCGCTCCACAAACCTGCATGTTTCACACTCAGTTGAATCTCTCATTCAGATCATTACGTCCATTCATTAGCACAGGAGAACAGTCTGGGAGGCCAGACGTTACTCTACAAATAACACATTTGATTATCTTTAGCAGGAAACGGACAATTCTTTAGACTGGATGCAATACTTCCCCATCTACAGCTGATTCTATTACAGAGCAAATGATATGTCCATAAATATCTAAATGTGCTCAAAAACAAAGAAAAAAGAAAAAGAAAGAAAAATTCAGTTGCACTTCAGTTTAGGGACATATTCTCACTGTTAACTAGCAAGCATTATTATTATTATTATAATTTATTTTATTTTTATTATAATTTCATTAACAAAATCAACAACTAAATAAACACATTAATGAATTAATACTTTAATTAATGGAATTACCTTTTTATTTAGTTTTATTTTTATTTATTTATTTATTGGCATTGTAACTCCTGTTCAGGTATCAAAACAGATATCACACATCATTGTTATTCTAGAGACTAGCTATTGATTCACTCACATTGGTTTTGGTAATGAATTTATAATATTTTTTTTTTAATTCTTAGATCTTCAATATAGCAGTTGCTGCACAAAATGCCACCATGGTAGCTGCTGAGGGCTTGAGAGGTGCTGAAGAATGAGAAGAGATTGAATGCACTGACGGAGTTCATTAAGAGAAGAGGGACCCCCTTCACTCCCACCACAGCTGTTCTGTCCAGCAGTTCAGAAGAAGTCTGTCCCGTGAAATGAACACATTCCTGTGAAGCCCGTTCCCGTCACCCAGAGAAACCAGCTGCCTCTGTGCCGCTTATTCCTACAGACACCAGCTGGAAAACCAGAACATAAGAGCTTCAGAAAAAACACAACAGATCCTATTCTTGCTGAAGAGAGGCAATGTGACATTTATTCATGAATAGACTCTCAGATTAGATGCTTATTAATTATCTTTAAATACAATTTTGAAGGCATGTGGAACGCCCTTGAGTGGGCATTTTTAGCTCTGTAGTTATTAAAGCCAGCTTTTTTTAAGAAAATAAATATCACATATATGACCTACTTAACATGTCATTTGTTTCTCCTGGACAGTAATGGGAAGCACGTGAAGAGCTCTTCTGTTTCTTAGATTACATTTTCTAGCTAATAGTGCATGTAATCTCACAACAATCGCTCAAACTGCACAGATTATTTTATTTTTTATATTCAATATTATTGAGTTCTTAATATGAGTTTTATTATCTGAGCTATGTTATCTAGCTACATTCATTTTATAGCTTTGTAATTCTGTCAACAGTTACACATTATTAAGAGAAACACCTGAGACAAACTTGATGCTCAAAGAAATAGTTCACCCAATTTTTTATTTATTTACTTATTTTTTTGAATTTTTATAAACAGTGCTTGATCTGTGCATACTTCTCTCCTGATTCAGATAAGACCATTTGGAGTATGGAGCAATATTATGGATAGAGGACTTATATTTTAGCTGGAAGCAACAATTTGAAGTTAAAAACATCTTAATGATGGATTTGTTTATTACAAACATGCAGATTTTCACTTCACAGGATGTTAACTGATGGACTGGAGTGGTGTGGATTACTGTGATGTTTTTATCAGCTGTTTGGACTCTCCTTCTGACGGCACCCATTCACTGCAGAGTATCCATTGGTGAGCAAATGATGTAATGCAACATTTATCCAAATCTGTTCCGATGAAGAAATAAAATCATCTACATATTGGATGACTTGAGTGTGAGTTAATTTTAAGCTAATTGAATTTTTTGGAGGTGAACTATTCCTTTAAATGAAACAAACCAGTCTCTGGAAAGAGTAACAAAGGCTTACAGGAAATTATGTTTTACAGCACAAAAAATTAGATTTTAAAAATAAAATTCTGTTTATGATCTTAAAGAAGTGAATATATACTCTAGCAGAGTGATTTATTGTTGCAGAAGCACAGAATAGAGTTGCACCTGCTGTGAACTGGGATCCTTCGGTGCAGAGGATGTAAAGCTAAAGGTCAGAGGTCAGCTGTACTTATGAAGGAGGTAAAGATTGACGCATGAGATGCGGAAATATCCCCAGAAATCATTAGCTTACTGTAAACAGATGGTAAACGCTAGACGTTTTTCTTCATATACGTGCTTGTGGGTAAAAAAGCAAAAGAAGGTTAAGATAAAAAGTTGGAATCAATTTGTGCAGGCATCAAGCAAAGGCTTCATTCACAACATCCAGCCACAGCTGGCAGTCATTTGCTAGCTGACTCCTTTGACAGCTGTGGTCCTCTGGGAGTGAATTACTGGGGGCTTTTCCTTTAACACCCCATGCACTGAGCTCATAACCCCAACACTGCCTCCCACAGCAGCCTTACAGCACGCTGGGGAGATACCTTACAGAAGGAATGAAACAAAGATGTCAGTAAAAGGAAACAGAAAACACAGATGTGGAAGCACAGCTGAGATGTTCATGTCAAGCACCCGAAGATTCTGCTCCCACATTAAGTTTGTCCCTTTAATAAAGATAGAGTAAGTATAAAGTTATCTTCTTTCCTTTTTTTGCGATGTTTCTAATGCAAGGGTCAATAAGTTCAATAGCATGAATATATAATATTGAAGTATGTGCATACATGCATGTTATATTTTCATTCTCATTCCTATGTATATAGTGCTAAGCAAACCATTAAATATTTGAACATTTAATAATAATGTATAAAATATTTCTGACTGAATATGAGCTCAAACATATAATATAAAATATTATAATATATATTTGTGTGTGTGCTGTATATATTTTGGGTAATTAAATACCTACTGTCAGAGTAATTTAACAAGTTAAAAAAAATTGGAACATGTAATTTTTTACTGTTTAATGGCAAATATTATGTGAAATAAAGTATTTGCCATCCAATCTCTTTTAACTGACCAATAGTCCACAATTTCACCATTTTGTTCCACACACACACACACACACACACACACACACACACACACACACACACACACACACACACACACACACACACACACACACACACACACACACACACACACACACACACACACACACACACACACACACACACACACACACACACACACACACACACACACACACAAAGTTTATTTGCAAAAGCAGATAACTCTTTTATATAAATTTTCATAAATCGTGTTTTTATTGTCCTATCATGTTTTTAGTGTTATATTGTGTTAGTTAGCTATATTTTTTTGTTATTATTATTTAATCAAAACAACCCAACTGCAGTTTGACTGATATTAACTGGAATGCAGGATTAAAAAAACATGATTTTTGAGCATTTTTAAAAAAGTTATCGGTTTTTTGCAAATAACTGAGAGAGAGAATAAATAATTCAATATCTATTAAACATTAGACAAAAATGTTAACATTCAATATTTTAATGTTGTTTTCTAATTGGGTTTATTTATTTCAAAGATATAACATATTTTATGTTGTATACATTTCTCACATTTTTTCATAGCTGAATTCATTAATGCTAGCTCAGAGATGGAAAGATGCCTCCCTCATGACTGATGAAAGACATGCAGAGCTCCTGATGTTCACTAGAGAACCTTGAACTTCATTATCCCAGAGTGCTCTCTGATGTTTTCCTCAAAGAAAAGGAGTTGGTTTTGCAGCGCACAGAAAGAGAGAAAAACACAAGTGGGAGAGGCTATTGTTGCCCGTCTCTTCAACCTTAATGAAATTCCAAACTTCTTCTCATTCTCCCTTCATTAGTGTGTGTGAGCGATGTAAGGAAGAACAGGAGGATAACACAGTACGCACTTCTACTTTTTACACACTTTTTTAAACGCATCATATAGGGAAATTTCGAAAAGCCATGCATAAACTATAGGCTAAATAAAGACGTAGTTATAGAAAACATTTACATTAGCCTAACTAAAACGTATTGTCATTTGAATCTAATATATTTCATGCATGCATTGTGTACTTTGGAGGAAGTTTTATATTTCTAAAACACCCAGACACCGTTACAATGTTTTCATCTGAACATCACTGCTTAATTCATCAACAATTGAACACCCAGCCATTCCCCGCCAAAGGCAGCGTGTTAAGCCGCAGCTGCGCGCATTTTCCGGCGGATTTGCGAGCGCTTAATGGAAATTACGCACTTTGAGGAAAGACGGAACCGTTTGTAATCGTCACAACAAAAGACTGCGCTCAACCTGGCTGACCAGTGGAACTGTACACTCATCCTGTAATTGCAGGCTTCCCCGAAGAACTTCAATGCTTTGACCAGGCCACAAATGAGAGGTTTAAACACTTCCAACACCAAACAAAGAAGGTCTACAAGAGCTGCCATCAGGACTTTCAAAGGAGTCTGAGTCTTTATTAACATGCTGAAGCATCTGACTCTCATAGCTCATGATCTATCAGAGAAATGCCCAGCGCTGATTTCATGAGAAAGAGAAAGTGTGAACAATGCATCTTTAAACCTCTGCCAGTCTCATTCCAGGCGTGTGCGTGTGTGTGTGCGTGCGTGTGTGTGTGTGTGTGTGCGTGCGTGTGCGTGCGTGTGTGTGTGTGTGTGTGCGTGCGTGCGTGTGTGTGTGGTGTGTGTGCCGTGTGTGTGTGTGCGTGTGTGTGTGTGTGTGTGTGTGTGTGTTATTCGTTATTTACTATACTCATATAACAGCCACAATGAACCGATGTGAAGAAGGAAAGGGAACTGTTTTACTTATGTTCTTACATGTAATGGAATAAATAAGTCAACAACAGAAACAAGCAGGGCCTATGTATTAATAGCATAAATGCATAAATGTCCTTATAATACAAAAAAGGGGATGCACTCTTAAGAGCAAAGCAAAAAAAACTGTATTATTTATTATTATAGCGGGCATTAATCATTATTTATTAACTAAAGCATAATGTATAGTTCCTGAATTAAAGGAGAAAAACGCTTGCAGTAAAACAATGCAGGTGAGATCACAGAGAAACTGTGTCGCTGGCGCCACCTGCTGATTAGAGGATCACATCACACATTCTGTTACAGTCTACATAGAAACACTAGCAAAACCCCCTTGAGACCCAGCTTCAATAAAAGCTAATTAAAAATCATAATAAATAAAGTTATTAATTATATTTTATATAACTTTACATTACTTAAATTATTCATTTACTTTTTTGGTGTAACAATGTACACTGAAATATTTTTATGTTATGATTTAATTTAAACATTTGTAACTCAAAAACTGTTATTAAATTTCACAAATAATTACAAAGAAACGACAGCCTACATTAAATTACACATTACATTTTGACGCACAAAGTAATAAATAGCTTTTTTCAATAATAAACTCCAATAATGTTTTTTTTAACTGCTTCAATAAAATCTGTTTCTCCAGGGTTATTTTTTTGCATCGAGAAATATTATAGTTTTTGTTAAGATTTAGAATTAGTTTGTATTTTTCTATTATCCATTTTCATTTTAGTTAGCTTTAGTTATTTCGTTGTGCATTTTTGTCGGTTTTATTAGTTATTGTTAGTTTATAACGTGTAGGCCTATATAATATTATTCGTTTTTAATTAACATTATTTTTTACTTATTTTACAAAAAAAAAAAATTTTAGATAAAATACATTTTATATTATAATTTACTTAACATTTATTGTATTTCAAGTAACAAAAACATATAGTTTTATATTTAGTTTTCACACAATAACCCTGGTTTTCACTGTGTAGCCAAAAAATAAAATAATACATTTTAAACCACAGTGCATACATAGTGCAATGCTTATCATTAGAGATGACTAATAAATAAAATAATAATACATTTTAAACCAATCAGTGAATGCTTAGGACATCATTAATATTAATAAAGATGAATAAATATAATATTAAGATAATCATTAAATGTAATAATTATTAGACTATTGATTTTAAAATCAGAACTCTCCTGCAAATAAAGGCCTTTAGCAGAAATGGGATCTTTCATACATTAATTCAGTCTCCTTTACTTTAGGAGGAATATAGTTCGAAAGAATTACCATCTGGAACAGTAATTAATAATTGCACTATAGCCACAAGGAGGCAGTATCACACCAAAAACTACCACAACCCTGTAACATGCCTGGACGAGTGGGACTTTGAATCGAAAACACAGCTTCTACAAAGCAATATTAATGTCGCATTATGTATCCAATAAATGTAGATTCTACCGTTAAACCAGAATGTATGCAAAGGCTACCAATTTCAAATAAGAACAGTTGGCTAAAGATGGTGATTTGAATCTTTTGATGCATTAGCTCCGCACAGCCGATTACATACTTGACTGACTAAACAAAAACATTTATTTATTTACAATCTAATTTATTTATAACTTAATTTAATTATTATTGTTTTTTTTTTTTTTTTTTAATAAAACTACCAGACAAGACACTAACAGAATGTCTCAGATCTCAAGAATGGTTTGCATGTCTCTCAAAAGACTTTATGGAATTTGACTAGCAGGCACGACTGTGCACATCAGGTATGTGACAAACCGATGTCTTGCGGCGGAAGTTCACACATGGAGGAGCACGTTTACCGTCAAACTGTGCGTTCAGGTGCACGGCATTTGCATGTGCTACTGACAATAAAATAACGAGCAGCAGTAAACAGGTCGGCTCATCCTCTATTCCTCGTTTACATTTATAGGCCAGCGGCTGATGAAGGTTATTTGGGTGCTAGAAGTTACTTCTGGTACCACGCCTTGCCCTAATAAAGAGGGCACACAGGTGAGAGCCGCAGGGGGTGATCAGTGGTGCAGATAAACTCCTCCAGCCTCTTTCACCAAAGCCGTTCTGAATCAGAAAAGAGCGAACTGATGAGATCAGAATATCTCCAGCAGTACACGGATTTTCAACCATCAAACATTCGTTACATTTACAAATCAACTATTGTTTGTATTTAAGATTTAAAACAGCCACGTCTGGCCTTCCACATACACGACTATATATTAACATATTATTGAATGGTTCTTTGCAGCAGCTTTGGTTCAGCAAATAACCATTTTCTTGTCAAGAACTAGTTTAACTAGCTAGAACTAGCTACTTCTCAAGTTAGCTAGATGGTTCAAACGTTACATTTCATTACGTTACATTACATCACGTTACATTATATTACGTTACATTACAGCTTCTTCAGATAAGTATATCGCTTTCTAGGTTCTTTAACGCAATAGTACATTAGTTTGATTCATATAGCTACTTGTTGTGAAAATTAAAACAGTTCTTTTTTAGGTTTTTGGTTATGATTTGAAGTGTCATTCACTTAAAAACTTGTTGTTAGGCTACCTTAAACAACTACATTCCAACTTATAGCCCATGACTCTGATAAAAACTGTATGCATATTATTATTAATATAATATCGAAAGTCATATTAAATAATAATGCACTTGAAACTGACATTTATTAGATTTTAACGATGAAGGCTATTTAAAATGTATTTATAGTTCCGTGTTATTTTAATCTAGTTTTTTAATGCAACGATAAAACATCCGTAATTCTGTTGTACTAACTTGCACAGACGCTCAAACTACTTCACTGCAGCTCTACTAAAATGTCTGCAATATTTCGCATCTTCATTATCACTATAACAGCCAAAATCCCCAAATGCTGAAGTTTAGAGACGGTAAGGCGCGAGGCGGGGATCAGTTTTTGCTTCGCCCTCAGGGCTGGAGAGAAAAAACAGAGAAGCGAGGAGCCAATAGGAGCCGAGCGTCCACCCATGTGCCCTATAATTCAGAGTTTCTCATACTAGATCCCTGCCATTACCTTCCAGTGCTTCAACCGAGGGAGCTAGAGAAAGCAGCTCATCGAGGATTGTGTGTTACAGGCTTCTGCATGTTTTGTTCAAGTCTGCCCTGGAAATAAAGTGGACGATCGTTGTTGTTTTGTTTTCCCCTCTAAAGGATGAGTGGACCGACATATGACAGGAAGATACCCGGTGTTTCGACCGATCTTTCAGGCTCTATGAGTTGCCATCCGACTTCTAAGGACTCTCCGACTCTTCCAGAGTCATCGGCTACAGACATGGGTTATTACAGCAGCCATCACGAATACTACCAGAGTCCTCCATACCCTCAACAGATGAGTTCATATCATCAGTTTAATCTGTCTGGGATGGGGACATCCGCCGGACCTTACCCCACCAAGACAGAGTACCCTTACAATACTTACAGACATTACGGACATTACAACAGAGACCTGCAGACGCCACCACAAAGCGCGGGTGAGAGTTTGACTCATTCATTTGTATTTTTTAAATAAGCCACAGGTGGTCTATATGCATTTTTAAATCGGCAGTATTTTTCTTCTTAATATCGGTGTAAAATAGGCATCTTTGAAAGATGATTGAGCGGCTCGATTCCCGAGAAGCTATAAGTTCGCGTTTCTCTTGCGAAAAAAAAAACTATGAATTATTTAGAGTTCTTTCATTTGTTTTGAGCATGTTACTCTGTATTATTATCCCATAAATACATTTATTTAAAGGATTGTTGTACATAATTTATGGCAAGTTGCCTCTGTTTAATGACAAGATAGCCTACTTGCGGTCGCTGTAAAACAATTATGACATTTTATTGCATCTCTAACGCGATTAATCATTATTACTCGGTGCTGAGTCTAGGCTAGAAGTCACGGTATATTTTATTTTTTAAATAGTTTATTACAGCCATTCCTACAAACTTAAAGATAATTTAATAGCGTATTTATTTCTCAAATTGACATTTCTGTATCTGATCCTGCCTACCACAGCTGACATACATTTTATTGTACTCATATAATGTCGCTTGTATAATTTTTAAGAAGCAGATTTGTTTAATGTATGCATTTTTAATTTGCGTCACAATCCCAAAATGAAACTAGTCGGCTTTCTTTTAGGTCCTGTAACAATCTTACTTTGCCTTAACGTGGTCCATAATTGTATTCTTTCCAGTCAAAGAGGAACCAGAGACTGAAGTTCGGATGGTAAACGGAAAACCCAAGAAAATCCGCAAGCCGCGCACCATTTACTCGAGTTACCAGCTCGCCGCGCTGCAGCGCCGCTTCCAGAAGGCGCAGTATCTGGCGCTGCCGGAGAGAGCCGAGCTCGCCGCACAGCTGGGGCTCACGCAGACACAGGTAATACTGGAGCAAACATGCATCTACAATTCTGTTAACATAACTAATTACTGGGCTGCCACTTGACATTGCGTTAACAGCTTTGAGCGATTTCTTAAACCTCTATCGCTGACACTGAGCACACTGAGATAAGGAGCTTATCGGGCCATAAAACATTGCTCATGTCAGATGTGTTGAAATGTTATTGCTCATATTTTTACCATCGTAATTAATACATTAATAATTGTTATTTATTTGCAGTGTTTGCTACAAAAAATATGTGAAAATCACTTTATTTCGTTATGCTTTAAAAAGATATCGACATGCAAAGTATAGCCAGGATATGACAACTCGACATATTATTTTTGTCTGAACATATGGGCAATAGGCCTATGTTTACTGTCAAATAACACTTAATTCTAATAACACCTTTGTTTCTGTACATTTAAGAGTATTTTCATATCAGTTTTCTACATAAATGATTTTATTCAAAATGTCAGCGTGTACACATTATACAATGACTGTTTTAAGTAATTTCGTCTTTGTTAAGGATTTTAAAATGATATTAATTTTATGAATGTAGCTTAAAGGTATTTTCGTGACGCAGCTGTCGAGGCAAACGTCACATATCTAAAAGACTTTTAAACACGAACATGTTTGTCATATATAAGTGATACAAATATAATTGTTACATACATAATAAATGGTCAAGAACTTCAGAGGTTAGCTGTTAAATGGTTACCTCCTTGAACATCTTTTCATTATTGTCTATTTATCGAAAGGTGAAAATACGTGCTTTGACATGTAGTAATCTATATTTTCGAAATACTACTAAAATGATCAAACCATGTTGTTTTGTGTAGATATATGTACAAATAAATAATAATACATAGGTCTATATCCAAGATTCAAGATTTTTTTATTCGTCACATACACAATTATACAGAATATAACAGCAGTGAAATGTAAGAACATGTACCAAGATCTCCCATCGTTTTGTTTCTTTGCGGAGGGTTTAAGCCCCTTTCCCCCCAAACCCTAACCAGTTCAAAGACTAATAGTTTTACACCATTTTAGTTTTCTTGTAAAAATGTAAGGCAGCAATTAAAATTAAGCGAATCATTTGAGTTAATATTATTTTCAATGTCCAAAAGAAAACTGACGTGAATCGTATTTTGTATTTTTTTTACAGGTCAAAATCTGGTTCCAGAACCGGAGATCCAAGTTCAAGAAAATTTACAAGAACGGCGAGGTCCCGCTGGAGCACAGCCCGAACGCCAGCGACTCCATGGCCTGCAACTCGCCTCCATCCCCGGCTGTTTGGGACAGTAACGCGCACTCGAGCCAGGTCAACCGGGGGCAGATCCCGCAGCCACCCCTCAGTTCCACACCCCCCTACATGGAAGATTACAGCAATCACTGGTACCAGCAAGGATCACATTTACAGCATGCAGTGCACCACCCAGGACCACCACAGAGCGTGGGGGCCGTGTATTAATAGACACTGATGGAAGAGTTTAATATAAGAGGGAAAGGACTTTTGAAAAACTCAGTAGAAATAAGCTGAGAGATGCTCCGCGAGTATCTGGAGTGGAGCAGCCCACCTGTGTTGGCATTTTGTGGACTGTTAAACGCATATATGTCGAGATGAATGCTTTGTGTTGAAATAACAGTAGTGTAATATTAATATTAATAATAACAATGTCTCAATGTGTCCCGGCTACTCAGACCTATTTGATATGCACATATGTGTAGGTTAAACAATGTAAAGGAAGTTTAGAGTGGTTTTAAATTATTGTGTTTTATGACTTCCTTTATTTTCACGTTTTGTTCATTGACAGGTGAATATTAAAAATGCTTTAAAGAACGATTGAACCCCAAGTTGTGTCGTTATCAGCCTCACCACCCACAATGTGGGCTGGCTTCGCGCGCGTCAGAGACTCAGGACATAAGTTATATAGACTTGAACAAAATGTTGAAAGCTGTACATAATGTGTTTAAATAAAGCAGAACCACTAAATTCGTGTTACGTCGAAAGACAAAGACTGCACGCTGGTGCTCGAACCATTTTATATTCCTGTAAGTAGTTTTATTGTTATTCTGTCAAGCTGAATAAATGCGAATTGAAAATATTTCCTCGTTTGCTCTGTTTGCTTTCTGTCACAGCCTATCTTTATGAGTTCGAAATGATTTACAAATCTAAGGTTTGCAGTGACATCGCACTGTTTGGGCTCTTAGGAATGGGTTAAGTCAGACAGATGTTATTTTGTGATGTGTTTGCATGCATAAGTCTGTTAGGGCTGCGTGCAAAGAGGCTGTAGGAGGCGACAGGCGAGCAGACATGTTGGAGTCACTGGCTTTTATTAGTATTCTGTTGGCAGATAGCAAGACTACAGCGAAGGAGGGGGTGACTACTGACATAAAGCCTTGAGCTTTAGAGATAGTCGGTCACAACAAGAATCGACAGGGCAAACAAAGTCATCAGACGTAGGCCAAGAAAACCCCCAAGAGGTTCCTACATGTATATGCAAATTACAGAGCGATGGTATTTCAAAGCATTTAACACGTTCCCTCCCAGATTCCACCTTCCCGCGGTTTTGGTTTCTTTTTCATACCAATACATATTATCGGTCTTTAAGACCGCGTAATTACTTTATGTAATAATGCACGTAGAATATCTACATAAATAGCCTATATGCTAACACAAGCAAAGTTCCTGTCCATTCGAATTTAAAGTGTTTTTAACTCGACTTTCACGTGGCAAACGAAGCATTATCATATTGTTACACGTTTTGTTTATTTTACGCTTTTGTCTCTTAGACAAATTCAATTAGAACGTGAAAAGGTTTGCGCGGTCTCAGGTACGGTCTGCTGGTTGCTGTGTGTTACTGGTGGTCTGGAGTTTACCAGCTTCAGATGTTTTCTGGAAGAATTGATTTCCTGTAAGTCCTACTGAAAACATGTGTTGCTGATGTTTATTCGAGGAAGTTGGCTAGAAATCGTCCAGCCGATGCCAAAGCATCACGCAGAAATTAGGTGTGAAAAAATATATTATCCATTATGAGGCTTTAATAAAAAGGCTTTTTAGGTGCCAAAAACCAGATGGAATAAATACAATGAAAAAGTGAGGAAAAAAAGACAATGGTCATTTTATGTGCTCTTTGATTTACTCATAACTGACCATTACATTTTGGGTAACAATTTATTGTAGACTAACTTAAAGACTGCGTCATACAAACGTTAGCCTACATAACGCTAAGGAAACTGGAAATTGGTTTCACGACTTCTCTAAGTAGGCTATTATTGTGTAATAATGTATTTATTAATAACTGATATTATTGTGTAAAGTGTTACCCTGACTAAAATCGAACTGATAAAGATGTCATGCATTATTAAAGCGTCATACCTGTATAATTAAACGTACGTAAGCCTATAGCACGTTCATTCATCGTGTGCTGTGCTTTTAATGTCTCAGGCAGCTTCTTTACTTTCGGATCTTTTGTGTTTTTAATTACAACTGTTAATTAAATAAATAATAATAATAATAATACAATAAAAACAGACGGTACGCATATCAGACCTTCAGAAAACTGTAATTGTTAGGCGTTGTCTGAACACCTTGTGCTTTTTAATTATTTAACTAATCTGACACTTCACAGAAAAAGGGACGGTATGATGACATATTAAAAATCTCGGCTTCTTGTACCATGACTGTGAAAAACGGAAAACAGGCTTCATTCAGGTTTGTAGGTCGTGAAACGTGCCCTTTGGTTTTACGTGGAATGGGCGTAAAACCATAATTTGAACCACAGAAACCATAATCTGGTTTCATGCAGAAATCATACGACTAAGCGCTATTGCGGTTCATCATTTCACCACCTTATACACGGACTGTGACTAAAACGTGATCCAATATGGAAATGAGTTGAATTTTCATGACTGGAATACTAAGAGCTATTCGTATATTCAAATATAGGCCTATCGCCTATATCATATTATTTTCATTCACCAGTGATGTATTTTAGAACAGATTTTTTTCCAAGATTGGTTCTACGTGTTTATGGCAATGTATTTTCAATGTCTCCTATAAAGTATGATGTTGGAATATCAATGTATCCACCATTCTCTTGGGAATATGAATATGGAGATGAGTAATTTGTGGGCACTCACATGGACCTCATGGCAAACATAGCACTAGTGCTTCTTTAGGACAAAAAGTAGTAAAAAGCCAAATTTTCTCTTAAAAATAAAGATTCTTTATTGGCATTGGCAGTTCCACGTAGAAGCTTTATAGGGGAAAAGGTTATTTAGATTTTTAAAATGTTCTGCCCACTAGGAAAAATGGTTCTTATAAGAACTTTTCACTGAAAGGTTCTTCAATGAACCAAAAATGGTTCTTAGAAAAACTGATAATTTAAGAACTTTTCAATGAAAGTTTCTTCAAGTATTTAAAAATGGTTCGAAAACCGCCATTTGTAATCTTATGGAGATAAAGTAGTTAGAATACTTCCAAATATTCAGAGATGTTTCACACGGACATCTTCATTCTGTTGAACAGCAACCGTTGTAGCTTTAGTAACAAGAAGCATAAACAGTCCATCTGCGTGACCAGCACTGTTACTCTTGCATCCAAAAATACCTCTGTGATATTCCAAGCATTGGTGGATGTGGGTGCTGATGCTGACAGGGATGAAAAGAAAAAATGTGAGATGCCACTGTAGTTAGATTAATAGCATAATAGATTGAGATGGTTAAAATGGTTGGTTGGTTAACTGTGAGTCATTTCTGGGCATTTCATAGCTATGGAATTAGTCATGAAGGTCTTATAATACCCGCCTCGTTGTTGCATGCGATTGAGTTACTCTCCTACCTCCAATAGAGAAGAAAGAGTCATATTCACACCTAAAACCTGTCAGGCCACTTAGTTCTCCTTAAAAAATGATAATCCCGTCATCTGTATACAATGGCCATGGCTCAAACCCTATGACATTGTATCCCCTCTAATGTGTTTACCACTTTCATGAGGTAGTTATGCCATAGGGTCCATAAAGAAACGGCTGCTATCTGTTTGATACAGTATTTGCAGTTGTAGTTGGGCCATATGTAACGTATCTGTTTTCCATTGGGCTTGTTCGTGGTGTGTGGCCTTCAATTACGGGCTATGATCTAGGTGGCATCGTCTTGGGACGCATCGCTCACTCAGAGAAACCCGTAGCCAAGCTGGCTGTGTGGGCTGACATGGTCACCTCGGCCCCGTGTGCTCCGTCCGTGCCTGAACTGTTGAACTTAAACATGATACTACAATTCAGTGCACCGCAACACCTAAATAAAGATAGGCAGGGCCAATCTTTACGTGTTTGATGAGAAACCGTATCCAAAAAATGGCACCGGAGGCCTCTGGGGTGGTTGAACAGAGGTCAACTGCGGTTGGGACATGCATGTGTTGCCATGTAAAGACAGAGGGCAGCTGCCTGACACCCGCTCAAAGCCCGGGTCCGCAGGCTTCACTCAGCAGCATCGTTCTGCTCCAAATGTAAATACGATCAAATGAGAGAGGTTTTCTTGACAGCTGTGAACCACTGAACTCTCTTTCAACCCAAAAACCGGGGAAGTTTTCGGGAGCCAGTTTCGTTGTCCTTCAAATCTCCTCCAGGCCTCGAAATCCATTCGCCGAAGATTAATTTCTGCAAACGCTGATGCACCACAATTAGAACTCGCCAGGCACCTCGAAGTGCTGGAAATCTCTTTAAACCATCAGGCCATCCCATCACCCTTTAGTGCTCTCCCAAATCAGCTTCCCACATAATTGCCCTGTTTGAAAGCCCCTTTTCTCTGCTTGTCCGACTTGAGCACCCATTATTCTAATCTCGAGATGTAAAATTGCCCATAATTTCCCTTGTGAGGGCTCGCTGCTTCATTCAAAAACACTTGTCTTCTCTTCCCATGACTGTCATCTAAACGGAGCAACATAAACTCCACAAATCAAACTCGGGGATGGGAGTATATAAAGAGGTGCATGTTAAAATCATTCCAAACTTTATGTGCAGAGAGATGGTTTCCATTTGCAGAAGCGTGGTGGATTTTTAAGCATGGTTTGTCACCTATCGAGGGAGAGCAGGTAAGTGACTCTACGCTAGTGACTGTGGAAGTAAGCAAGAACATACTGATTGTGGGACTGTAGAGTCATCGCAGTAAATCTCCCACAGATGTTGCGGAGGCTCATAAAAGTGTGTATATGCATAAATGTGTATTATTTGTGCAGTAAAAGGTTTTGGAAGAATTTGTCATTATTGTTCTGCGCATGAGAGTTGCATGTGGCAGGCATTATTTTATCTTATAATAGGGCATATAATAAAATCCACTCAGCAATTTAATTGACATAATTTGCAGTTTGTGATTGATTAAAACCTGATTTATTCAAGCTGAAAAAAGCCCCACACCATGCTGAATTGTGTTGGATCTGAAGAGCTGAAATGACAGAGATGCTTTGTAATATGCCTGTTTAAACAAGGCTGTTTAGACAAGACCCTGTTGAATGAGCCGGGTCAAAGTCAGGTCAAGTGGACCCCACATTCCTCCAGGTGGCACCTTGTTACAGTAGAACAGAGCAAAATCTGCACCCTTTATTTTGTGACGGTTCATGATCTTTATTGATGCGTTTTTGCTTTGCAAAGGCCTAAAACCTGTACTTAGACATAAATAGCCTATATATCCTACACATGTTTTTATTTTTAAGAACTTCTGACTGAACGGTTCTTTGAGGAACCAAAAATGGAACTATGCGAGAACCCTAAATAACAAAAAGTCGCGTCGCGTTTTTCTACCTCTTCAACCGCAAAACGAATGAATACTCGCCCGTAAACAATCACGACAGGAAAAAGCAGACCATAAATCATGGTGAATCACATTAAACGAGCATCAGGGTAATGTGGGATGCGTAAGTAACACACATATATTGTTTGCGGTATTTGTTATGGTGATTTATCCTGATTTATGGTCTGCGTTTTCCTGTCGTGATTGTTTACGGGAGAGTATTCATTCGTTTTGAATCATCATTGAATTGATCAAATTATATTTCTATGATTGTGACTAAATAAGATATCAAGAGTAGCCTATTTGAATAGAAACTTCAAAGTCCAACTTCTCTGCTGCACTGAGCATTTAATTGTTATTGGTTATTCATAATTCAGCTGTTAGCTCTTATATCTAGCTGTTCGCGCAATTTATTTCTGCAAAAAAGCAGAACAATTACACTGGCAATATTTCCGAATATTTCCAAAATGAAATGTATTTAAATCGGACCCTCTGGACCTGAAGGATTTGTGTGTGTGTACTTGCAGCGTTTAACGTACTGACATTTTTGCTATTTTGTAGAAGATAATATCATAAATGTCTAAACAAAACCATAGGATCATTTAAAACAAGTCACAATTCCATTCATATTTAAAGTAAAATAACAAGCGCGCAGAACTCGAATAATTATGTGCTTCAGGTGACACAATATTTTAAAAGAAATCTCTTTATATATATATAAAAATCATAGTCTGAGCCGAATAAAAACTGATCGTCTTACATTCATCTGCCTTGATCATAAATAATTCATAAATCTGAATTCTAGTTTTTCCATACCTGGACAACGGGAAAAACGAAAATCTGTAGAACACGGAGGCTGCCCGAACATCTGTGAATGTATAAGTGATGTATTTATATAATTGATGTAATTACATTTTGGCAGCTTCGTTTTTATCTAAAAAAATCGAATTAGTTCTGTGCTATTTATTCCAGAAGGCTAATTTATAGGTCTTCATAGATCACACACACACACACACACACACACACACACACACACACACACACACACACACACACACACACACACACACACACACACAACACACACACACACACACACACACACACACACACACACACACACACACACACACACACACACACACACACACACACACACACACACACACACACACACACACACACACACACACACACACACACACACACACACACACACACACACACACACACACACACACACACAATCATTATTATACTACATTCATGTTGTTTTGAATAAGCTATATACCATGTGACTGCACCAGGCCTTTTTTAAACTGAAAACACCTTCATTCTGTGGACATCATAATTTTAATATATACATCTTAATAAATCATTCATAACATAGCATCACTTTTGTCCTTTCATAAATCCTTTATTTCAAGCACATTGTAAAAGATCCGTAAAGGTTGGAAAGCTAAGTGTAATAGAGGAATCAGCGGGAATAAAACTGTCTTTTCAAACACACTAAGCAATAAAACACATATGAACACCGTAAAGGAGAAACCCTTCACAGGTTAGGTGTCAACACGGAATGGAGTCTCTCTGGCTCTGTGTTTCTGATTTCAATCACATCATCTGAGGTCTGGGCAGAGGATCCTGGTGGTGCGGGGGATACCAGTGCCCGTAATTGTTCAGATAACTGCTGGGATGCATGGGTGGCACTTTGTTGGCCATGGAGACCTCCCAGAGCTGAGAGAGACCCGGAGAGCATGGAGAAGATGAGGAGGTGGTGTGAAGCAGCTCCCCTTCAGGTCCACTGGGGCCATGCTTCATGATCTTCTTGTACTTGGAGCGCTTGTTTTGAAACCATATTTTCACCTTCAGCAAACAGAAGAGAAAAAAAATGAACATTACAATTCGTGCAACAAGAATGCAGGCCACAGTTTTTACAATCTGTCAAACAGCTTTCAAGACATCAGAGGTCTATTTTCTGACACTCTTTTTGTATGATGATATTGGCACTCAGAATTTGCCAGACAGCTTGAACGGTCTTTGTTGAGATGGACTCAGTGACATCGCTGCGTTTCATTACACACGCACTCAGCAATCGTTCCGCCCTGCCATTTTTATGAAGGCAGTGAAGCATGTGTCTGACAACAACAATCACAGCGTAAAAATATGCTCAGATTTAGTTGAACTGAAATGACTTCCAGAGAGTTTGCTTGGCAGATTTTGAAAAAAGAATCAGGAATACATTTAGCATGGAGTTTGTACTTATTGATGCTAAAGCCACAAACCAATCGTTAAAGGGATGGTTTACAAAAAAAAATTTTATTCATTTTATTCACCCTCAAACTTGTATGAGTTTTTTCTTCTGTTGAACACAAAAGAAGATATTTTGAAGAAATATTGGTAACCAAACAGTTGCTGGGAGCCATTGACAACCAGAGTATGGTCAAAGAGTCAATGGCTATTGTCAACTGGTTACTAATATACTTTCAAAGAAACTCATACAGGTTTGGAACAACTTGAGAATGAGTAAATGATGACATCATTTATGTATCGTTTTCATGCACTGCTCAAAAAGGAAAATTCGCTCATCATTTACTCACTTCAGAAGCACTTACATACACCAAATGTTCCTATCTATATTCTGAAGGTTTTAACAGAGGGGTTTGTTCATTTGCTGGATTTCTATAACATTTTATTCCTAAAAACCGCAGCCGTTTTCTTGCTGTTAACAGTATTTTCTGATATAAGGAGTGATAAAAGTTGATACCCAAATCCCCTCAGTTAAATGTCAACACAATGAAATACATTTATTTTTTCACATTTCTCTTCTGGAAATGAATGCAGATTTAACTAAATATTTAAACATAACGTTTAATTTAATGTGCTGTAATTAATCAAGTATGCTTATATTTATTAGTAATAAAAATGTAACCCCTTTCACCTGAGGTTTTAAATAATAATTTTTTGGTATGACCAGAGGGTTGTAGTGGTGAAGGTTTTCTGGAATTATAATATGTCGTGTAGCTTTAAATCGATTTATTTCACTGCAAAGACACTTGCACACAATGTTTGAGAAGTGTCCTTAATGATGTGGGAGTTTATCGTCCCTTTGCCAGAATGTGGACTCAATTTAGAAACACCTTGAAGAACGAGATCCGAAATTGTGCCTTCGGAAGAGTTCAGCTGAACGTCTGCGTGAAAAACACCAGCCACACTGAAAGAGTCAGAGAGCCCACCTAATGGAGTTTCCAGAACCTCAGACAATCAAAATCTATGCACTGGGTTTTTACACAATGTTATTAGTTTGGCTGTCAACAGATTTAATAAACGTGTAAAAAGGATTTTCTTTTTTATTTCCAAAGATCGGTTTGCCAAACAGCCTTTATAGTGAGTGAGATGATGGATTCCAGACCTATGTTATATGCGCAAAGAGGGACTTGTGCTGTGTGGCACTTGTTTATGTGCCTTCAATCACATTTATGGATCAAATGGAAACTGGCAGCGATGATCTGGACTTCAAATCACTGCCACCAATATTGCAGACGTCCTGTATCACTGTATAGGTTTGAATTCTATAAAGTGAGTTTGCAACCACTTTCTGAGGTGAACGCAAGAAGCGTTCGTTAACCGATGACAGGAAGACTTTGATGAAAACCGAGGCGTAATTAGACAGGAAACCCCTGAGAGCTGAGAGACAGACTGAACTCATTCTCCATGGCCAAAAATGAGGTGCAACCTGTCACACGAAGGGCGGCAAGTGTATAACGTAGATATGCAAGAATAATGGGAAGGCTTATGGGTAATATGACTGCACCCAGGCTTATGTTTGGTTTCCATATTTCTCCACATACACATTTCTGATGCATGTTTTAATATTTTACTGTTCATTCCTGCATGTGTGTGTCAACAGGAGGGATTTTTATAAAAATAAATCAATGTCCATAACACCACCCTACAGGAACTTATTAATAGGGTGTGACATCAACATAACAAGCATAGGCATATGACTTATAAATCAATTAGCTTTCCCTAAGAGAATGCATACAAAGGGTTCTGACTGAGCAAATGGCCCTGAAACTCATTAACGCTCATCCATCTCCTCCGCTGGCCCAGAAATGAACTTATTTCGTGAAATCAATCATATGAGTGAGCGATTGAATATCTATTATTTAGCATAATGCTTAAGCAATCAAGAGTAAATCATTCTTGGGATAAAATACTCTCTTGTAGCGTAAAGACTAAGAACACAGAAGCTAGTGTGCTAACTAAAAAATGAAAGTAAAGGTCGGATTAAACGAAATCCTCACTTAGCTTTAACAATAGTCAAACAAATCAGCCTACTTGTGTATACATGACACAAAGCACATAAATGCTCAGAAACCAGTACTGACTGACTCATCATGGTCTCATTCGAATGTTCATCCAGTATAAACTGACTTAAAGCCTCACCTCAGCGTAAGTACTTTCAGACAGATTTGCAGGTATTTGAGCACTTGAGCCTCACTTAAAAATGCATGAACATTATTGCATTGGAAGGAATATATAACCAAATGGCATTTGCAGTAGCATTACGCTAGACCTTTGTCACAGAAGTAACTTCATTTTTAAAATGACTGGTGTTCTGGTGATTTTTAGTGGATGTATGAAGTCAGTTCACTCTCAAGTTCACACAGGTGTCCTATCAGAGTAACCATGAGCGCAGCTCATTACATTAATTATGAACATATTTCACTACCAAGTGCACTTTTCAAAAACCAAATAATTTCCAAATAATCGCAAAGCTAAGTTAGTTGGTGCTATATTTCTATATAAATGCCACTTGATTTGATATTTAAACAATATTTAGTTTATAATAATAATAAAACTTTAAACGTACATGCTCAAGTGTCTAAATGTTTTGGAGACAACCCTGAAACAATATAACATGGAAAATGCTAAAATGCAGATTTATTTTTTTGCGCAAAAAATTGTTGCTGTGGTTCATGAACAGAGCCCACCCAGCTAACGAAATACTTTCTATGAGCATTTTGTTAACATTAAGTTAGAAACATTCAAAATGGCCAATTCTTAAAGTGTTCTAAAAACGGCCTTTTGTCAACATAGAGAATATTCCATGTTATCATTTTGCAAACATTATGGAAACTTACATTCACTTACGTGAATGCTCTCTGAATATTCTGAAACTTAAAAAAAAAAAAAAAAAATACATAAAAAACACCCTAGATGACCGTTCATCCAAAGCGTTCCATAAAAAACATTCCATGATTGATATACAGATACTGTTTTGTGCTTGAAAATGATTAAAGATAAACACTGAACGGCCGTTCTGTTTTGAGGGAACACTGCCGGAACGTTTAGGACATTCTGATAATGTTCTCTGTTAGCTGGGCAAATGAACAAACGCCATAATGCCGACGTCACCCTAATGAGGTTCTTCAACAGATCATGCTGTACAGTGTGACCTAATATAGCCTAATGTGACCCGCAATCTTGTTCCACATCTGCTCTCCTCAACAGAACATGTGCAATTCGTCCTGCCGTATTAACAAGGCCTCGTAGCGAGCAGCAGGAACACGCTACAGTTGTATGATCCCAAACAGAAGGGAAGATGCTGGACATTTACCTGTGTTTGCGTCAGCCCCAGCTTCGCGGCTAGGTCGGCGCGCTCTGGCAGCGCGAGGTACTGGGTCTGCTGGAAGCGCTGGTGCAGCGCCTGCAGCTGAACACTGGAGTAAATGGTTCGCGGTTTGCGGATCTTCTTCCCCTTGCCATTAAGGCGAATTTCACCATTCTCAATGACCACTGGCTTGTCGTGGTCTTCAGGCATGCAGACGAAATAAAACGACAGCATTATGACACAGTAAACGCTAAGGATAAATATCTGCACACATGCAGGTTACTAACAGTGTGAGAAAAATCGTAAATTATGACGCACCAAAGAGCTGTAACTGTCTGTTTGATTTAAAGCAGGAGATTTATCAGGTGTTTTAGGGGGAACATTAATGGGTCATCATTTTTAAGATCAGTAAACCATAATTAACGTCGCTTTAAAGTTTATAGGCCTACAGATCCTAAGCATGAGAGCAAACAATGGCATTCTGCAAAAGCATAACAATAATAACAACGTCATTTTGGGAAGAATTAAAACGACGTCAATAATATTACTATTGAAAAAGTATTTGAAAGGCTTCTTCGCTATATGGCAAAGGTGGACGTATACACAATATGATATGCAGCTATAATCTAGTAGGCTAGCTTTATATACTTACATGCGTAATTACGTACAGTAACAGATATATTTTAACAGTGGATATAGCCTACAAATATTGTGTGTATAGCTCTAATGTCGATGAACTGCTACAGTGTGAACAATGTGCAATCTCGATATTAATGACGTTCCTGACGACTGTATTAATGGCAGGCTTACGTTACCTTCAATAAATAAACGTTTTAAAGTAGTTTATAAATCAAGTTTGAGGCCTACCAGGAAAAACGAGGCTAATTAAGCTTAAAATACAAATCCCCCAACAAGCTTAAGGAACATGTTTATTATTATTTATGAAAGTTGTTAAAATAATGTCAGGACCTTGCAATACACATACCTTTGTGTTTGCCATTTGCAAATGATTTACTCCGAGTTCACTGAAACGTTGCTCTTTAAAATTAATTAGACCATGTGTGCTTTTTCCTCGTATAAATCTGTTATTTATTTAAAATGCAGTGTGCATTAAATTAGCTACTGATACAAACGCAATAAATATGTATTAGCCATGACAGATCTTAATCAAATAATGAAAAATGCATGCATAAAGTTTTTTTTCTCATTGTATTTTGTAGATATATTGAAAAGTGCATTAGCAAACTTGATTATAAATGCCAAAACAGACGCATACAGAATCTCACACTTTGACGTTTCATGAGGACACTCACTCGTCTCCTCAGCCCTCGTGTGCGCCAGAGTACTGCTGTGGTTGTTTGGCTGGTAAGGCATGTAAGCACCCGCAGCAGGAGCGCTCACCGGCCCGGGGTAGGCGTATCCCAGCGGCCGGCTGTAATGGGACGCGCTGGAAGGGCACGGAGCATCGTGCTGGAGGTGTCCGCCTGAGTGCAATCCATGTACTGGGTAAATATTGTGTGCGAATCCGGATAAATGCTGCTGGTTGCTTGCAAGTCCGTGGCCGAACTCTAAAAATGCTGATTTGGAAGGATCTGATGTATTCAGCGGATCAGACATGAAACTCATAGACATCATTAACAGTTAAGTCCATAAAGCCCGATGATGGTCTGAGTGCTGCATTGAACGTTCACTGCGCACGAAAAAGAGCTTGAACCGGATCCATCCCAAAATAATCCGGGATAAACGAATTTCTAAATGAACATCTATTTCCCAAAGTCACTGCAGCGAAACTCATAGGTGAACTCGAGTTTATCTTTCTTAAATCACGAGAGAACCGCGCAAGAGTCGAAGTCACCTCGGGCTCACGGTCCTGCGTGTTTCTGACTGACTCGCGCGCCACGAGAGCGCGCGCTGATTGGCGTGTCACGCGACTCCGGGGAGAGCTAAGTGAAGAGCATTTGTTATCGAATTATGCTGAGCCCTGATATCGATCATGTCACATAATAATGTAACCTTTACATAACTTATTTGGAAGAAAAGAGAGCGGCAAAATGTTTACAGCAATAATTATTGTTCCAATAATTATTGTTCCTGTGGCTCAGTGGTTAGAGCATTGTGTTAGCAGCGCAAAAGGTTGTGGGTTCGATTCCCAGTGTTCCACACATGCTGACAAAAAATATATAACCTGAATACAATTTAAGTCGCTTTGGATAACAGCGTCTGCTAAATGCATAAATGTAAATTTAATGTAATAATTGGCAAAAATCTCTCAATGCAATGCAACTTTACAGTCAATCACTTGCGTATGGAGGGTAGGCTAGTTATTACTCTCTTTAAATATTTGTCATTAAAAAGATAATGGACATTTTAACAATTATTAGTAAATAGAATGATTAGAAAAGGAGTAAAATCATTTGTGAAAACATGAAAGCATGATGCAACAGCAGAGCACGATGCCACACAGTGTGGCATTTCATTTTTAAACATTATATTATATTACATTATACATAAATTCATTATTTAAAATTAAATAAATTTAAATAATAATAAATTATTTATTTAATAAATTAAATTTAAAATTACATTCAATCTGCAACGACCATAAAACACGAAAAACTAATATGAAAAATATTAATGCATGTCAATATATTAATGCATGCTTCTATTAATGCATGTCCTGTTGAAAATGTGACCTTTCTCCATGTCTACTGAAATCAGTTCGGTACACTGACTGCTTGCTTAGAAACCCTTTTCACAAACCGAGTGGATTGCGTCCGTTGTGATATTTGGCCGTTGTGATATTCAGAAAACTAAAATGCTTGTAAGTTTGTTTGTTAATCCATTGCTCCAGTCCAGTTTTTGTTTCAGAGCGCACGCGTTCTGCTGCGTTCAGCAGGTGGACCCGCTATAAACGAGACACTCCGAACTGTGCTTTAAAATAGTTATACAGCCTAATAAAAGTATACAGCGATTATTTGGCCTACATTAAAATACAAATGACTATATACAGGTCTACACATAAATATCGAATGAGCTGGAAGTGTGTGCTTTTAGGAAACAAACGTTTAAATATAGCCTGCGTAATAATTTAGAATTTAGGTTTTGTTTTAAATACATACATTTAAGTTTAAATGATTTAAGTCAAACAGAAGAAAATAATACGGCACATTTCACCTTTCAAACAAATAGACACGACAAACAATTTTAAATGTATAATAATCAATAGGCTAAATTAAAACCAGACCAACTGGTTTTTCTAAAAATTTTAAAATCATCATAAGAGGCAGAACAAGTTTCTTTATCTGAAGAAGCACCACAGCCCTACAGCAGCTGTTTGTCGCTCATCTGATCGTGAAATCACAAAACACAACCAAGCGACACATTCCGCTGAACAGCTGTAAATATTACACGTTTATTACAAGTTTATCAGAACAAGAAGGGTTTAACTAAGAAGTGAACCCGTGACCTCTCACACTCAACCCTCTAAAGCTGAAATCCTAAATTAACCCCTGTTTTTACTGGGCTCATGAGTGTATTTAAGAGCTATTAAAATAGTCATAGGGCCTAGATATAGATGTGACAACCTGCCCCGATCTCCCTTCTGCTATCAAAGATGTCAGCTTGATTCAACTTGATAACCACGAAGGCAAAATTGGCAAAATTGTTGATTAATCTATAGCTAGGCTATATACAATGGCTATATACTATAGCCAACTAATTGCAAGCGGAAATGTTAAAGTTCAATTCAATTAAGATTTGTGTATTTTTAAAATACGAACAAAACGAATAATAAAATGTGACCCTGGAGCACAAACCAGTCTTAAGTCGCTGGAGTATATTTGTAGCAATAGCCAAAAATACATTGTATGCTCTAAATTATCGATTTTTATTTTATGGCCAAAATCATTAGGATATTAAGTAAAGATCATGTTTTATGAAGATGTTTTGTAAAATTCTTATCGTAAATATATCCAAACTTAATTTCTGTTTAGTAATATGCATTGCTAAGAACTTCATTTGCACAACTTTAAAAGCGATTTTCTCAGTGTTTAGATTTTTTTGCACCCTCAGATTTTAGATTTTCAAATAGTTGTATCTCTGCCAAATATTGTCCGATCCTAACAAACCATAAATCAATGGAAAGCTTATTTATTCAGCCTTCAGATTTTGTATGAATCTCAATTTCGAAAAATTGACACTTATGACTGGTTTTGTGGTCCAAGGTCACATATAGTTATAAGAAATCCCCTCATTGCTTTTTTCAGTAAAAGTGGAGTTGGTGTTTGAACACACACACACACACACACACACACACACACACACACACACACACACACACACACACACACACACACACACACACACACACACACACACACACACACACACACACACACACACACACACACACACACACACACACACACACACACACACACACACACACACACACACACACACACACACACACTAGTATTTTTTTTAAAGAGTTGCACGTTTTCTTTCCTCTACTAAATTAAAACATGTCCTATCCTGCTTCTTTTGTTTATTTGAATTAAAAATGAAAAAAAGAAAACACACACTAGTATGTTTTTTAAAGAGTTGCACGTTTTCTTCTATTCAATTAAAACATGTCCTATAGAGAAAAGAAACTTTGATTTCCACCACAAACTTATGCACAAAATGTACACAATTTAGCAATAAGCAGTAGATTTACTTTAATATTTAGCATCCAAATAAGGGAATCTCATATCAAAAATATATATTTAAGACATTTTAGAGAGTTAGACTTACTTGAAACTCTTTAAGGTAACATTTGGAAATCATAATTTTTTACAACATTGTCTGGAAAAACATGCACCATCCAAAATCAGTCTCAACCATGGATCTGACACAAATGCATGCAGTAGAAGCAAAGTAAGCAAAAACGAGATTAAATGAGCAAAATCATTCTGTAATCTTTGCGCTTTACTGTTGCCTGGTAAACCTTCCAGTATTGACATAATTACTGTATTGCTCAGCTTTCTAGAAAAACCTGCAGTACATGTGACTTTTAATCACACCCTGAAAATCCCAGCCATCACAAGCAAGAGACTGCAGCGATACCTCCCTCTTCATCTGTCTCAGAGTATGATCATTAAAGCGGAGCGACTTCCACTTGTTGCTGAAGTGCTGGTGTGCCACTTGTTCATTTTGGTCGTGTTTTCTGGGGCCGTAGGGGACCACAGTGGGCTGAGACCCAAGCCATGGCAGCTCGTGGTCTCCAAGGCCAATGGACCAAAACAAAGCCACAAATTATTGTCATGGCTAAACCACAATCTCTGAAATTACAGTGAGAATGCGACATGACAATTTCATTGAGAGGAGAGTTTTCTCAGTTCTGTTGCAAGTAAAAATAGTACAAACTACCAGTCAAATAGTTGGAATAATTACTATTTTGTCATGTTTTTGAAAGAAGCCTCTTATTTTCACGAGGCTGTATTATATATATATATATATAGTGCTGTCAAACGATTAATCGTGATTAATCGCATCCAAAATAATATATGTGTGTGTACTGTGTATATTTATTGTGTATATATAAATACACACACATACACTATATATTTTGCAATTATTTCCATGTATGTATTTATACTAATATAATATAATATATATTATATATACATATTTTAAATGCATAAATATAACATATTTTTCTTGAATATACATGCATGTGAATGTATTTATATAAACATAATAAATATGTGTGTGTGATTTTTTTACTAATATTCTAACAACGTAAAACATAAATTTGTACATATATATTTTAAAATGTAATTTATTCCTCTGATGCAGAGGCATCATTAATGGCATTTTCAGCGTCCCATGATCCCTCAAAAATCATTCTAATATGCTGACATGCTGCTCAAAAATACTCCAGACACTTTACTTGCAATTATCAATGTTTAAATTTTAGTTTTTAAAGTTTGGGGTAAATATATATATATATATATATATATATACACCTGTGGCTCAGTGGTAGAGCATTGCATTAGCAGCGCAAAGGTTGTGGGTTCGATTCCCAGGGAACACACATACTTACAAAAAATGTATAACCATAATGTACTGTAAGTAGCTTTGGATAAAAGCGTCTGCTAAATGTAAATATATATACACACACACACACTCACTGGCCACTTTATTAGGTACACCTTGCTAGTACCGGGTTGGACCCCCTTTTGCCTTCAGAACTGCTTAATTCTTCGTGGCATAGATTCAACAAGGTGTTGGAAACATTCCTCAGAGATTTTGGTCCATATTGACATGATAGCATCACGCAGTTGCTGCAGATTTGTCGGCTGCACATCCATGATGAGAATCTCCCGTTCCACCACATCCCAAAGGTGCTCTATTGGATTGAGATCTGGTGACTGTGGAGGCCATTTGAGTAAAGTGAACTCATTGTCATGTTCAAGAAACCAGTCTGAGATGATTTGAGCTTTGTGACATGGTGCATTATCCTGCTGGAAGTAGCCATCAGAAGATGGGTACACTGTAGTCATAAAGGGATGGACATGGTCAGCAACAATACTCAGGTAGGCTGTGGCGTTTAAACGATGCTCAATTGGTACTAAGGACCCAAAGTGTGCCAAGAAAATATCCCCCACACCATTACACCACCAGCTTGAACCGTTGAGACAAGGCAGGATGGATCCATGCTTTCATGTTCTTTACGCCAAATTCTGACCCTACATCTGAATGTTGCAGCAGAAACAGCGAATAATCAGACCAGGCAACATTTTTCCAATCTTCTATTGTCCAATTTTGGTGATCCTGTGTGAATTGTATCCTCCGTGTCCTGTTCTTAGCTGACAGGAGCGGCACCCGGTGTGGTCTTCTGCTGCTGGAGCCCATCTGCTTCAGGGTTCGACGTGTTGTGTGTTCAGAGATGGTATTCTGCATATCTTGGTTGTAACGAGTGGTTATTTGAGTTACTGTTGTCTTTCTATCATCTCTAACCAGTCTGCCCATTCTCCTCTGACCTCTGACATCAACAAGGCATTTTCGTCCACACAACTGCCGCTCACTGGATATTTTCTCTTTTTCGGACCATTCTCTGTAAACCCTAGAGATGGTTGTGCGTGTGAAAATCCCAGTAGATCAGCAGTTTATGAAATACTCAGACCAGCCCGTCTGGCACCAACAACCATTCCACGTTCAAAGTCACTTAAATCCCCTTTCTTCCCCATTCTGATGCTCGGTTTGAACTTCAGCAAGTCGTCTTCACCACATCTAGATGCCTAAATGCATTGAGTTGCTGCCATGTGATTGGCTGATTAGCAATTTGTGTTACCAAGCAATTGAACAGGTGTACCTAATAAAGTGGCCTGTGAGTGTGTGCGTGTGTGTGTGTATATATATATATATATATAATCAGATGAATACTTTAATTTAACAAAGATGCATTAAATTGGCTGCTGAAAAAAGTAGCTGACAATTCAGCCTCCACATTTTGCAATAGAAAACAGTTGTTTTAAACTGTAATAAAACTGAACAATATTACTGTTCTTACTGTATTTTTGATCAAATAAATGCAGCCTTGGTAAGCATAAAAAACAATAAGAATCTTAATTATTTCAAACTTTCGAATGGTAGTGTATATATTTATACAAAAACATTAAAATAAGTTAAAATCAACACATTTGGTATGCACTGACAATAAAATATCAAACAAAATGATTTTCCTCACCTTTCCCTCATGCTCAAATAATCTTAATTTTCAAAAGTAAGTTTGAAATTTAGATTTAAGCTTGAGATTTCATTATTTAATGCAATGGCATTCATACATTTAGTTTGTTTCTTAAATGTCCAAATACTTTCCATAGGCATCATATATTCAAGAGCGGTTTTGGTGAACTGACTGTATTTCACAAATCACATGCATGAATACAAAGCAGCAAAGTGAACTGAAGAGCAAAGTTGTAGCCAGAGCAGATCCCAGTGAATACCTGTTGTTACGGTCTGGGGTGTGGGATAGAGTGAAGAGGGTGAGAAGGAAAGGTAGACGCTCTTTAAGGCTGTAATTATGCCTGTGTTATGGAGAAGAACAAAGCGGAGCCCTGGAGTCATAGTGCAGGGATGTGTCCTCACCGTGCCTTAATACACACGAGACTGAACGTTAATAACAATACACCAGAACGTGGCCCAGACTGGCTGGCGTCTGCTGCCCTGCACATGTACAGCTTTGTGAATGTGTGTGTGAGACCAGAAAAGATGGAAAACCTTCCTAGGTAAACGTGGAAGTGTGCGTGTGGATCTTGGACCGCGCTTAAGTCCTGTTAAGTCCATCATTGTCCAGTGATGTGGAGTGACAGCATTCCTCATTCGAATCAGTTGTGCGTTATCCCTTTAGCTCCACCTTTACGCCGCTTCTCACTTCACCTTTTCATAAACGAGTTACATCACGTCAACGGGATTTTACACTTTCAATAGACTGCTCTGGGAATTTGCAGTAGTTAAAAAAAATATTTAGAAAAGTGTTCATAATATTATCTATTTCGTAGTATTTAAAAAAAAATGTAATCTGAATTTTTGCTTTAAAATTTCCAGTGGCTATATACTACACTATTATTTAAAAGTTTCAAAATCATTATAATTTTTTAAAGCAGTCTCTGATGCTCACTAAGCCTTCCTTTATTAAAAAAAATGCAATCAAATAGTTTTAAGGTGATTATATTAAAATATATTTAGAAATGTACTTTATTATTTATAAAATTCAGCATCATTACTCCAGGCTTCAGTGTCACATGATCCTTCATAAATCATTCTAAAATGATGATTTGCTGCTCAAGAAACTTTTTATATGATCAGCCATATTGTTGCTTAATATTTGATCAATTATCAGATCTTGCTGCTTAATATTTTTGTGTAAAAGCATGATACACTACCATTCAAAACACCCTAAACATTTTATTTATTGAACAAAAAATACTACTTTTATTTAGCAAGGCGGTATTAAAATTGATCAAGTGACAGTTAAACATTTATAATGGTACAAAAATGTACTATTTCAAATAAATGTCTATTCATCCAAAAATCATGTCAAAAGGATTTGAACTAAATATTAAGAGCACAACCGTTTTCAGCTTTCTTGAGCAGCAAATCAGCATATTAGAATGATTTCTGAAGGATAAAGTGATATTGAAGAATAGAGTAAATTAAAATAGCTGTACCATCACAGGAATAAATCACATTAAAAAAAAGTTTTTTTCTCAATATTACTGCCTTTACTGTATTTTTTGGATCAAATAAATGCAGGCTTGGCGAGCACAAGAGACTTCTTTCAAACACATTAAACAATCATAATTATTAGAAACGTTTGACAGGTATAGTGTACGTGCTTGGGTCTTGCACACAGCAGTGTTTACAACAGGATTTGTCTTTTTCCACTCATGTTTTGGCCAGGGGGGCTTCTGGGTCAGAGGAAGAGGTAGGTGTGCTTTGGATAAAGACTGTTAATCTGTGCTCCAGGCTACTGGAAGATCCGGGACGGTTTTCTGTGGTCCACCCTCATTCCTCTTGCGTAGACAGTCCACGGTCACTGATGGTGCGTGCGTGCGTTCGTATGCTGGCAGGGCCCTTTGCACGGGGTTTGCATACATATGTGACCATTCACAGGGAGATCTTGAAAATGACTGATTTAGAAATCATGTTTCAGAGTTGTGCAAAGCATGCAGTTTTATTATAATTGAGATAATTAGCCGGAATCATCAAAGAACTGTCTGCGGCCACTCCTCGTGCAATCATCACTCAGCACTGACGGGGACGCAAGAGACGCAAGTGACTAAAACGGATTAAACGGCTAACAATGACTGAGACGAGGAGAGAGAGAAGAATCTGAAGTGTAATTATGAAACATGATAATACCTTTGTGAAATGAGGAGAAGCTAGATGCACAGAAGGAAGAATAATAACACATTGTAATTGTTTTGTTGACAAGGTAAAGTCTGTCTAATCCAAATATGTTGATTAATGAATAACTGAATACATTTCAGTTTGTTGTCATTTTGCTCTTACAGACTTTACCTATGATCAGTTAAATATGACACAGACAAGTAAAAAATAAAAGACTATATTACTGTTACTTTCACATGTTTCTGAAACGTATTCAGCCCTATATTCTAAATAATGGTTTATGTCATTTGGATTTGCTATACAAATAAAACAGACATTGTGTTGTGTTGCATATTTTGTGGGACACATTTTAAAAGTTTATTAAATTTTTTAAAGAAATTAATACTTTTATTCAGCAATGATGCATTAAATTGATCAAAAGTGACAGTAAAGACATTTACAATGCTACAAAAGATTTTGATTTAAAATAAATTCTGCTTTTTTTTAACTTTCTATTCACCAAAGAATCCTGACAAAATGTTTTCATGTGATTTCCACAAAAGCAGCAAAACTGTTTTCAACAACAAAAATAATAGGAACTGTTTCTTGAGCTTGATTTCTGAAGGATCGTGTTTGTAACACTGAAGACTGGAGTAACGATGCTGAAAACTCACAGCAATAAATTACATTTCAAAATATATTCAATTAGAAACAAGTTCCACCAAATTGCAATAATATTTCACAATATTGCATAATTTTTCACAATAGTATTATTACTGTATCAAATAAATGCAGACTGGTGAGAGTAATTCCAAACTTTAGACCTGTAAAGGCAAATTAATGATCTAATATGAAATAATAAACCTGAATACATTGTATAATTTCAATGAAAGATATTTTAATAGTCATATCAAGTTCCTTAAAAGCAAGTGAAGAAACGCCAATGAGTAACATAAACAGAAGGAAATCTTTCAGGCATTGAGAATCCATTGAAAACTGCTTTTTGTGGGAATTGCAAATGTGTGTGTGTCTGGTTTTTGGCCTGGGCTCTGAATTCATCACTAGAGTAATTGCTGCCAGACAGAAATGTGAGGGAAGGCGCTGGAACCTCTGCAAGAATGACTTGACCAACTGTTAAATGACTGTCTATGTGTGTGACCACAGCTTCCCAGATTTGATACAACCAGGTGTAATATATAACTTGCATTTGAGTGCTAAGTGCTCAGAGTCTCACCACAAAAGTTAATTAATATCAATCTATGTAGCACATATATATGAATCTAAGAAACTTTTGTTATTCACTCCATGTAACGTTTTAAAAATCTTATTACAACTTAATTTCATCACATTTTAGAGCAGAGACATAAAGCAGAGAAATAACGCAAATAAAATAAACGAGAAAGAAGTAGAACGAGATTGACAGAGCGAGTTTTATCCAAGTCACTAAACACTCACATCTGGACGGCAGGGAAACTGAACTGGAGCGAGCGCAGAAGCACCATTGAGCTGTTTTCTGACACTCAAGCAGAGCAAAAGACACATTCCTGAGGACGAGACAACACCGGGGAGGGGGTTTGGGCTTTTTCCACTGTAAATGTCACCATGGACCACAAAAAAAGCAAAGTGCTCAGAAACGAGCTCAGATCAGCTAAGAGCTGCGGTGGGGCGCTGCAGGGGCTGGGGGTGTCTAGGAGATGCGTCTGGGACGCTTTGGTGCGGCTGCTGGAGGAGATGGGCACAGTTCAGCTGAGGTCACTGAAAACAGGGTGGCAGGAATGTTGTGGTGTGTACTGAGACGAGAGGTGGCCTTTCAGAGTTTACAGTGTACACTGAAACACAACTCCACAGCACATTGTGAGAGCTGCCGGCTATACTGTATGACCCAGATTAAAATATTCATTTATAATTCATTTTAACAGTCCGATATAAATAAGTTATATGTCAAGGTTTTTTTTTTCTCTTACAATTAAAGAGAAACCTTACCTAACATTGAAAATGTTGAATAATATACCTTCATGTCATTCCAAATTTGTAAGTATGACTAGTTTATCTTTTATGGAAAACTTATTTTGAAAATATATGACTTTCTTTCATACAGCGAATGTCAGTGGGGTCCATTTTTGACTTTTGAATTTTTTCATTTTTTTTTCTAAATTCAGAATTACGAAATATAAACTAAATTCTGAGATGAATTTTATTATAACAATTGACAGAAAAAAACGTCAGAATTGTATATTTCCACAAAGAAAATAATTAAGATATTTGCATCTTTTCATCTCACAATTATGATGTTTTTTTGTGTCTCACAATTTGAACTTTTCTTCTCAGAATTGTGAGTTTATTCTTTACAGTAGCAAGTGAACATTAGCACCTTGCAATTCAGAATTGAGAGACTAAAATATATATATTTTTATTCTATGATAATAAGCTTCCATTCAAATGAAAACTATAGTGACAACAAAACACCAAGTTTTATTCCTTTTCACATGAATAATGATTATGGGGGCAGATTATCAATTAATTAATAAAGATGTTTGCTTTTGTTAACAATATTGGTTGGGTGTAGGGTAGGGCTTAATTAACTTAATATGTTACTTTCAAATGTAATAGAGCATTTTAGCACCATTCATTTCAATTTCAAACTCCCACGATCCTTACAATAAACAACTTTACAGATTCACGCTGACTGAAACTGGACATTTCACTTTGCAAGTATCGCAAAACGTCATTTCACAGAAGTTTTGCCACAGGCACATTCTTCCATTGATCCTGGGGTGAAAAAGTCATACAGCTTTGGAACAAACATGAGGGTGAGTATGATGACAGAATTTCGGGGTGAACTATCTCTTTTTGAACCAGTGTGCTGTCCATTGTGGAATGAAGGACATGAGGATGGCATACGGGAGGAGAAACGGTTCTGCCTACGGTTGTAGGCTAATCCCAAGGGAGTGGAGCAGAGCACATGCACATCCAATCAACAGACAATGCGACAAGGCCTGAGTTTCTAAAGACCGGTTTACCAGGTCCAGGGATTATCCTTCTGGGGTTACCCAACCCCTCAGTAACGTGACCTCCTTCTAGCCCGTGGTATTGTGGTCTACTCTGCCCAGAGCATTATGATTAACCATCTCGGCTTAGTCCATCTGTACGGCCAGCTTCAGCAAACCTGACATCTGTCTAAGCAAAACAAGAGCACTTCCTGCACGTGAAACACGAGAAAGACATTCTCACTTATTTGAGTTTCAACAACGAACGCCTCTCTGTGACGACTGATACTTTAGACAGCTTGAGACCCAATCGACGAATATGATTTTTCCATCCTTTCACTCCCACGAATCAAATATTAAGAAAGCGCCTGCCCCAAGGTCAAATCCCTCTCTCCAGAGCTCCTCAATAGGAACAAACCACCAGGATCAAGTTCAGCTCCTGACAAGAGGTCCCCGGCTCTGTCAAGTGTTAAGTTCCATTGTGACCTACAATAGCACACAATGGCCCTCGCAGCACCCGGGCTGTCCCTGCTGCCTGATGAATAACACGGTGCCCTGGATGTGGACAGGTTATCAGATCACTGAGATATGGGCCAAAGATCTGTCCCTGAAAAGAACAAAATTTTTACCAATTTAATCTAAGATGATTACTAGAACATTCTTCACACAAAGTTCCATTTCATATTATTTTCTATTTATTTTCTTAACGTTAAGATATTAGATTATCACTTATAAATCCAACCTCATAAGTCAATACTTAGAGCTGTCAGTTGAATCTATTCATTTAAAACAATTAACAAAATAAAGGAAATTAAAGGGATAGTTCACCCAAAAATGTAAATTCTGTCATAATTTACTCACCCTCAAGTTGTTCCAAACCTGTATGCCATTCTTTGTTCTGCTGAACACCAAAGAAGATATTTTGAAGAATGTTGGTAACCAAACAGTTGATGGTAGCCACTGACTTCCATAGTATGAAAAATCAATGGCTACTATCAACTGTTTCAGTAAAGGAAGTCGAATAAGAAAATGAAGATATTAATTTGTGGGTGAACTATCCCTTCAATATGTAATGTGCTGCAGATGGACCGTGTTTTGTGTGAACATTAGACTCGAACAGAATGACAAAATTGACTGTAAAATGACTAATTAATCAATAATTTACTCCTCTGCTACAATTAAGTAATTTTTTTCAGCAAACACTGACTTGAAAATATATTTTACTAATATATTTTTCAGCTGGGCACCTACTTTGTGTTTACACATTGGATATTTATTGAAACATAATATGAAACCTCATTCTAAAGCTCCCTTTTCTATATTTAAACTGCTGTGAGTTCAATAGTCATACAGTCATACAGGCTCTGGTGAGATTTATATATCATTTTAGATAATCATGCTTTAGGTAATCATGTTTTATGTCACAACCGTGATATCAGCTTCATCATCCGTTAAAGCAATTATTTGGGATTTTAGATTCCTGGTAGTACCTATAACACCTAAATATTGACCAGATCTACTATGTTTAACACAGCTGTAATATGCAAAATATGGTTATTTTCACATATGATATTTTCATATCACAGTCAGAATAAAGATGGAGCAGACATTTCAAATGATTCTTGCAATCTCAAGTCATTCTCAAAGCTGAATGCAAATTTTGTCAATATTTGTAATAAATGTTTGACATGACAGCAAACATTTTGTGGTATCTGACAGTGTTGACATAAAGCGTAGGTATAGTGAAGAGAAAACACCCACAAATGGAATAAGAAGGAAGCTGCACCTATATTTAGGTTAATAAAATCTTAATAAAATTAACCAACGGTTGTAAAAACAAACAAGAACAACAAAAAACAGATTATGCTTTGTTATATAACACGGGAAGGCATTCTGCAACCACAGAACCGCATGTGCACCATAATGCTAAATACAGGGGCAAAAAAAGGACAAACAATGAAAATAAATTGCAATGTTAAAGGTGTCTCCCATGACCTCAGGAGACTTTGTGATGGAGTGTCATATTTGAAAGCTTGTTTGCCGGGCCCTGGGCGGAAGAAGAGGAGGAAGGAGAGAGGTGGTGCAATTCTCCTTCCTCTGCTCCTCTTTCTGTGTCTGCTAAGCGTCGGATTGTCTGACCATTTAAGGGACAACCGCTGACTTCAAAGGATCTGCAGGTTTGCTGCTGTCATATTTGAACGTCATGAGACACGCTTCAGACAGCCTCTAAAGACACATCCGTCTCTTTCCACTTGTAAATATTCACTCTTTAAAACTTCAAGCACTAGAGTCTGACAGTATATGTAGGTTAAGTTCCAAACCTAGTGAGGTGCCTGTGTAGACAGCATTTTAAGCCTAATTAATAGGTACTGAATGCTTCACAGTGAAGGCTAAAGATAAATAGCAACAATCCAAAAAATCCATTCAAGATAAGTGAAACAAACGTCAGTAACATGTAACATAATATTTAATATAATAATATTTTTAACAAATAAATAAATCTATCTATTTATCAATCTATTTCTCTTTTCTATAATTTGTATTTTTTCAACTTAGAAAATAAATTATTATTAATCCAATATACAAAATTCATAATCATAAAAATTAATTTAAGTGACAGACACACACACACACACACACACACACACTTTATTTAAAAAAAAAAACTATTTCACTCAATAGTTTGAAGTATTAGACCCTCTATTTCTGCTATTTGAGTCTGCGGTGCATTTTATGTGGTTCAGTTTTTATTAGGATGTTATCTTAGAAGGCAGCTGCCTATTGCAAAAGCATCACAGCTCACAAGGTTTTGGAACAGAGCCGCAGTGTTTTGTTTATTGCAAAGGTAGATGTGCATCAAAACTAGGAATTGTGCACTGATTGATTGATGTCTGAGTGAGTGTGTTCACTGTGATCTCCATGTCTCCACTGTCACATTTTAATAGGTCCACACACAGAACTGACCTATTGTTCAAGTGAAAGACAGCGCCCTCTACAGTGGCTCAGGGTTGCATGAAGATTGATGTGAATGGAACAGTGATCTTTGAAGAAGATCAAAGCCGCACAGGTTACATGCGTCTGCCTGTTTAACTCTTTCATCTTCTTGCAGCTCCGGGAGTCACGACCCGAGCCTGTTTATCTAGCCAGCCCACTGCTGGAAGCCCGAGAGATGCACCTGCATACTTGAACAGAAATGAACAAAAACCCAACTAGTTGAGGTGCTATTAAACAGGTTTAGAAGATAATCCACCTGTTGGAAACACTCTCAAAAATAAAGGTTCTTTAATGGCATTTATGTTTCCATGAACCTTTATATTTTCCATTCCACAAAAGGTTCTTTATAGTGGAAAAATGTTATTTAGATTATTAAAAAGTTCTAAAAAATTGTTATTTTACAAATTGTTTACTCAATGATTCTTTGGGGAACCAAACATGGTTATTTAGTGTACAGCAGATCGTCAGCAAGCAATAAACCACAAATACATTACAGTTCTTGCGGACTACATAACAGGAGCAAACTAAACGTGCAAAGATTTGACCTCACGGGTGGGTAACAAAGAGCCATTGCATTCCAGCAGTGAGAGTGAGGTCAATTAAGCCATTTCCCCTCCAATTTATCTCCCCGCAGCACCTAGATCAATTGGACTGCAGCTGCAAGGGCCATGTGTGTCTGGGAAAATGAGAAGATTGAGGTAAACCTCGCCTGGCCCCTAGGAGAAAGACTGGCAAGATTGTCTTCATACCTGTTTCAGATGAATGGGGGTTTCAAGTCCGGCTGTCTTAAGGGTGTGTGTGTGTGTGTGTGTGTGTGTGTGTGTGTGTGTGTCAATACAGTGTAGTTTTGTCATAATCCAGAACATGCCATTATTTGTGCTAGTCTTGCAATATTTATTCTTCTGACTATTCACCACCTTCTCAAGTACAGATGTTATGCAATGAAATTAAACTATTAAACTGTGAAGCATTTTTAAATATAACTTTATTTAACACACGTTGAATCAGTTTCAGTAATTAAGTCATCTGTCTTTCTTAAAATATCAAAATAATGGTTGACTGTGCTGGAAAGAATGATAAAGACTATAACTCGACTATAACTTATAAAAAAACTTTTTTTTGGAGTTTGCAGAAGGAATGCTAAATAATAATACACAGATTGAAAATCTATTGACTATAAATACACTTTCTGTAAATTGCTTATAAATGCATTTCATTCATTTAATTTAATGTAATTCATTCCATTAAAATTTGTATGAATGACTACTCTAAATTAAAAAAATTATATTGAATTCAATAGGGGTGACCCCGAATAGTCTACGATTCGATGCTTCGATAGGAGGAGCCTGATTCAACTCCCAATCTCACAGTCGAATATTCGCGGGGGTTATGATCGTGCCATTTTGGCCATATGGGGGTGATCAAATGTCTGATTTCACAGAAAACTACCGGTTTTCTCCCAATAAGTTAATACAGCCTATTATGATAATTCTGTAAATAAGAATCTGGAAAGAAAGAAGCTATAAAAAATATTTTAACGTGCGTGAATAAATCCAACCACCCCTATAGTTTTAAGTTTCACTTTTCATAATCCGTGACCGACAGAGGAGCATGACGGCAGGGATTTAAATCTTTAAAAAGACTCAAATATACACAGGCAGAGTGAAAGACTGGATTTTATTTCGAGGCAGGGTAGGGTACAAGTTATTTCAAAACATTTGGGCTGCTCTATATAGTGTATATAGGCCTACTATTATTTTTCTCGTATGAGATGCATTGGTTGAGTTGCGCTGCAGTAAAAGTGCTTCATTAGTACGGAGATGATCTCTTCAGAACGCATCGTGAGCAGGACAAACAACAATACTATTAATGACTATGACTCAGACTGTCATATACACAACATTATAATGAGAACACTATTATAATTAAACGCTGTTAATTTTGAGTTTAGCTGCCGTGTTTCTGCACGTTGTTGCATGAAGAACACATCCACAAAAGGAGTTATTCAGAGCCGCGCAGACACGTTCACTTGTGCACTCGGGGCAGTTTGTGCAGCCTGTAAAGTCGTAACATAAATAATGAAGCGTATTCTGTATGAGAGAAATTAGTTAAATCCCATTCATTAAAAAAAGGGCTATCATATGCTTCTGGTCATCTTCAGCGCGCGCAGCTATAAAACAGAAATTCAGAACATCAACTATGGCATATATACTACATGAAGTTATAATTAAGAGCACTATTGAAATTTTTTCGTGAATTCTTAGGGTTTCTCTGACGTTTAATGTTAACTATCTTTTATAAAAAAATTAAACATTATTTAACCTGTTTGTATCTGCGAGGCATCCGTTACACATTCTGTGTGTTAAAGTCAGTAATAATTACTGCCGAATGTCTGACTTGACTTTTGGTTATGTATTTTGCTCCGCCCCCAAACATATGATTCGACTATCAGTCGAATGTTGGCAAGATTCTAAAATTCAGATTCGACTATAAAAATCCTTAGTCGAGGACACCCCTAGAATTAAAGTATAAGATTAACATCTGTTCAAATGCAAGATATCATCAGGCACTGACTTGACCACTGGATTTTACAATTTTAATTACCAGAGCATTCTGAGAATGTTAAGCTGTGTGCGAAATCACCTAATGTCTAGTAAGTACTACATTTGTTTTGAAACTGACTTTGTGACCATTCCAAAAAAAGTTTGTTTGATGTAGTATGAATATGGAAAGTATGAATGTAATTTGGACATACTATATCCGGAATGTAAAGTGACATGGGTCACTTCACTGCCTCTTCCATATCTTCATGGGATAGTAAAATGTCCATCAAATGCACACACCAGAATCTCGATGGATGTAGTAGGTAGGTACTTTTTGCCTACTTTCAATGAATTTGGACATAGTACTCTTTTAGCATACTGTTTTCTGCATACTATGACATTAGGCAAATTCTGAGGGAGCGTTAAGGTCATTGCACACTGAGTCTTAAATTTTCGTCTGACATTTTTGCACGTTAAAGAACAAATATCACCTCATGTTGTGTCAATCACGTTTACACACTGCCTCCGAAACTTTCGTCCATCATAAAAAAATGTAATGTATTAAAGGATGACGAATATAAAAAAAAAAAAATGGAAAAACTCTTGCGCAATTTTCGGACTCAGTCTGCAAAGACCTTTTATTATTATTATAACCTTTATTTAACCAGGAAAGAAAACATTAAGAGATTAAAATCTCTTTTTCAGGAGTGTCCTGCCCAAGATAGGCAGCCCAAGTTGACAAATACATATAACAAACAATCACACACAATACACCGAATACTACGCAAAAAAATGTTGCTAAAAATACAGTAATTAGAAACATTTGCAAATCTCTAAGTCTTTCTCCAAACCATATAAAAGTGTTGTAAAATATCTAATAGGCACCAACTGATTTACCCTTAATTTCATTTGAATAATAATGATAATTCGTTACATTTATACAATGCTTTTCTGGGTACTCAAAGCGCTTTACATAGAAGGGGGGATCTCCTCAACCACCACCAGTGTGCAGCATCCACCTGGATAATGCGACGGCAGCCATATTGCGCCAGAACGCCCACCACACACCAGCTTACTGGTGGAGACAGAGTGATGAAGCCAATCAGTTTATGGGGATGATTAGGAGGCCATGATGGTCAGAGGCCAATGGGGGAAATTTGGCCAGGATGCCACGGTTACACCCCTACTCTTTTTCGAAGGACATTCTGTGATTTTTAATGACCACAGAGAGTCAGGACCTCGGTTTAACGTCTCATCCGAAGGACGGTACTTTTTTACAGTATAGTGTCCCCATCACTTTACTGGGGCATTAGGACCCACACAGACTGCAGGGTGAGCACCCCCTGCTGGTCTCACTAACAACTCTTCCAACACCAACCTAGTGTTCTCAGGAGGTCTCCCATCCAGGTACTGACCAGGATCAACCCTGCTTAGCTTCAGTGGGCAACCGGTCTTGGGCTACAGGGTGATATGGAAGCATATTTAAAAGCCTTAGTACCCAAATTAGTTCTAGCAGAATGTACATTGAGATTATAATACATTTGTGAACATAGTGAAAAATTACAAACTGTTTTTTGTTGAACCAAACAACAGAGATACTGCGGTAAAAAAATACGTATATATCATTAGGTACCAATGCATTTTTCTTTGAACGGCAACAGAGAATCAGTGATAAACCTTAAGGCACCATGATACACAGCATCTAAAGAGGAAAGAAGATAGGATGGTGCATGTTGATACACTACATCCCCATAATCAAGAATTGGTAAGAATGTTATGAAAGAAGTTTCTTCCTTGCATAAAATAAAAAACAAGACTTATTTCTAAAATAAACCCCTAATATTTTCCTTAATTTTATTTTAAATAGTAAAATTGCATGTGTTATCAATTATAATGCCCAGATATGTATACTCTGATACTCTATAATTCTAAAATAAAACCTAAAAGAAGGGTTCTAAAACATTGCATTGGCTCCTAAAGACGTAGCCAAAAGGGAACCATACGCTAATGTTAGGGGAATGTTCTGTGTCTGCTGGGATATATTTATACTGTAATAAATACTGAATTTATACTTTTCCTTTTCGCACAAAGTATTTGAAGTTCAGCGGTTTCGATTAATAAAGCCTAATTTTCCCACAATTACTTGAGTAATATCATGTAATGAATAATAAAAAAAACATTCTGCAACATTTGAAAACTGATACTTTTAAATGTTAGCATCATATATCCAGCTTCATATGTATGGGTTTTTATATTCAGTAGGTTTGTTCGGTAGCCCACGCAGTATTGAGTTTGACTTGAGAGGTGAAGAGCTTGGGTACAAATCCCGTGAAACTAAACAGCTCAAACCTGCATATAATAACAGTGTTGCAGAAATGTATTTAGAGGCACATATTTCCAATAAGCCTGGGTTGATCTGAGCCAGTCGTAAACATAGTTAGGAGTTTCATGAAAATGCACATGATGATCAAATTTATGTTGCATTTTTAAACCAACCTGAAAACATAAAGGTACCGCCAAGGTAGCGACTTCATCATAGAAGTGAACTTTGAAATCTCAGGTTTCTTTAGACTCTGTGGTCTGCAGACATTCAGCCATCTGGAGCATTTCCCCAAAGGCAGTCTAGCCTTCCACTCCAAACCCAATTAGCCAAATCACATTTCAAAAGTGCTTGAGTTTACCTGCCAATGGTCAAATCCTTCAGGTGTCAAAAAGAAGGCCTAGGCCGAGAGGAGAGAATCAGAGAGCAGAAAGGAGTGGGATTAGAGTGAACAAAAGGGCCACGGATATTCTCCAACACCTGTGCAGTGGAGTGTCTGCTAATGGGAAAAACCTTTGGTCCAATTTGCAGGTGCTCAGAACCTAATCTCCCATCTCTTAGGATGGGCCGGGTATCTGTTTACCTCTGTACTAGTTCAACAGATTCCGTCTCACTTGATAGGCAGAAGACTTCCATCCACCCTTGCAGCGTAATCTAGGTGATCAATCATTTACATCAGTAATTAGGGCCTGGTGTCAAAACATAAATGGAACATGAGCCTGGGGACTTGTGTGCAGCAGGTTGACATCAGACTTGGCAAGTGTTATGGGCGATGTGGGTCTGCGTGGGTGAGATTTAGGGGGGTGCATGTCACAGCCGAACTGTGGTCCAGAAGCCTGAGGTCGAAGATATTCCACACAACTTGATACATGTTTAATAATACCATTTGTCCTGTATCTTCCTAAAGGCAATCAAGACAAAAAAAAAACTAGAAGATCTATTAGTACTGCAAGATGAAAAAGCTGTATCTCTTAGGCACGACTCCAGAGTAAAAGAATGACTAAGGTGCCACTGGCTCTTAAAAGTCAACGTTTCCAAAGGCGGTTTTCGCAACAATCCCATAGAAGAACCAATTTTGTTCCCAAAAGAACATTTCAGTCAACAGTTCCCTAAAATAACCACTTTTTCCTAGTGTGAAGGACATTTAAAATCTAAATAACCTTTTCTACTTTTTCCATGAACCTTCCATGCAGTGTAAATGTTAAAGGTTCTTCGTGGAACCATGCCAATTAATAACCTTTATTTTTAAGAGTGTAATAAAAACATTTAGGAGTCATATGACTGTATTCAGTTGACATATTACAGAACTGCGGTCCGCCTCCATTACTGCTTACTTGCTATAGCTGCTGGAGATATTCATAGATAGTCAAAACAAAGTTTTAAATGTTAAAACGGCTTGCCATAATTTTAGCGCCAGAAGAGGCTTTACAAGTGTTGTGTTTTGGGATGCACTAACGAACATATGAGTCTCCATAGACTCCTTCCATCTGAGCCGAGGACACTGTGGTTTCATTGTCTAAGGAAATGTCCTTGAAAAAATTGGTAAAGTCCCCAATACGTGTAGGAATCAATACCAACGTTTTGTGCGCGAATATCAGCTCCAGACAAAGTAAGTGCCACGCGTTTGTTTTACAAATTGCCCTTCTGAAAGAGCTTCTTGGCACTCTGTAAGGTTAATGATGCTAAAGCTACCACTGTCTCTGTTTTCACTGGTGCTGTCTTCATGAATGATCGTGAATAGGAATGTGGTAGTTAAAAGTTGCATATGAAAGCAATGTGAGTCGATCGCTTGAGTTTGTTGAGCTCAATCACGAGTGGGACTTATAAAGTTTGTGATAGCATGAGACCAGCTATGTTGTTATTTTTATCCCGCTGTGCTCCCCGTCTGTGTAAATCATAAACGCCAATTTAGTAAGCACAGTATAATCAGATGAATGACTTTGAAACCGAGTAGTAAAGATAACAGGCTTGTATTAATAGTGGAATGTTTATTTGCAAAGGCTAGCACTACTAATGCCAGAGCTTGAGCTCTTGAAGCTCCGCCCTCTTCTCCGGGAGCAACAGCTAATTTGTATTAAAGTGCAGTGTGTAGCGGCATCTAAATTGCAACCAACGGCTCAGTCTCAGAGACACTACGGTAGCCCATACAGAGCTAAGATGGCGTCGTCTGGACCGCAGAGAGCAATGAGTTTTCTTTACAAAGGTAAATTAAGGAATTATATTTACTTAATTATTCAATAAACGATGTCATTGCGAATATTACTGTTACTTGGCAGAACAACATACGATACGCGCTCTGTAGAGCAGTTTGTCCGTTTAGGGCTACTGTAGAAACATGATGGCGACTTCCATGTGAAATATGTAGTTATAAATCGCTCATTCTAAGTAATACAAACATAACAGTTCATTAAGTAAGGTCTTTAACTCCTCTGAAAACATAGTTATGTATATTATATTGCACTCTCTATAGATCATCATAAATATTACACAGTGCACCTTTAAAGCAACATACTCAATATCAGAGAGTTTGGGCTCATACTCAAAGTGGCAATTTTAACAAGCTATAAAAAATTATCAGTCTGTATTTTGAGCTAAAACTTCACATACACACTCTGGGGACATCAGATACTTATTTTAAATATTGTAAAGAGGAGCATAATAGGTCTCCTTTAACAACTTACTAACTATAAATAAATAACAAATTAGGAATTTACAGAGCAAAAGTCGCAGTTAATAGTTAGTTGATAGTAAGAATTTACCCTGAAATTAAAGTGTGACCATGATATTTTTAAAACTATTTTTTTTTTGCTGATGTGAACTCAGCAATGGCTTTGAATGATTCACCGACAGAGTCTGATTCAACCTGACCTAGTGCTGTTTCATGAATTTTTTTCATGAATCAAACATCACTCAGTGTTTGTTGTCATTTGCAGGAAACACTGGCAATGATCACCAAGTTTTTTTCTGGTGTTTGCTAAATATAACTAGATTTCTTATTACTGTGGGAAATGTGTAAGAGAAATATTGACAGATGGTAACTACACTGAACAAAATTATAAACGCAACACTTTTGTTTTTGCCCAAATTTTTCATGAGCTGAACTCAGAGATCTAAGACTGCATATTTTAGAGTGGCCTTTTATTGTGGCCAGCCTAAGGCACACCTGTGCAATAATCATGCTGTCTAATCAGCATCTTGATATGCCACACCTGTGAGGTGGATGGATTATCTCGGCAAAGAAGTGCTCACTAACACAGATTTAGACAGATTTGTGGACAATATTTGAGAGAAAAAGGCCTTTTGAGTACATAGAAAAAGTCTTAGATATTTAGTCCAGCTCATGAAAAATGGGGGCAAAAACAAAAGGGTTGCATTTATAATTTTGTTCAGTATAGTTATACAACTGAATGAAATTCGAAGATACTTCAAAATCTGAAAGTGAGAAACTGGAGGGAAAAAAGTATTAAAAAGAAACAATGAGCCACAGATGTGAAAATATGGAGAAATTTAGGATGACTTATGCAGAATATATACACACACACACACACACACACACACACACACACACACACACACACACACACACACACACACACACACACACACACACACACACACACACACACACACACACACACACACACACACACACACACACACACACACACACACACACACACACACACACACACACACACACACACACACACACACACACACACTTATGGAGGCAAATTTCTATGTTTTGTTGAATTTAGAAAATTGCTTTATTCAGTCTGAAGCCCTGTTAGGTGTATTTTTATACAATATTATATTCAAGTTATTAAAAGTTACTGAGCTTTTGAAAAAATAAAAACTAATTTAAAAATAAATGACTAACCATCAATGTGAAGCAATGCAAACCCAAAAATAAAACTAATGAAAACTACAGAAAATACGTTTTAAAAAACCCACGTAGGGCAGGAACTTGGTTTTGTTCATCCATAGAGATGTTTTGCCACCCAAAAATGGAGATAAAACTCAATGCAAGCCTATGCAAATGTAACTAGATATTGAGAGCAAATTAAATAGCAAGTATCGTGGCAAATTTGTATGCTGTATAAAATCTAACTTCAAGATGTAAAAAGCTACCAAGTATCTGAAGAAAACAAGGGTAAAAATAAAACAATGAGCAACCAATATGAAGCCAGGCAGGCTTAAAAATAAATTACAGAAAATGAAAAGTAAAAAAAAAAGCTGTTCTGAAGCTGGAAGGTCAGCTGATTGAAGTTTATTACCCGTGGGAACGACGTAAACTCTGTTCTTCCAATAATAACTCCACAACCTGAGGAACTGTAGGTGTTTCACTTTAACCTTTCACGCTAAATACCAGTCCTATAGCCCAAGGGAGGGCAAGCGTTTAAAAGTCTGTCTCAGAATGTAGAGTTTCTCAGCCGAACTAACAGGCCACGCTTTGAAGAGGTGGACCAGAGGCATGCATTGGTCCAGTAATGAATTAGTCCATTGGAGGAGGCTGTGCATGGGTGGGGCAGCAGATCAAAGCATGGTTCTCTTATTGCCTGCACCTCAGGTAAAGTTGAGGCATGCAGCCAGTTGGGGTGATACACTGTCCCACACATCACCAGGAATGCAGAGAACTTTGTATCCCTCTAGAGTCGGGTTTCACGGTGAATGCTGTAGATATGATTACATGCATGCACTGAGATCAGTCATTATGAAAAATGGCTGCGGTCAAAACACACATTAAGCTACTGTAATAAAGAAATTATTCTTTAATCCGGAGAGGATTGGCTTGGAGATTCTTTGGAATTAAAAGTATTATATAGAATTAATAATAACATCTATAGTATTAAAGTATAATCTTTCAACTAAAAGCTAGTGAGTGCTAGGTAATGATTGCTTTTAAGTGTGATTGCATTAGAAAACCTACCATACAAAAAATAAGTTGCCCACAATGGCACAGTGGTCAAAACCACAAGGTTGCAATGAAATGAAGGATTTTTTCTTCTGAGTTGTGACGTACATCTAAGTGTAACAGATTATTGAAAAGTATGATGGTGTCAGGGATTCCATGCAGCCACAACACTCACCAGATCACAATCACCTGATTACTGATCACCCGCACCTGCAGTTATCAATCAGCACTCCTTCAAATACACGCTCCTCTCAGTGTCTCATCGTCCGGTCTACCGTTCACCTACCCGAACTAAGCCTGACTCACCCTTGCTACTGACCTGCTTGTACTTACCTTCTGTTTTCTCCAGCGATCCCTTTCTCCCTCGTTACAGATCCATCCCGCTCAACCTGCAAAAGAGACTGCATTACTCATCACCGCAAAGCATCAAGAAACTGACATCTGTGTTCGGACAATATTCCACTTGCATCTCTGAAAATAAACATACCTGTTTTGCTCACTAACCTCTTGTCTCCGGCTTGTATTGTGACAGACGGGAACTGAGTTCTGTCCGTTGGTTAAGATAGACATCGCACTCATAAATAGTTGCAAATCTGAAAGCTTGCAGTTGATTGCAACAAAGTGGCAAAATTTTAATAAATGAAACAGAAGCATGGATGAATTATTCACAATAAATAACATGCATTGAGTGAATTTTCATTTCATGCTGACTTTAAATTGTATTTATTTGTTTTTGGAAACGGCTTAATACCCAAGTGTACAATTATACAAACATTTAAAAAAAATTGTTTACTGTTCTGATTTGGACACAATATATATATAAAAAATATCCTGACTGTATTAATGTGAGAGCATTTGAAGCATAATACATGAAAAAAGACCCAGAAAAGCAACCCTCCATTTGCCATAACTGGACATATTGCAGTGTGAATGAGAGGTAGCACAGATTTCGGTTTCATCTATGTTATTGATTTAAAAAGTTTCTTTTTTAAAGGGGTTATCGGATGCCCATTTTCCACAAGTTTATATGATTCTTTAGGGTCTTAATGAAAAGTCTGTAACATAGTTTGGTTCAAATTGATCAATCGTAGTGTAAAAACAACTCTTTTCAGAGCAAGCCGTTTTGTTTATTCTTTGGCCAGAATAAGCAAAACCTTTTTGGTGCCACCTTGGCCTTATGAAAGCTAAGGGAGTCGGACTGAGGAATCATGCCAAGATTCAGTTGACTGTATAATTCGTTTAGCTAAACAAAAATTTGATGAACATAATTTGGTGTGCTTCGCCATTGCCTGCCAATCACCAGCTTTCAGTGGGTAAAGATAAAGCACTCATTCGGAATAATAGCTCCTCAAACGCGCACTGGGATATAATCCTAGTAAACAAAGAAGCACTTTGAGAAATCACCTTAATAGTACAGAGGCTCTCCTGAGAACGTCCACTGTATGAAACAAACACCCGAACACATACAGAAGAGCCACTGAGACCTCATCTCGCTGAGCTGGATTAATTTCCTGTGGGAACAAGTCATCAAAGATCCATACTTGCCGGTCTCAATAGTTGCGCTGTATTTACTGTGCAACCACCGAGTGTTAATGCCATAATCGTGCAGCTCTGCTGTTAGTCAGACAAAGTGGGCTGTCCCTTAAAGAGCTCGGCCAATACAAGCAATGCAAACTGGGATATGTTTACATCATTCCAACACCTGTTTTTCCCACAAGTTCTTGTGAATGGTCTCTCTGTGATGCTGACTGGGGACACTTGTGAGACAAATGATCTTGGGTTGTGGGACCTGTTGTTGTTTGTTCCTCTTGAGTCAACACAATTATTTGTGTTAGATCAAGAAATCATTATCGCACACAATAGTGTAAACATAACCTCATGGGTTTAGCAATGAGGAATAGAAGCCAGCACATTTCCTGTAATAGAAATGTTGGAGAGTTTGGATTATAGATCTAATGCTTTATATTCAAAAGAAATTAACTTGTCTTTCCTTATCTTCACCAATAACCAAATACTGAATGTCTAAAGATGTGAGGAATGTGGCTAGACTTTGTGGCTTTTGATTAGCCTTAATGATCTACCAAGAGGGAAGATCTGTTGAGATCACAAAAGGATGGGGTGGAGACAAATGAGAGAGAGTGAGCCACAAACCACAAACAAGACTAATGAGATAATACATTTGCTAGCTAACAAGATACCGGAGTCCTCTGCAGAATGAAGAGAAAAAGCATGAAGAAAATCCCCAGGGTGTCATTTAAAAAAATGATCAAATCATCAAGCAAGACACTGATTTAAACTTTGGACTGAGAAAAACTAAGAAAAATGTGCATCTACTGTACGTTACATTTTTGTAAAACTCCAGAAAAGTACCTATACAGAAAACGTTCACTGCAGTTTCCAGCTGAATTGAACACTAGTAGCTGAAATACAACCCTACCAATTTTTGCTTCTTTGAACAATTAGTCAAGGGCATAGTTTTGGTGAAAATGGCATAGTTTTGGTTGGGGTGGGGGGAGTCCCAGGTCACGCTCTCTCATAAGGTTTATTTATTTGTTTGTTTGCTTAAATATTTCTGTAAAATGGTCTTTTGTACAATCATCCACACATGCAAAGTTGGTTGATAACATAACTGCAATAAAGTAACAGGATTGTTACAATTACTTGTTTACATAGGATATATCATGCATTTTATATAATTCAGGCTTATTGGCTATAGTTTGGCAGAATGTTCTAATTCAATATATCTTAATGATTTAATCTATGCCATCTCTTGGGATATCTGAAGGCCACAATTTTCCATCACTCTTTATTAGAACCCATTTTACACATAGCTCTCGATTCTGACTTGTACTTGCCACAGTTGTGATATAAATCTATAGGGAAACTATATTTGCTCGCGCAAATCTTATCGCATGTTTCGAGCGCACCGTGGAACGAGCACAGAGTATACATTAATTAATTCGCCGCTCATGAACTTCAGTCATATTGTGCTGATAACTGGTCCTTTCAGTTCGTACGTGAAGTTAGCACTCACAAAAAGTGACGAAGGCGCGATTTAAATAATTAATTAATAGCCTAATTCTAGGTTTCCATTAACCATGATAAACTTAAAATATGGGCTGAGAATATGAAATATATGCCCCTGACCATAGTGCATGATTTATAAACCAACAAATGTTGACTTTGCGTCACATAACTAGCTTAATATGCTAGCTTAATACTAAGCTTAACAGCTGCTTTAAAGTAGTAAACTTGCTCGGTAGCGCACCTGGTACAGCATTGTTTTTGCAATGTGGTTCACATGAAGAGTAGTAGTAAAAGAGCTCAAAGACTTGTTGAAGCACACATCTCATCTGCTTTTGTTAACAATTGGTCAGGTTTAGTGTAGGTGCTACGCTATTGTGGCTACGCTAGTGTGGCTGAATATTAACCTTTTAGCAACACTCACTAGACATTTCATTTTCAGACCTGCCCAAGATGTATATCAACCAACATAATAAAATATTGCCATATTCATGTTTATCTGTTCTAGATAAAACCTAGTGGTGCTAACTGGACATTTCACTTTGAAAGTGGGGCAAAACATGCAGGAAATAACCTAATATCATTTTTTTGAAATGTTGCCACAGGCACATTTTTCCAGTGGGTTGGAAAAACTAGGTGTGCATCCTTAGAAATACGAATATACAGGTACATCTCAAAAATTAGAATATAATGGAAAAGGTCAATATTTTTTGTCACTCATTTCAGAAAGTGAAACCCATATATTATATAGATTAATTACACAGAGTGAAATATTTCAAGCCTTTATTTCTTGAAATGTTTATGATTATGGCTTACAGATAACGAAAACCCAAAACTCAGTGCCTCAGAAAATTTGAATATTACATAAAATCAATAAAAAAAAAAAAAAAAAAAAATGTACAGAAATGTCAGGCTTCTGAAAAGTATGTTCACTTCTATGCACTCAATACTTGGTTGGGCCTCCTTTTGCATGAATTACTGCATCAAATTGCCAAGTCAGCAGTGATCCCAGTTATTGTGGTTTCAAAGAACAAGAGATACCTACAATTTATACTGTATGGATGGTCATTTATTGAAACTCAAATGTAAATATTCTAATATTTTGAGATACTGGTTTTTGACTTTCATTAGCTGTAAGCTCTAATCATCCAAATTTAAACATAAAAAGGTTTGAAGTGTTTTACTTTACATGTAATGAATCTAAAGTATATGAAAGTTTCACTTTTTGAAACAAGTTACAATAAAAAAGTTTTTCACCATATTCTAATTGTTTTTAGATGTACCTGTAAAGACTAATATAAAAACAGGAATATTCTGGGTTAAATATGAGCACAATTGACAGCATTTGTGTTGAAATATTGAGTATCACAAAAATTATTTCAACTCATCCCTCCTTTTATTTAAAAAAATGAAATATCAAGTTTAGAATGAAGCACTTACAATGAAAGTGAATGTGGACATTTGTAGAGGATTTAAAAGCAGACATGTGAATCTTATAAATTGATAAAATCACTGACATTAATTCTTCTGTGCATTATTTGAGCTGTAAAATATATTTTGGCCTTTTGAATTGTCTTTTTGGGGTTTCAGAGATCATCATGGCAACAAACTGAATATAATGTATACTGAATATATATATGTACACAAGCTCATCTTTTGTGGACAGAATATTTAAACAGTGAGTAGTATAGCTTTTACAGATTGGTGACATTTTCTTTTTTGAACAGAGAAAAAAAGGTCTAATTGTTGTGGTAATGAACATTATGCATATATGATCTTAACACATATTGGATCCAGAATATTCCTTTAAACAACCTGGCACTCTTGTTCGATTGAAGATTTTATTTGTTTTTGAACACAAAGATACAGTACACTGCCAACCCACACGCCAAATGAAGAAGTTGACAGGTGTGTTCTGCCCGTGATAATTATTCCAATCAAACCCAACACCTGTTCGCTGCTCTCCTCTCCCACATGTATGCTGTTAGCCCCTTGACATATGTCACCTCTCAATCTCACGAGGGCTAATTCAGCGGTTAGCACAAAGAAATAAACACAGATGCTTCTGGCAAACAAAAAAGCTGACCAGCAATGGCTGGGACTGCGAATGTAACGTTTTCATATCAGTACAATCAGGGAAGCTGGTTTCTTTCAAGGTGCAAATGTAAATTTGACTCTACTTTTTTTGGGGTAGGACAACAAGGGGTGTGGACTGAAATTTTGTATTGGCAAATAAACAATAGTTTGTGTGTGGTATCAGGGTCTTAGCTCCCTTTCCTAACGTTCCCTGTGTTTACCATCAAGATATGTCCCTGATGTGACCAGAGGGTTTGCCTTTTTCCTCTTCTGAGTCGGGCTACAGCGAGATCGCTTGATAAGCTTTCGGCCTCCCCTTTGAAAGCGGCTGCTCTCGGTCACGTTAACACGGCCCATTACCCATTATCGGGTCCCAAGGGCCAAACTTGAAAAACAACAGAGGGTAACTTAAAATCTGCTGGAGAAAACCTATGTCTGTAATTCTAAAGGAAGATGGAAAAAAAACTCTTATCTGATTCACTTTACTGTAGCAGTTCCTTAACTGAGAGGAGGGCCTTTTAATGCATTAAAACCTTGAACTTGGCAGAGAGAGAGAAAAAAGGGTTAAATGATGCAGAGCGGTTCTGTTTCACCCCGCATTGCAGGTGATTATGACCTCTCGAAATTCAATTCTACAGCGATTGTACCTCCCAAATGAGCAAGTCCCTGCAGAAAGAAGCATAATAAAGTACTCTGGAATGAGTGCTGCAATGTCATGCACATTACGCAAACATATTGTTTTAGCAAGTTTGTCTGTTTTAACAATTCAAGATCCCATGCCAGAGAGAGTTCATAAATTACACTAGAGAGTAATAGGAAGAACAATGCTTATGAATCTTGAGCATTGCATAGCCAATGGCAATTTAGGCTGAGGAATTCAGCTTTGAGGTTTGTCAGAAATGATGGACACTACTGGTCTGAACTGCCAAGAGTCAGATGGGGCTTCTTTTGAGATTGGGAAGCTTTCTATCATCAATAAGCATACGTGTTTCAAACACATCCATCATCACACTAAGGCAAAACATTCAAAGAACAAGTTGTTGATGAGAAATGCTGATCCACGAGCAAAGGAAATGCCTGAGAGTCTGCAACTGAAGAAATGTTGAGAAGACTTTGTATTTAGCCTGTACACTATACTAGAGTGATGTTTCAGTTTACTTGTGTATTTATTAAGTACACTTTAATTTAACTTAAAAGATTTTTGGGATTTTAAATTTGTATTCAAATTCAGATGCCTGATTTTTGTTGGATTCAACTTTTACTGTAAAACAGTTTTTTTTTTTTTTTATATCTTGACTAAATGCAATGCTAAATCCAATATACTGAAACTGTAAGTATATGAAATGAGTCACATGAACCAGAAATTTCTAGTGAAGGTGAGTTATTAATAATTATAAAAATATATATAATTTAAATATTGTGTTATGAGTGGCATCTTTAATGAAAATAACGAGAATACTGTCTGTTCACAAGGATGAATAATAATTGTAGAGGTCATTACATTTTATGTTGAGTTAGATTTCATTGACTGTGAAAGTAAAATTTGCATAAATGTAATTTTTTTGAAGTTGTAAATAAAACTTTTACTGGATTACTGGAGGATGTTTTACAAATAAATGCTATTTCAGTCAATTTTCAGGTTTAAATCAATGGGTTACTTGCTGACTCTTTGTAATGCATATGAAATTATATATGAAATTACTATTATATATGAAATACTAGCAAATTCTGAATGAAAATGTTCTACACTGTTTTTTTGTGTGTAGTGAGATGGAAATAAATACATAAGTAAATAAGTGGATGGATGGATAGATAGAAGCAGGAAAAAGTGTCATTTTTTCAGTTGTGCTTGATTAAAGTAGCTAACATCATTAAGTAAAGACTTCATTCAAATTTGTTATTAAATCCTGAAAGACAAGGTACGAAAGTGCTTCACTTGAAATCAGGAACCGAGATGTGTTTTTCAGAAGACAGGTGTTAAAGCAGTAGATTTGAACAACTATAGCTCATCTTTCTTCAGCTATCCTCGGGTTAGGCTTTAGTCCACCTACTACAGGTGAAGCAGGTCTGATCTGCCCCTTCAACTAAATATCTGATACAAAGCACGAGGCTTTAGGGATTACAGAAAAATCTCCATCAGGCCTCGGAGCTGTGGTCAGGAAGGGTGGGGCTGCCGTGGCCTACAACCCAAGCAAATAAACTCCCTAAAGTCTCAGTATCATAACCTCCATCATTTTGCATCCATGACATCATAGATGTTTGTACACTGGCCTTGCCATGCTCCAGTAACACCAGGGACGGAGGTAGGCCCGAATGACACACATCTCGCCGATCTTTGTACTGCACATTCAAATATTCGACGGAAACCTTGCCTGGACCTCAGTCAGTGGCTTAGCCCGGGGCAACGGACCGCACAGTGGCCTTCTCATTGTCATGCATCAGTGAGTGCGAGGGCCCATGGGGAAGGTTCATCCTCTATTGTTTTTGAGCTTCTGAGATTTGAAAACCTGACTTTTTCTCCCACTTCTTCCACTCCTCCCCCGCTCGGCCATCTTGTTACCTTCCAGCATTGAGGGCTGGAATGTTAATTGAGCTTCGTCAACAATGACGACAACAACAAAACCAGGACTTGCCCACCTGTGTACCCACCCCTTCTCAAACAATGCTGCCTCCGAATCCCCAATCTAGGCCTGCCAGTCATTCTAACCCAACCCATGGCCCCCTGCGGACTCGGGAATGCCTGAAGAGCCGCCTGATTTTGTGTTTTTGCCACTCCTTGAGTTCTCAGGGAGATTAGCTATAAAACTGGAGGGGTGCTAGTCTCCTATCAAACACTCCAACTGTCTCTTACGTAAATATGAGGGGTGAGCCTAATTTAAACACTCATTAGTGACATCCACTTTAAATACATCACCCTGATGTAATCAAAAAGCTATGATTTTATAAAATCATAATTAACTCTTGACCAGTGTTGATGAGATTTTATTATTTATTTTTTTTACAATAAAGGATTTTTTTTAAAGTCCAACAAAAGTCAAAATATATTTGGTATTATTATATTATATTATGTTGCATTATTCACTACTGGTCAAAAGTTTGGATTCATTCACTAATTTTTTTCTCTCCCAAGCTGCATTTATTTGATGGAAATACAGTGAAAACAATAATACTGTGAAATATTATTACAACTTATATTTATACAATCTATGTATTATTATATTATTTGTTCTTGTAATGGCAAAGCTGATTTCTGAATTTTCAGCACCAGTTTTAGTGTCACATGATCTCATTTTAATAATATGACAAAAAAATAGCATAAGCATATCAATGATGATTTTTTTCAGTATTTCATATTTTGGATATACTACCATTCAAATTATAGTATGCAAGTAAGACTTAAAAAATATATAATAATACTTTAATTCATCAGGTTTCTGTTCATTTGAACATTTATTTGTCAAAAAATTCTGAACAAGCACACCATAAAATATTAAGTAGCAAAAACCTGACTACCAAATAAGCACAAATCAGCATATTAAAATGATTTCTGGAGGATCCTTTGAGAAATAAGACATATACGATGATTATATTGTGTAAACAGCAGACTGTAATTAAATCATTATTATTTGAAACACTTTGTCAATGCTGTGTTTCACAAATCAAATGATTAAATATGTATGTATGCATTCCAGAACCAATGATATTGATATTAATAGTGTCCAAGCTGAAAAATAACATCATGATCATAACTGTGGCTCCCTAGACTGAGAATTGGTCTGCTGCTAACTTTAGCATGTGTAAAGAGGGCTTTAAATTCAAATTCTGTTCAAAAGTATTTTTATTGAAGCATTTTCTAGTTCAAACTATTTTTGACTAAACATGTTTAGGCCATAAGGAACATTAGGGGACATTATAGGGAACATAAGTGAGAATGTGCAGAGTGAATTGGTGGGAAAGCATCTTGGATCCGTGTCTATACTGTAGGTACATGTGCACGCCACATTTCAAGCATCGCCCTCCAGTAAAATCAAACTGTGTTACAAGGGAAATAACAAAACAACAGCAACAACAAAAATGACTCCGTAGACCGAGGTCCACATAAACAAACAGGAAATTAGATCCCAGTCAACAAAGTCAAGAAAGAAGAAAGCTGTTTCTCTTAAACGCATTGAGATAACCTGACTTAATATCACAGTTTTAGGACTGTGCAGTGATGGGGTGTTGGGATAGGGACCACATGGTACAGGGCACACGGGTGTCTGGACTTTATCACTCTGACTGACAGCCTCTGGCAGTTTAATAGCAGACCCTTAGCCCACCCACCTGACCCTGCCCAAAACCACCATCTTGAAACACCTATATTATGCTCTCAGGAAAAGGGTTAATGAGGGAAAAAGGTTCCGGAATCAGGAGCTATTTTTGGATTTAGGATTTTAGGCAGTCAGTGCGTGAGCATGAGTGAGATATTGTTTGTAATATTGAAGTTTGTGTATTGCTGTAAACAATTTCTGTCATTAACTCATGTCAATGTTATTTTACTATGATGACATTATTTAGTCCTTATTAATATGTTGAATAAAAATTTATTTGATACTATATATTTTTTTTTTAGTTAATGTTTTATATAAAATAATAATTAAATGTGTTTTTATTCAGTTTTAGTTTTTGTTATTTTAGGACAGTAAGTTTAACCTTTCAACTAGCTGAAACAAGTTTAAGGTTTTTACATTTTATTTCAATTAATACATTTTTTGTTTGTTTGTTTTAGTGAATAAAAAAATATCAATTTTATTAATGAATACATATTAACTATTAGTTAATAGTTTAATAGTTCTATTAAAATAAACACATTGAATATGTGGCTACTATTATAAACAGATTGTAGCTTAATTGAGCAGTAGAACTATATTATTAAATATATTTAGATTCTTATTCATGAAATATTAGATTACTCACCATGCTTTAATGCCTTTGTGCAACACTAAAGTGCAATTCCCATGAGCCTGTGAATTAATAGAAGTAATAAATCACTAAGCGATTCAGCAATTATCTAAGTTCAGTGATCCACAGATCACTGCATGTAGAGGAGAATTTTCATAGTCCAATAGTATGAGACTACATTGAAAATATGCCCTTTAAAATCTAACATAACCTGGAAACAAACAGAAAGTGTTACATAAAAAGCATACAAAGTTCTGGACTTTTTCTAGGTCACCAATCAAATGTAAGCAAATTTGTGACACTGACCGTGTTAAGATTTTCAAATCATGCTGCATGAATGGATCATCGGGTTTTCCCATGTTAGCTCATCTGATGCTGTAAGCAAAATAAAAATGTCTTACATTTACATTTATGCATTTGGCAGATGCTTTTATCCAAAACGACTTACATTGCCTTCAAGGTGCACGCTTTATCAGGTCTTGCTTTCTCGAATACAATTTTTTGTTGTTGTTAATAATATAACTTGTACAAAAAAATAAAACTAAGCTAGAAAAAAAGGAAACCGACTAAACACACTTGCATGCTTGATTGGGAAGTGCAGCTCTTGCAGGTGCACTTTTTGTTTATCTCAAAGTCTGTGAAATAAACCAGCACCATTTATTTTGAATGTGCGAAGGCACCCATTACAAAACATAAGCCAGAGTAACTTGGCAATGATAAATGTCATGTCTGGAACGGTTGCTTTCCAGATGAAAACAGCTAATGAGGAAGTAAGGTGGAAAATCAGTCAAATCAGGTGGGTTCAAGGCGGGTGGGCAGGAGGTGTCCACCCATCACCGGCCTGACACAAACCAGAGCACCTCAGAGCTTGCAGTTTAAGTCACATTCTCTCTCATGCAAACACTCAAAATAGATGTTCCTTCACACACGTGCTGAAACAAGCATGCTATCCAAAGTTATCGTTTCATATAAAAAATAAGGAATGAGTCGAAAAGTGAACAGAAACAGAAAAGCCACCTGGAGGATAGCCAAGTTTTGAAAGAAAGCCTGGCTGTTAAAGTCAAGTGTACAAACCTGTGATTACATTGCGTAAAATAAAGGCCATTAAGCAGTTAAAGTAGAAGATAACATCAGCTGCGCAAGTTCAAAAACCACTAAACCAAGTGTAAACTTTCTTTTTCATGTCTCCAGGTCAGAAGATCTCAACTTTTGTGATAAAAGGTCTGATTAAAGTTCTTTTATGTTGATTTCTGTGGAAAATCTCTCAAATCATAATCGAATTAGTCATGACATTTAATAAACCACAAAAAGGGACAAGGGATGCTTAGAACTTGAAGAACAACTGCTCCAGTTTTGTGGAAATCCATTGGGATTCCATGCCTAAAACCTCCTAATAATCAGTTAAACAGAGCGCACCTTGTGTTCGACCAGCCACAACCATTATTGATAATGCTGTTTGCTTCACTCTAACTCTGACCACAAACAGGTCTGAATCAAACCAATTACTTAGCCTGTCCCAAACCAGGCTCTAATCAAACCAATTACTTTACTTGTCCAAAACAGACGTTCCCAATCCTTTGATACTCTCCAGCGCTAAATCTGTGATAACTGGTTTATTTGTATGTTCCGCTTCATAGCCAGTGTAGAAATAACAAGGCTTTCTCATTTACATAGACGAGCGAGATGCACAAATAACCAACAGGTTGAATGAAATGCAACTGAGTCAATGACATATAAGAGAGTCTAGAATGAAACAGAAAAGAAAAACGCACATGCCAAGATATTAGAAATGTGCTGGGTTCATATTTTATTAAAACAACTTATGAATTTAAATGACTATGATTTAAATGATTCTAAAAAATGTACATGTCTATATTATAATAGTTATTATATATTGACAGTTTCAGACTATTTTTTTAAATAAGCAACGAACCAAGTTTTGTTCAAATATTTTTTTTAATAAATAAATCATTTCAAGAATTTCATGCATTTTATGAGACTTTCTTACTTTCCTATAATATCAAGATTTTGTACTTCATTATTTAGATCTAGATTTTCTTTTTTTACAACATGACAATATTCAAAATATTCCCAAGCGAAAGTGAAATGGATGCAGAGAAGGTGATCGAAAAGACATCTCGATGGGAACACATGGCAGCAATTGAGGAGAGAGAGCGCTGTCTGACCAGCAGCAATTAGCACACTGCCTCATGTTGGCCTTTCTTTTAATAGCTTGGATTGCCCTGTTTAGACTAAAAATAAATGGGCCAATTTAGGGCCGTGGGGATTGTCATTTCAGGAGCATGAACTCTGACCTTGGCCAAAACTGAATGTCCAGATGGAATGTAGCTGGCGTTCGTGGCACAAAACCACATCCTTTCAAATCCTGAAGAAATGACTTCCACACCTTCTGCACGAATGACTGCAAAAGACCTCACAATCCGCACACTACTAAAATAACTAAGGCTTCAAAAGTGGGTTTTCACAGAAACGCCACAGAAGTACCAGTTCTGGTTCCCAGAAGAACCTTTCATTGAACAGTTCTTAAAAACCATTTTTCCCAGTGTGAAGAATATTTTAATAATTTAAAAACCTTTGCCCAGTGTTTTTGCATTGGGAAAGCCCTATGGATGTTAAAGGTTCCTCTATAGATGTCAATAAAGAACCATTATCATTAAGAAAAAACATTACTTTTGAAAAGCTAAAAAACCTTTGTAGAACCCTCTTCTAAAAAACTTAAATTTTTGAAATGGTTAAATTTATTTGACGTAAATGAGCGTGATGTTATACATTATAAACAAAATGTGTCCTTAAAGAGGAAACCTGGGGAAAATATGGGCAATGGTTCCTAAAGGGGGTTTTCATAATCCATAGAAGAACACATTTTACTGAACAGTTCTTAAAATAATAATTTTTCTTAGTGTGAAGAACATTTACAAAATCTAATATAACCTTTTTCCACAATAAAGAACCTTTATAGAATGGAAAGGTTATATATATATGTGTGTGTGTGTGTGTGTGTGTGTGTGTGTGTGTGTGTGTGTGTGTGTGTGTGTGTGTGTGTGTGTGTGTGTGTGTGTGTGTGTGTGTGTGTGTGTGTGTGTGTGTGTGTGTGTGTGTGTGTGTGTGTGTGTGTGATTTAAAGGGCCCCTATTATGGATTTTTGAAAGTTACCTTTCATGTATAATTTTTCACACAGCTCCAAGTGAATAAAAACATCCTGCAAAGTTAAATCTGAAAGTTCACAGTGTATAAAGTTATTGTCTCTCAAAAGAAAGAGTCGACTCTGAATCATTGAAACGAGTCATTTTTAAAACGAATCCCAAACCGTTTCACGTTGACTTCAATACAATCAGAGTTATACTGAAAAAAATGTACTGCTCTTCCAAGTTTTTAATGGCAGTGAATAGTGGTTCAGATTTTGAAGCAAAATAAAGTGCGTCCATACATCATAAAAAGTGCTCCACATGGCTCCGGGGCGTAGCGAAGCAATGTGTTTGTGTAATAAAATATCCATATTTATAACTTTATAAACCTCTAGCTTCCGCTAACTGTTGTACACACGTACGTGAGAGAGTGGCGTTCCAGCAGATGATGAAGGATGCAGGTAAACTCCAGTGAGAATTTGCTAGTCTCACAAGAATCAAGTTTTGTTTACAGCAAAGGAAAACCAGTCTCCTCTTGGCTTGTGTCACAATCTAACATTATTATTCACAAATCCTTCTTCACCTTGTTCGCCAGCGCAATACATCATCCGCTGGACACCACTCTCTTGTGAACACGCGTACGGAAGTTAGCGCAAGCTAGAGATCACAGTTTATAAAGTTCTAAATATGGATATTTTTCTAACACAAACGCATCAATTCACTTCATAAGGTCTTTATTACTAAGTACTTTTTATGATGGATTTATGCACTTTATTTTACTTCTGGACCGCTACCCACTACAATTATAAAGCTTGGAAGAGCAGAATTTTTTTTTTAAAGAAGAAAGTCATATATAATTAGGATGGCTTGAGAGTGAGTAAATCATGGGGAATTTTTCATTTTTGGGCAAACTATCGCTTTAAAGGCTCTAGAACCATAAATGTCAAAGAAAAACCTTTATTTCTAAGAGCATGCCAAGCTGAACATAACATTTTTTAAAACAAAAATACTATGACTCTTTGTAGGCATGTTTGTTTTTCCATAGCAATTATGCTGGATTTCTCAAATTAGCATAGGCGTAATACTCTGTTCCAGATCTCTATCTAGGGTCTGATGGGGTGTGAAGAGGAAACTCACTGCGCTTGGGACTCCGATAGCCAATCCCTAAATCACCTTCCATGTCCGCCCCGAAACCTTCTGCTAAATTACCCTCTTGTTTAAATGGAATTTGCAGCCAGATTCGGGGCTGAATTCGTTCCAGAGCGCCGGGCCTGACCAGTAGTCCGGCACAGATGTTCAAATAAGCCCAAGAACAACAAGGAGAACCCTTCACACCTGGCAAGTCTCAACGCATAACTTGGCACCCCAGAACCTGTAGGCTTGTCCCGGCTCCACCTTTCACCCCTGCTGATGTCAATGCATCCTTCGGCCAATTGGAGCGTTCCGGCCTGCCCTTGACTTTGTCAGCCCAGACACAAAGACAAATGAATCTATCAGATTAAATGTTTTTTAATGGCATACGGAGAAAGTCCGTGAGGACCCGGCTAGAAGCCATATGTGGATTTGCTCTGATAATCATTCAAAATGAGCTCTAATTTGTAGTCCGCTCTGGCTCACAGGGGCCCGTGTGCAATCTGTGTTGTTTGTTTCTCCAGATGCACTGTGTATAATGACAGCAGAGCTTTGTAGTGTTAGACAAAGTCCAACTCCTAGTGTTCTTGCCTAGGGCCAAGTCATTTATTCCATCTGAAGCAGAGGAATACATTTGAAAATGTCAAGGAAAGGCAAACTGGAACTGAGACACAAAAAGTCATGGTACTATTCCTTCCAGAATGAAATAGAGACCATGTGAGAATTACTGGGTCCAAATCATGTCACACTTAATTAAACTGGACTGATAATGGGGAGTGCATGAAAAGACCGTGAAATTGAGGTCTATTGAGTCTCCTGGCTGCGACACAATGTCCAAAACTTGTTCTGCTTTCAAAATCTACTGCCAAGTTCTTGTGAATCATACTGGATAATATCAAATGCAGTCTGCACCGATGAAGGTGTTAATGCTATTAGACAAGTCAAAAACATTGACTCTTTCATATACAGGTGCATCTAAAAAAAATTGAATATGGTGAAAAAGTTATTTTTTTCTTGTAACTTATTTCAAAAAGTGAAACTTTCATATATTTTAGATTCCTTACACGTAAAGTAAAACAGTTCAAACAGGACAAAACGTTTTTTTGTTTAAATTTTGATGATTAGAGCTTACAGGTAATGAAAGTCAAAAATCAGTATCTCAAAATATTAGAATATTTACATTTGAGTTTCAATAAATGACCATCCATACAGTATAAATTGTGGGTATCTCTTGTTCTTTGAAACCACAATAACTGGGAACACTGGTGACTTGGCAATGGTCCAGAAGACGATCATTGATTTTCACAGAGGGTCATTACTGAAAGGGGTGGCTGTTCAAGGAGTGCTGTATCAAAGCATATTAAATGCAAAGTTGACTGGAAGGAAGAAATTGGGTAGGAAAATGTGCACAAGCAATAGGGATGACCGCAACCTTGAGAATACTGTCAAGCAAAGCTGATTCAAACACTTGGGAGGGCTTCACAAGGAGTGAACTGAAGCTGGAGTCAGTGCATCAAGAGTCACCACGCTCAGACATCTTCAGGAAAAGAGCTACCAAGCCACTTCTGAAACAGAAACATCGTCAGAAGCATCTTACCTGGGCTAAGGAGAACAATAACTGGACTGTTGCTCAGTGGTCCAAAGTCCTTTTTTCAGATGAAAGTAAATTTTGCATTTCATTTGGAAATCAAGGTCCCAGAGTCTGGAGGAAGAGTGGAGAGGCACAGAATCCATGTTGCTTGAAGTCCAGTGTGAAGTTTCCACAGTCAGTGATGATTTGGGCTGCCATGTCATCTGCTGGTGTTGGTCCACTGTGTTTTCTGAAGTCCACAGTCAACGCAGCATCTACCAGGACATTTTAGAGCTCTTCATGCTTCCTTCTGCTGACAAGCTTTATGGAGATGCTGATTTCATTTTCCAGCAGGACTTGGCACCTGCCCACACTGCCAAAGGTACCAAAAGCTGGTTCAATGACCATGGTGTTACTGTGCTTGATTGGCCAGCAAACTCGCCTGACCTGAACCCCATAGAGAATCTATGGGATATTGTTAAGAGGAAGATGAGAGACACCAGACCCAACAATGCAGATGACCTGAAGGCCGCTATCAGAGTAACCTGGTCTTCATTACACCTGAGCAGTGCCACAGGCTGATCACCTCCATGCCACGCCGCATTGATGCAGTAATTCATGCAAAAGGAGGCCCAACCAAGTATTGAGTGCATAGAATTGAACATACTTTTCCAAAGCCTGTCATTTCTGTTTAAAATATCCTTTTTTATTGATCTTATGTAATATTCTAATTTTCTGAGACACTGAATTTTGGGTTTTCATTATCTATAAGCCATAATCATCAACATTTCAAGAAATAAAGGCTTGAAATATTTCACTCTATGTGTAATGAATCTATATAATATATGGGTTTCACTTTCTGAAATGAGTGACAAAAAATATTGACCTTTTTCATGATATTCTATTTTTTTTTAGATGTACCTGTTAGTAATATTTGTTAAGGCATTTTTCATTAAGGCCTTTTGCGGCGCAAGCGCCGATCTAAACAGTGTCTAACATGCCGTCTTTCTGTGCAAAAGCTGATGTAAGCTTGGCATGACAGAGTCGTGCCCTCTGTCAGCGCAGCCCGCCAAGCTGCCCGGTCTTCTGCAAGGTAATGCCATCGGTCAGGGTTGATGTTAAAGACATTCATGTCCCGCTTGACGACATCTTTAAAGCGGAGCTTGGGTCGGCCACGAGGACGGTGTCCAACTGCTAACTCCCCGTGGAAGATGGACTTTGGGAGACGTTCATCCGGCATACGGCGCACATGGCCGATCCATCGGAGACGTCTTCTCCGGATCATGGTATACATGTCACTGCTGTTAGTGAGCTTCAGCACGGTGGTGTTCGGGACCCTATCCTGCCATGATAGGCCAAGGATCTGCCGTAGACAACGGAAGTGGAAAGCATTAAGCTTGTGCTCCTCCCGTCGGTATGTAGGCCATGTTTCGCTTCCATATAGCAGAACGGAGAGCACACAGGATTCATATACGCGCACCTTTACTTTGAGAGAAAGGTGGCTGTTGTTCCAAACACGAGACTGAAGTCGCCCAAAAGTTATTGAGGCTCGACCGATCCTGGTATTCAGTTCAGCATCAAGGCTGTTGTTTGCTGTCAGGGTTGATCCAAGATAGACAAATTTCTCAACAACCGACAGCACTGTGCCATTGATGGTGACGTGAGGGGGAGCAGGGACATTCTGTGCCATCACCACTGTCTTACTGAGGCTTATGGTGAGTCCAAACTCTCTTGTTAAGGCAACCGTGAGTATAATTAATGCTCATACTTGAGCAAATCCCTGATCCTAAGTATTACACTTTAGCACATAGTTATTTGTCTTGAGCTGCTTGTGCTAAGGACATGAATCATACAACTTGTTGAGGTGTGGTATTATTTTTCTGAGTGAAACAGATTTATGATTTCTTATATACCTTTCAAAAAATAATGCAAAATTACATGTTTATGTTAATGTTCTTGTTTATTTGAATACAGTGAAACAGTAAATTTGTGAAATATAAATAATTTTAAATGCAACATGACATTTATTTTAATTTGTAATAATTAAGCATTAAATATTATTTAATTAAATAAGTTTATTCCTGTGATGCAAAGCTGAATTTTCAGCATCTTTACGCCAGTTTTCAGTGTCACATGATCCTTCAGAAATCATGCTGATTTGGTGGTTAAAACATGTTTCTTATAATTATCAATGCTGAAAACATTGTGCTGCTTAATATATTTGTGGAAACTGTAATATATTTTTCAGGAATTTTTTTTTAATAAAGAGGAAGTTTAAAAGAACAGCATTTAATTGAAAAACAAAATATTTTGTAACATTATACTTTATATTTTTTCTTAGTGTAATATATTAACATTTGTGTACTGTAATTATATTTAATAAAATTGCTTCTATCCTTTCACGAACCATTAAGTCTTTTATATGTATAAAAAAGGCAAATAATGGCAAGAGACAAAAACCTACACCAAAATCCTGCAGCCCAAGAAGCTCCCAAGATCATCGGTGCAGCACAAGAGGCTTTTGAAAAGCTGCGGAAAGGTCAAGTGATGCTCCTACAAAGAGCTGTGGGTCATTTAGATCAGACAGACACTGTCCTCCAGTGGCGTTTCTTCATTAAACAGAGGACAGTCTGGATGTGGGCCCAGTAAAACCAACCACTACCTGTGATCACCCAAGCATGTGGAGTGGAGAGATAGAGAGGGGAGGGGTTCAGGACCCTAGCCGAGGGGCAACCTCGTCACTCACCTGGGCCGTTGTCTTTGGACAGGACACTCGACCATCTGAAACAGCAAAGCACCCCCACACACGGCTTATTAAGGGCAGGTTTGTTCTTCCTGACAGAGCTCAATTGTAGATAATCGTCTCTTTCAGATCACTGAGGGCTTGTGTGATCCTCCATCCATTGAAGTTGATGGAATGACGGATTCTTTTTGCATGTGGATGGATGTTCCACTTCACATAACACAAGCCAATAAGGAGTCAAAGACCTTTTTCCCTCAAGGCTTAATTAGTGTTATATTCAGCATGTTTTATGGATAGGACATTTGTAATATTTTACCATGATTTGTAGACTTTTTATAAATTTAATTTTATTATAGTATATATAATTATATAATATATTCATATAATTTTTACTTAATTATAATTAAATTACTTTTCTGTAACATAATTAATAAAACTGCATACATCCTTAATTCAACAATAAATAAGTAACGTAAAAAAAAATCTAACTGAAACAAAAGCTTTCCCAATGCACAGAAGATACAAACAGTTTAACACGCACACTAACCAACGGCACTGCACCTCCAAACGATTCCAGTTTCAACTTGTGATAACGTTTACCTCCAAACGTTTGACGTCATCTCAATAGAGAGGTTTCCCCTCAATGCAATTCCTTCAGCAGCTCTCACACACACACACACACACACACACACACACACACACACACACACACACACACACACACACACACACACACACACACACACACACACACACACACACACACACACACACACACACACACACACACACACACACACACACACACACACACACACACACACACACACACCTGTTGGTTTTTATGGTTTACGGGACTTTCCATAGGCGTAATGTTTTTATACTGTACAAACCGTATGTGCTATTGTCCTACACCTACCCTACACCTAAACTTAGCCCTGGTTTATTTGGACACAGGAGACATTCAATAGGTGCATTTCTATTTTCCTCAAAAAAGTACTCACTCTGTATCAAATATTTATAAAGCGTTTTTAAATTATGGGGACACTGAAAATGTCCTCATAAATCGCCTTCTCCTTGTAATACCTATGGAAAATCATACCCATGTCATTATTTTTTTGGACGGTTTAAATTTGTGTCCTCATAAACCACATAAACATGCCCACACACACACACACCTGGAATTAATTATTTGTTCATAAATATAATTGGATTTTTGGAGTCATACCACATGACATTTTATAACCTGAACTAACCTAACCTTTTAAGGGCCAATTATTTAGCCTAATATAAAAATAATATTAGAGTCTTGCTGACCAGTTTTTTTTTTTTTTTTTTGCATGTTGGTTGGACCACATGACAAAGCTGGTTGCACTATACTTTGCAAACAAGATTTTTTTATATATTAATAAGTGAAGCTTTTTTTTATAAAAAAGATTATGAAAACAACTTTTGCAAACTACAAAAAGGCTTCATTTTGTATTATCATTATGATATCAGGACAATTGTATCACCCCAAAAATGTTTTATATTATGCTCAATACTTTTTTTTACAAATAAATCAACATTCATTTTAAATCAGAAATTAAAAGCATGCTCATCATCACAGAAAAAGTGTATTAAAGTTACTGTATGAATTGTATTTTCATGTGTTTCTGAATAAATGGATTCCTGTGTTCCTGTGGCTCAGTGGTTAGAGCATTGCGTTAGCAGCGCAAAGGTTGTGGGTTCGATTCCCAGGGAACACACATACTGACAATACAAATGTATAGCCTGTAAGTCGCTTTGGATAAAAGCGTCTGCTAAATGCATAAATGTAAATGGATAGATCAAGACTGACCCTGTAAACAAATGATACTAAGATGAAATAGTGTTAAGTATGATAAATGTGCAAGCTCAGAACAGCAGTGGAGCACAAACACTCTTATTATTCCACGACGTGTCATGGCAGTTATGGTGAAAGCACCGGCGTCTTTCATATTTCTCATTCAGCAATGCCCTGCAGCCTGTTTCTTTGCTGTCAAACTGTGCGGCTGGCACACACTCACAGCCGGCTCCGTTCCAAAGAACGTTTAGGATCTGTAGTCTCAGGAACCTGACCAGCCCCGTTTCTATTGACTCACAAATATAGGAGTAAACATTCCCGCTCAGTTACATTCTGTTTGCAAAATATCATTTTTCAAAAGTGCTACAATATATAAAGTGCCACAACAAAATGGACAAAATGGAATATGTCTTTCCACGACAGCATAATTGCTTCATCTGACAGGCCACTTGTTGGATAGTAACAAATGCTTTAACACTCCCAGTCTTTTTATGGCGGCACCACCCACATTTACAAACACAAGCCTAATTCTGGAGCACAGGATAACATCATTTCACCAGACAACAGCTAGGTGGATCTATCTTGATACCAAAATATACTGCATTAAATGAGGTCAGACCCCTCAAACATTCCCAAAACACTAATAACAGAACTACACTTTCAAAACTTTCACTCGTCAAGTCAACATGAAATATTAGCTCATTTACTTCCGTAATGACACCTACTCAGGAGTAAAACATGCAGGTGTGATATTATCCATATCTATGACTAAGGGTCTGTATTTAACAGGTGTTTGGAAGGCATGGGTTGATAACCAAGGGTTAAAGTGACGTGGAATGATTCAGACATAGCATTCAAAATAAAAGGCAACGATTTGAAAGAGTAATTAGTAGTTTAATGAGTAATAACAGAATTTGTGCTATATAAATACATTTTATATACATTATTCACAACCATTTTAGTTCTTTAATGACAATGAGTAAAACAGGATATTCAACCAGAATATTTTTTATATATTTAATTATTTATACTCCAATAAATAAATACAATATTTTATATAAACAACACAAACAATTTTAGTTCCCTAAAATAATTATCTAAAATATTTTAATAATTATATGTTATAACATTTAATAATATTTTATTTGTATGCAAAAAAATATGCATGTGTGTGTATTTTTACTATATAAATACGCATAATTGTTTTTATAAACAACACAACCCATTTTAGTTCCCTAATGACAACTATTTATGAATGAAACCGGATATTCAACCAGAAAAAAATATACATTTATATTAAAATAATTAATTCCTTGTTTTCATTTTTGTGATTTTTTTAATGATTACTTTAATTCCTTTTATATAAAGCACTTTGAATTACCATTGTGTTATATATATATATTATATATATATATATATATATAGAGAGAGAGAGAGAGAGAGAGAGAGAGAGAGAGAGAGAGACATTTATGAGTGAAATAGGATATTCAACCAGGAAAAAAATACATTTATATAAAATATTTATTTACATAGCACTAATCTGTTTACATATTACACATATTTAAATAACCAACTATTTCCAATGTATGTATTTATATGTATACAACTAATACTATTATATACATTTACATGATGCTGAAGTTGTGTTGCATAAATAAATGTAAATATTTGATACATCAAATATATATATATATATATTTAACAAGTCTATGCTTTTATGTGCTTATTTGTAGTGCGATAGTGAATAGATAAACAGGTCAATTTTAATTTTAGGTTGACTTGACATAATTCGTTTAAAAAAAAAGTATCAAAGACAAGGTTACATGAAGCCATAGCAATGTTAGCACAAGCAATTAGCATAAATGTGTGTAATGTTCATATAATTATGTCACTGAGGACTCAATTATCGATCAGAAGTTCATAATATCATTAAACAAATATTATTATAAAGCCAGTAACCACAACATACCAAGAGGAGCTGTTCTGGCACTGTGTGTACTTGTCTGTTGTGTCGGCTTGCGTGACTGGGGTGTGTGTGTGTGTGTAAAGGCTCCAGTCCCGCCTCAGGCTGCCGGCACACTGGGAGTAGCTCTTTACTTTTAATCCCTGAGAGTCTTAAAAAAAGTCATATAAAACAACAAACACTTCAGCTTTGATATTGGGATGCCAACGATGCCCTGAACAACCACAAGCGGAGGTGACTTAGTGCGGAGTCTGCAAGCAAAGAACCAATGCACACAAACAAGGGCACCATTATTTAGGAGAAGAAATGCTGTGCCACGCACTGAGGTTTTTGGAAATGTTTAGGTGCGATGGTCTAAATACAGGGAAAACGCTAAACGAAAGGTTCATAATAAACCTGGGTTTAACGTGATCATAATTCAAGTTAGAAAGACGGCCGAGGCCTGATATGACACCAGCAATGCAGCTGTTGAGAAATGAGTCAGAGCAGACGGGCGTTTTGGAAACGCCTCATAAATATGTTGACATGTCATGTGCTGCTGAGTCACGCTGGCCAAACGCATCATCCCAGCCCAAATGACCTCCAGATACACAGAGGCATTTCCTCCTGAACCTGCCTCAGCGCTGCCATCGTCTTCTGAGTTTAAAAAAACTTGTACGTTAATACCAGGGTTATCATAGTTAACTAAAACTAACACGGAAACCATTCAAACATTTCCGTTACTTGAAATAAAATAAACATTAACTCAAATAAAATAATATATATAAAAACTAAATTAAACCTATTTTATTTCATGTGGTTACCAGTGCAACTTTTCGGTTTTATTAAGTTAACTTGTTACTAAAATAACTTAAACTGAAGCTAAAATAAAACGTATAGACAAATATAAAAATGGAAAATAAAAAAATATAACAAATCCAAAATAAAAATAAAAACTGACATTAATATAATAAAATAGCACTGGAAAGAACTCTAGTGAATGCTAGTGTAAATATACATTGAACCGTCCTTCAGATGAATGGTTGGGTCTCGGAACAGAGGATCATGTGAAAAAAATAAAATATAATAAAACACATTTTCTCTAAATACATTGTACAGTTTTCATTGCTTAAGCACAAGCTAGAATGATGAAACATAACATAATAATACAAATGTAATGATAACAGGCAGATATTTTGTTATAACATTCTAATATGTACGGTGACCGGGAGGGGACATGTTCGGTTCACTTAGTTTTGTCGTGGCCTCGAGGTCCTGTGTTGAGGGAACAACATTGATTTCTCATATATGAAAACAAACCTGCCTGACCATAGAAACCTGGGATTATCAGAGATGGATAAAACATTTTATCCATCCCACAGTCTTGTAAATCCATTCACTGATCGTGCCTTTTTATTTAATTGTATATTATTATTAGTATTAAATGTATATTATTATTATTAAACTGTAATATAATAATATTAACTAGTTAGGGCTATATTTTTATATGTATTGTTCTAAATGCTTATTTCCCCTCTTAATTCATGTATCACTTTACCTAATAAATGTTCTGTATAATTATGCTAATATTGCATAATTATGCTAGCAGTGCAAAAACTGTAAACGCCTGACAATTATGCCAATAAACTTTATGATTATATTTACACCGGTATATGACGATAAATTAGTGTGCTGTGTTTTCATTTACAATGAAACTACACAAATGATTCATTCATCAACAAAACACTATAGTATTTATAATTATAGTCTATTAATTAATAAATATAGTATAATCAAAGCTTTATTGGCATGTCGAGCATTTACAGCAGGCTATTATTTACAAAACACTTCAGAACGTTAAGTAAAGAGATCGAAATGAAGGGGAAAATATCTTAGACATAACAATGAATATAAAATATAAGCAATAATAATATACACATTTTATGGAAGTTCTTGGACTTAAAAGACTGTGGGATGGATACAAATGTAGGCCCTTTTCTTGTAGGTCTATTTTATTGTATGAGCTTTATGTAACATTTATTCATGATACACTTCTTTCGAATGCTGTCTACATCGTGTGCGATACAGTCGCTAGGCCTACTTCATTAAGAATAGGAAACAATCTAAGCTAGTCAACGTGCTATCTTGCAGATTTAGTAACTGAATAAAATATAAGATAAGCTGGGTAATTCAATGGTATTCAAAAAAATATTTCTGTGTGCAAATGACCTGATTGATGACTGTTCTTTGAAGAATGGCAGCATTGGCTGACCTAAAACATAATATATATTATACATTAAATCACATCATAACAAAACAAAATACATTCTAGATTTCTACACTTAAACTAGAACATTGGCATGAACAAAAGTGAAATTTATGCTGCACTTTTAAAATTATGATATGTTAACAAATGATGTTGCTAGGATGCACCATTTCTCCTCCAAGGCCGTCTCAGGTGAATCCAGTGAAGTCAGCTGCAGTGTTTGGAGCCTCTGAAAACAGTTCAGGAGATTTGTCAATGGGGAATATGTTAACAACTAAAGCACGCTAGCTAAACTAACATTAATTAATACATATGTTTTTCTTTTTTAATAAATCAAAAATTTTCTGTGTTTTTCTAATATGGGGTGCTGTGTGTACATTAAAGAGGGAAAAAAATGAACTTTGATTTTAAAATGGCTGCAATTTGAAAAATTTAAGGGGGTGCTAATACTTTCCGTACACTGTATGTACATTTTGCATGTACAGTAGCTAAGTAAGTGACCAGTTAACTTAGCAGCTTACTATTATATCTAGACTAATTTTAGAACATAAACCCACTCAAATATAAAGTTATACATTAAAACAGTTAATATTATGTTTTGGTAAATAGACTATTTAAAACGTTTCTGTAAATTCTCCCTTACTTTCTTCCGATATAAATCTCTCTGAAAGCACTCGACGGCTGTCACCTCGTGCTGACTGAAGGCCGCTGAAGCGGGAACAAACACTTCGAAACCGCACCAGGCTAGAAATACAGTTCGAAAGAAATTATATAACATGTTATGTCTGATAAACATGTTATTTAAATGGTTTTATGTATTATGTGTATTTAGGGCTGAACATTTCATTGATTTATTTGTTTTAGATAATATCGCGATATGAAAAAACATGATTTTTCAACCGCAGAGGCTGCGATTACACTCCGTCACGTGACACGCGAGAGTAATGTATGACGATCGTATGACATCAAAGTACAGCGAGAGAAAGAATAAGGAGACGTCTGCTCTCTTATAGCTCTTGCGAAGCACCCTCAAATGAAATCAAAAGCACCCTCAGTTAAAGCTGTAATAATGGCATTTTATTGCAGATTTGGCAAACTATCCAGCGTGTTATGGTTTGCGCTCTGGAGATCAGTTTCTATTTCAACGTGTTTTTCCAGTGTTGAGCATTGTAGCCAATCTCTGACATCTGTTGATTTCTTGTTGTAAATCTGAGGCGAAAGATAAATCCACTTACCGCTTAAATTGTAGTTTTCAGGTGTTCAGGTATGCGAATAACCTATAAAAAAAATAAAAAAAAATATTAAAAATATATGATTTGTTGGAATCGGACAAAAAAAGATGTGAGTTTGGGCGATAGAGAGCAAAGTTGATTCTGAGAAATATCAAGTTTAAGTTTTCTGAAGATTCAAAGCAAATCATCAAGCAAAGTTGCATATTTTCCTCCTAGTTCTTTAAAATAATTACTATATTTTGTTTTTTATTTTTTTTATTATCGTTGTCACGGTAACAAAAATGCAAATGAACAAAAGTTCAATCAAGAGCAACGAGTGATTCCTTTTACATTTAGTCATCTTGCAGACGCTTTTATCCAAAAAGACTTACGATTGGGGAATACATGAAGTGATTCGTCTTGAAGAGGCAAACAGACAGAGGAAGTGCTCGTAATACCAAGTCTCAGGCATTGTTCAAATAAATACAAGCTAGCAAGAGAAGGAATAAATAAGGAGAAAGACTGTGGAGGAAGACTGTGGTTGCAATTAAAAGAACCAAAGACTTAAACTACTTCAGTTTGTGTGCATTGAATTTATTTAATACATGAGTTACACAATTAGAGTTGAATTACTGAAATAAATGATTTTTTTCCACGACATTCTAATTTAGTGAGATGCACCTGTACATGGAGTAGTAGTTTGTGTATTTGTTTTCATGCCTTAAAAACAAAGAATAGTCCATGTGGCATCACGTATAAGGGGGAAAAAACCTTGAGTATCTTAGATCAACTTCCACTGAAGTTCCACTGAATTCATGAAGTCAGTGTAGATGTATTCTTCAGCAGACAGTTTGTTTGTCTTTGATTTCTATCATTTGCCTCATTTAAGTTACATCTTTCAGTTTGATCTATGTTCCGTTGTTCTGTTTACTCGCCAAAGCTGCACTTCACTTGCATTTGGCACATGGTGAAGTTTAATTTTGGATCCTGTCTGCAGATTATATTAACTTTCAGAGGTTTGTCAATTTGACAACATATGAATCTAGCAGGACAACTGTGGGAAAGATGTTCCTCATCTTCTTCCTCAGACACTCCCAGGACTCTGAGCAGGTACGCAGCTGGTGCTGGTGCAGGCGGGAGTTCCCGTGAACGTGAGCGCACGTTTCTGAGAACAGAAGGGTGGGAAGCGTGAGGAACCTGCTGTTTCCCATCCCAGGTGGAAGGCTTTATGTGAGGAGGAATAAAGAGGGTCGGGGGGCCGGGCTCAATACCTGCTGTGCTGCTGAGACCCCCCTCACCTGGTGGACTCGTGTCTGAACAGGCAGAACCTGAGCCCATTGTGATCAACAGCTCTGTCTCTCACCAGGGGCCAATCTCTCCACAGGCCAACTGCCAGACACCCACAACACCAGGGATAAAGACTCCCATCTGCTGGCCTTGACTTGGTGCCAGATGGGCTGAAGACCGACTGCAGAGACGAGGAACCAGGAAGCTTTTTTTCCCCTTTCAATGGGTGCAAACTCAAGGGAACCCATCCAAAAGCATTCGAAATCCTCCAAAATTGCGTAAGCGGTGAAATCTGGCACAGCTTTCGACTTGAAAACAATGGGCTGCCTTTAAAAGATCTCCATTGAATTTCTGACGAGCCCAAAATGGTGATACCTCTAAACGGTCCTAATGAATGAATCACACTCACACTGAAACAGTCATAAGCCATAAATAAGGCTTGATGCATATTAAGTGACCCCACAGGTTCAGTTGTTGTGACATTCCCGTCAGGCCATTGTGCTCCTGTCTTCTGTGCACGTGACAAGAAGTGGTTGTTTGGAAAAGAAAAAGCTTTTGTTTACAGGACCTGGCCTCAGGTGCAGCTGACCTTTGACTCCTTCAGCTCGCAGGTGGAACAAAAGACCCTTGAGGTGGAAACATATCTCCCTCGAGCAAAACACCTACCGGTGCAGCGAGAACTAGTCAACAACTCCATGAGACACCAACAGAAGAAGCCAAGACTGCTATAATTTTATTTAAAAACAAATCAAAGATCGGTAATACTAATATCAAAGAAACACTCATAAGTGCTTAAATATTTAGGAAAGCAAATTAAGGGATTACATATAATTTATAGCAGAACTTCAACATGTGCCAACCAATGGCCAACTAGTCTAGATTTTGGACTATACAGTGTTATTATTATTATTATTAACATTATAGGCTCTGTTCCAGGTATTATATTATATTATATTTAACATTTTATAGTTATTTAAGTGAAATTTTTCAGAAAAAATTATGCTGTATAATATTACAACATACTAAATGTGTATTAAACAATTTCAGGTCTTCTTTATTTAATATAAATATTACAATATCAAATTCTGGTCCTGGTCTATTCTATTCTATTATTTCCCAACTACGCAGTCAATATTTTGGACTATACAAATGATTGTTTATTGATATGGTTTAGAATATTTTTTTTTAAATATAGAAATACTATAACACTACATTTTATATGAACAATTTCAGGCAATTGTTCATTAGATTTGATTAGATATTCAGACTTCTTGATATGTGGCACTTACATTTAATGTATTTGGAACTTATGTTTTAAATACAATTGGTACAGTATTTGTTGTGTAGACTACATGAGTCAGTTTGACAGTGATACCGTTTCCCATCAGGAAGCATTACTGTTTCAGCAGTTTCCCAGAGGCGATGATGACCCTCCATCAACACTAGTGAATCCCTGTTTGGCTGATCGATGATTGATCATTTATCTCTTTGGAGATTGAATTTTCTCGAGACGTCTCATCCTTCAACCATGTCCCAGAAGCTAAACACAGGATACGGTTCAGTGACAAGCCTGGTTGAAAGAACAGGAACAATACTTCCTCTGATTGCCAGATGACAATATGACCAGTCACAATGATTTAAAGTACAGGAATATAATAAAAAAATCTTAAAAAAAAACTTATGCTATTCCAAAAAAAAAACATCCTGCAAATATCCCCAACTGTACAAAAGAAGAGTTTGGGTTTCTCCAGTGGTTTTGCTGTGCATGCAGCTGTGTCAGGACACTGGCTCAACGCTGCCACCAAGCGGTCTGTCCTCAAAGATCCCGAGTAAACCGTGCTCCTCTGCTTCTCGTCACTCTCTGGAGTGGGTGAGCTGTGGTTAGGCTGGTGAGATGACCTCACTGGAAGGGAAACACATAGAATGGGATGGGATTTTCCATTGCGCTGTGGTGTGAGAATGCTCAGACCCTCTTGTTACACCGCATGCTAAAAAAAAATGCGCTCGGCTGAGTTAGACCGAAACCTTAACAGCCAAAAGGGAAATCCTTGTAATCCTTTTGGATTTCATGTTTAACATGTCTGTTTGTGTCAAAGCCACCAGACAGGAGATACCTCTCTTTGTAGAACTGAAAAAAGGTTATTGCAATTAAAATATAATTTTTCCAAAACAAGTCTGACAAATATGTAAGTCACACATCGCTCTTTAAAAATTTAAGGATGGTGGACAGGAGGAAAAATCCAAGCCAGTGTTTTCCCCGTAGACTGTCATGCCAGTAAACAATGGGAGAGCTGAAGAGCTGCAAATAATTTGCATACTTGTCTTATGGGTGTGTGGGAATGTAAGTACCTGGCGATACTAAAAGACTGCATACTATGACGGATTATCAGCCGAGTTATATAAAATCGTGCACATCAGCTAAACGAAACGCAACAAAACACTTAAGACTAAAACACCATCAAACAGCCTACAAATAAGCGAAGTTTAGAGGAAACAGCATTTTTTTAAGGAACAATGTGTATTAAGTCACCAAGATGAAAATTAAAAAAATTAAGTTTTTGTGGTCTGAATTTTTTTTTGCATTCCATTCTTTAATTTACTTGCTTTTTTTAAAGCTGCTAATAAAGATGTTCATTAGGTGTGTTAAGCTTTTTCTGTACAGCAGCAGTAGGTTTGTCAATCATAAACCAGTTAAATTAGAATTATCACTATTCCTAATTTACAGCACAAAAAAACTAGACAAAAAAATAGACAAAAACTCCATAAAACAGTTATTATAAAATTAATATAGATACATTGTGTGCCATTGTAAATAGTGTCTATACCTAATAGCCTCATTTTCACCCCTGTAAAATTAAATATGGCGTCCAACCTGACTAATTTCTATTTTAACTAATATCAACAATACTTATGATTATGATTTTTAACTGAAGCGCCCACAACTCAGAAAGTCAGTAGGATTACTGTACATAAATGTATGCTTTACTCATTTCGTAAACATGTAAATACTCTGATATGACTTAAAGTTAGCAGACGCTGTAATTTTGGTCCATTTACTGAGGGATTATGATGCCCACAGGATGCTTAATTCAAACGCAACCAAATCACATTAATAATCACTGCCACACTAAATTCAACAAGAACACATTAGCATTAGCATACACCGAGAAAATCCATCCCAATCTGATCTGTTCAGATTTGTTAAATCTTGCCATACACTGAAACAAGGAGTGCACAAACGTGCAAAAGCAAACACAGACGCCAAGTTGTACAGGGTGAAGTCGACACACAAAGTGCCGGGATTAGTGGTGTTCTTTCCATCGTGTGAGAGTGTTACCACAGGAAACCTGATCTTCTTCAATAATTCACAGTAACACTGGACCACTACAGCATTCTCCATTGGGATAGTCAACACTATGGAGAAGCAACAATATATAATGACTACAACACAAGTAATGGAAAAATTAATGCATTTACTTCAGGGGGACTGTGTATATTCTCTCTCGTATTCAGAGAAACTATCTTAAATCGAGTCAATTTATGAATTTGCCTTGCCTCACTGGAGAACTGAGGAAGATTCAGGCAACTGTTCTGTTAAAGTACACTTTGTCTTCATTCTAGGAAGCCTAATATATCAGGGAAAAGGTTCATTGTCACTCTGGTTTGGTCAATTATGTAAGCAGATACAGACATTTTATTTTCTAAAGACTTTAATCCTATATACCATACCAATTTCTCCAAATAATATTAATATTTTGTTTAAAAGAAATCTAAAAATGTCTGTGATCTTTATTTTCAGGTTTATGCATCAACCCGGTTACATTCATATTTTTCCCTTTTTAAAGTAATCACTTTTTAACAGAAAAGCTCAATGGTATAAATATCCTTGCTAAGTTTTTCAAAAAGAGTCGATCTTAAATATCAACCATGTTACAATGCTTTTATTTGTAAACTAATTCAAATTAAAAAGTGCATATTTGTAGAATTACTAGTATGAAGAATTCTGCAGAGTTACAAACTCAAGCTCAAGGCTCATGATGTCAAATGAATCTATAAAACTGCCCATACTGTTACTTGCATTCTGAAACCAATCTTATTTTTATATTTTTGAAATATTATTATAGTTTTTACTCATATTTTGAATATATTGTCTGTTTTCATTACAATTTGAAAGTTTTTGCAATTTTGTTTCTGTCATTTGTATTACTTAAAAAAAAAATCTATAATTTGTATTCATTTTTTGGTTTTAGTTTAGTACATCAAGTTCAACTAAATGAAAACGATCAAGTTAATAGCTAAAACAAAATACTTTTTTATATATATATATTTTCAGTTAACATTCTAGTGACAAAAATTATTTTAATATAATATAATATCCTCAGGATCTAGTCACGGTATCTCAAAATGCCATCAATTATAATGCACCTGTGTTCGTTGTCCATAACAAACAGGTGCATCTCAATAAATTAGAATGTCGTGGAAAAGTTCATTTCAGTAATTCAACTCAAATTGTGAAACTCGTGTATCAAATAAATTCAATGCACACAGACTGAAGTAGTTTAAGTCTTTGGTTCTTTTAATTGTGATGATTGTGGCTCACATTAACAAAAACCCACCAATTCATCTCAACCAAAATGTAGAATATTCATCTCTACAAATTAGTGGCATGCGACAATGGTATTACTTTGCCTCCAGCGAGATCATTCCCATTATAGAAGATCAAGTACCAATTGTACGGGTAGAGAGAACGAACCACTACATTGATAGAGACATCCAGAAACCAGGAATAAGACGACACTACAAAGGACGTGATAGACCACAGAGGGGACATTTAATTTCATCCGAAGGACTGTACAATAGTACTGGTATCACACGCAGTCATTCTACGCAGAAAGGCAGAGTAGTAGGACCCACATATGAAGGACTGAGCACCCCCAGTGTCACGTAACACCTTTTCACAGCTTTCTGATCCTCAACAACCAGGTCAGTGACACACTCAACCAGCAAACACAAAGGGCTGAAAACCACTTGTCAGGAACAGCAGAAGTGACAGGCTGCGGAGCCACAACTAATTAAATTAAGAAATAAGGGAGAAATTGTGAAGTGCCCACTCTTATGACAATAGCCACACTCTTTACAATTTGCAGGTAGGCCTGCTAGCATACTTCTGGTTGTTGGAAGTGCCATAAACCACTCATCAATTATAGACAGCAGCATTCGTGACTAATACCCACATGACTGCTTGTTCACTCAATGAGCATACTCGTGACAAAGACAAGTACATTTTTTGTGATCATTTAAATACAACACAGTACGCTCCGGAACACATATCTTAAATTCCTCATTGAGCAGAAGTTCCCGCAACGAATTATAGTCAGTGACTTTACACGCCTTTATCCATCTGTCAAAAAGTATACCCTTCTCACGGGCAAACTCCACATATGTCTGGGACACAGATCTTTTTGTTGAACAAAATCGTTGTCTATAGTGTTCAGGCACTAATTCATAAGCACGAAGAATCGCATTTTTCACAGTCTCATACTGAACACTTTCTTCCAAAGGAAGAGATGCACAAACCTCTTGCGCTTTTCCTGACAACTTACATTGTAGCATTAATGACCAGACCTCAGTTGGCCACTTTAAAGCAGAAGCTATGCGCTCAAATGCCTGAAAATAAGCCTCCACTTCTTTTTCCCGAAACGGTGGAACAATTACAATATTCTTCGCCACATTAAAAGGAGATGTCGAAGGGGCATTTAAAGAATCCATTAACACAGATACAGACCCACTCATGTTCTAGCACTGTGGTAAGGGCTACTGCTTTCAAAACTAATGTATACTGAACAGATTATTTTTGCCCCCATTTTTCATGAGCTGAACTCAAAGATCGAAGACTGTTTATATGTACACTTGTTCACAAATCTGTCTGATCTGGATGATACGCAGTGGATATGACATGTGACAGCTTTCAATACATTTTTGAAGACGTTAGACAAAAAATTCGAACCTTGATCCGTTTGAATAGTCTTTGGTAATCCTGCTGCAACTCATCTTTCCATGCTTGAGCTTGGTCTTGTGTCTCTAGCTGCAATCGAGCCAAACACAATTTTAAACGCATATCGACCTGAGTGACGATTCTAATGGTGATGCTTCAGTCAAGAGTGAAAAAGGTTCAAATTTAGGCATCGAAAGAGGTGGTCCTACCTCCGCACCACCACCGATAGGATATGCATCGGCAACCGGAGTAGCTGAATCGCCAACAGGAGAATGCAGTGGAGCAATTTCCTCTTCCGCCACAGCTGCACCCGATTCTGCTGATTCAAAAACAATATGCACTGCAGGTAACACATTTTTACAAAGTATACCAGCCAACAAACAAGCTTTTAAATCCTTCTTAAGCAATGTTTTAGAAACAGGAATTTCAAAATGTTGAGAAATAAGGAACAAATCGTCCTTTCTACACATTTCCAGCACTGCAGCACTAGGTTGATTTAAGAACTCATTTAAATCAAAAGTCGCCATAATTTAATGAGAAAAACAAAAAAACATAATATAATAGTATAAACGATTCCGGACCTACACCTACCTAACCAAGATCTAACTACCTCCTCTAGTCTTCAGAAGCCTCTCCCCAGAATTCCTCCTAAAACAACAAACTAAAATAATAAACAAAACAATAAATCAGTAAACCGTTGTGAGAACCGTCGCTAGACACAGTCCCCCTGGTTTACCCTACCTACCCCGCTTGCACCGCCATTATTAGCATATATGCTCTTCAAAACAAAAACAAATCCCGGATGAGCCCCCAATTTATGTTACGAACCCCTGTTTAAGTTAGCCAGGAAGGGGAACGCAACATAAAGGGACACGTGAAACCAAGATATCATGCAAAAACATTTATTTTGAAAACAAAACATGGCATAAAAACTATCAAAACAAAAAGAAAAAGGTTAAAGCATCTAACGAAAATAATGAATACCACCAAAATACATTGCTAATACCTTTTCAATTTGTGTGACTGCGCTCTTTAGCCGCCCACCACGCATGAAGGGGAGACAGAAGCAGGTGGAGAACGACCAGCCAGACACAACGAGGAGCTCGTTCCTAAACGTGGTCTAACATACATAGTCTGCGTTTTGAAGCACTGCAGTTTTAAAACCGATTTTAAGCCGTTGAAAATCAAACAACAGAGCTATATGCGTGTGCTGTCTCTTTCTGTGTGAGAGGAGCGCGCCTTTTTCTTTTTTGCCGACTTTGAACAATTACATAAAACACTTATATGCGTCAGAATCCCCGTCTTTGCAAGTATCCTCAAACACAGTGATTTAGGTCTTAAGAGCGAGTGAACGGCAGAAAGAGAAAACGCAATGTAAAACTTAAAAACCTTTTTAAAAGAAAACTAAATGTTATATTGTTATCGGGATATAAAATTTGTCATATCGTGATAAGATTTTAGTCATATCGCCCACCCCTACATGACGTCATACAAAAGAGGACACACCCTCAAGGCATAAGCCGTAACAGCTGCAGCTGTCTGTCGTCCTCCCTTCAGCGTTCAAACTGCATGTGGCGTTCGGTTACTACAGTCAAAACGATGAAACTCTCTCCAAGAATGCTCAATAACTGAGATTAAAAACTGTTAAAAGAAAAGGCTCAAACTAGAGCACAGATATATAATACACTACGCATCAATATATCTTTCCAATATCTTGTTCTCTACTAAATAATGTTGTTTCACTAAATGTTTCGATTTTATAAAATTGAGCACCCATGATTTTTCTAGACTAGAGTATATTTTGCTGCTGAATTATCCACTAATCTAGTTTATAATAGTATTTTTTGTCAGATTATGATTATATATTTTTTCATTAGTTATTTTTGAATTATTTATTAGTTAAGTTGTCTATATTTAGTATATTGTGTTTAACACTCAAAAGAGTGATGATCAGGTCAGCACACAGAGGTATAGAAATTCTACACTGATTTAAAGAAAACTGCGCTGGTATCGAATCAGATCGGTATCGACAGATACTCAGAATTTTCGGTTTCAGATCAGATCGGTTCTGAAGAAATTGTATTGTTGCATCCCTAGTTTCATCAATAGATAGTGTTCTCCTGTGTTCTCCAATAGAATCGCACTGCAAGACTGCGAAATTAGCGAATACTGCCAATTAACTGTTGTCATTGAACAAGTCCAACAGACTAAATTTTTGACCAATCTGCTCACTCCCCACTCTTAGATTTAGAGGTAGACCATCATTCAAGGTTCAGGTTCTTTATTCGTCACATAATAAATTATACAGGGTATAATTAGAAGTGAAATGTAATCGAATCAGGTCCGCTCAGTGGACAGTGCAAAATAATAAAAATAAAAAATTATATAAAGTAACACAACACGAGAGCATATATATGGTAAAAGAAGAGAATTAAGAGTAAAATGTGCAATGAAAAAAAAGTGCAAAACAATAAGATGAGCAAAACAATAAGATGTGCAAAAAAAACAATAGATGTGCAAAAAAACAATAAATTGAAAAAACAGTACAATATAGTAATGTGAAAGAGGGATTAGAGTTGAGGGTAATGCAGCAATATTTGAGAATATTTACAAACAATGAGTCTTGTGAATGTTTATGAGACTGGGTTTGAGACATATGTTTTAACAAATTTCGTACAAAAAAAAAAAAATACCTAAAAATGGCCACCTAGTACAATAAATTGAATACAATATAAAAAAGTTAAGTTGAAATGGTAAGCAAACCTATAAATTAAAATAAAACTAAATAAAAGCAAGATTACAAAATTGCTTGTTTAATTCACCAAATATGTATCAGTATACTTTCGAAAAGTCACACTAAGCAAAGACTGTCAGTTTTGCCTATACATGGCTAAATAAATCCTTTATATGTCTAAGACAGCAAAATGTGCACAAGGCTTTAGCTTATTTCAAAATAAAACCCTGAAACAGCGGTCTTGCTTGAATCAAAACTAATCCATTGAATCAATTGACTTAATCAGTAAAACACATTTATTCTTTAGAACAACTTGTCTCATAATATAAAAACCACAATCAGGCAAAACTTAAGTGCACACAGGTCTCATCTTAAGAGCCATTTAGCGTCACAAGCGCCTGAAGCGAGCTATATCTACGTATACAACACTATCACCCAACAACATGCCACTGTTTTGAATGGGAGAACCCCCTGGAATGACAGTGTCAGCAATTATCCTCTCTGGGATATCTCTACTTATTCAGCTCTGGAAGAACCTGCTGTATCACAGTGCTAACATAGAAACTGGCACCTGGGGCCTTGTAACCGGCTTATCTTAATTATCATATCAGCTGTCCTTCAATTAGGGTTTACTTTAATGATGCACCCATTGCATTCATGCACATGCGCCAAAACACAGCCTAATGTAAATTATTAACAACTTGTGGCAAGGCAATTACAAGCTAATTACAGCTTTTGTGATTCAAATGACAAAACTGGTAAATGGGGCCTGTAACCTAAAACGAATGATTGTCCCCCTTCCAGAAACTTTTGCCTATGGTATTGGCTCTCATTTCCCTTTTCTCATTTGTTAGATCGCTATAGCACCATTGTGAAACGCAGCTGTTAGTGTCTGTTAGCTGTCGCTGGAATAAAAGACCGACCAGACGTAACAAAGCAGGTAAAGAGAAGTACAGGAATGTGCAAGCGACCTCTTCCTTCTGTCTCGGTTTGTCTTGTGCAACTTTTTGACAGGCGGCTGCAATCATTCCCATTGTGTGTCACGCAACATCAGACTCGAAACGCCTCTGAGCTTCACCTTTCACAGAGCGATGATTCTTTGATGTCGGCTGGGATGCGGAAATGATACAGAATATTCGCTGTTAGTTGCAGATGGAGCTGTAAGGCTGTCAGCCGCAGTGGCTTTGCACCAGCAGTTTACTAGAGAGTATTTTATGTGCTTAGCATTGGTATGAATTATGGCAAATTTTATGGCTATAAACTACATAACAAAATCTGAGCTTGTGCTTGATCTAATTTAGGCCTCTAATAATTTTCATATGTCTTCGGAATGTTTGCCAGCAAAGCGCTCTGTTTGCAAATGTGACCTCTTAAAACGCACACGCAGTCATTTGCATTTACATTTTATTTTTTTAGCAGACGCTTTTATCCAAAGCGACTTACAATTGGGGAATACATAAAGCGATTAATCTTGAAGAGGCTAGCAGACAGAGGAAGTGCCCTAACACCAAGTCTTAGGCATTGTTCAAATAAATACAAGCTAGCAAGGGAAAGAGAAAAAAGATAAAGAGAAAGATGAAGATATAAAAAAAGGATATGATAAGTCAAGGTGTTGAAAGACATGAGTTTTCAGTTGTTGCTTGAAGACAGGGATCCAGCATTTGATGGGGGGGAAAATTCCACAGCCAGGAACGGTGAACGAGAAGGGGAGTAGAGCCTCTCTGTGATGGTACAGACTATGCAAGCATCAGTGTCTTCTGAATGGGTGAGTAACTGGTAGCCAGTGTGAGAAGTAGGCAGAGAAAAACATGTGCTCTTTTGGGCTCGTTGAGAACTGAGCTGCAACTGCACAAAGAGAGGTCAGAAGGTGAGCATTGCTGAATCATTTGTTTGATGGATCCAGTTGGACAAGAAGTGTGCAGCATGCTCTGTCAGAAAGGGCCTATTTGTTAGGCCTATTAGAAAGGGCTAATATTTGTTAATATTATTTTTCCACAGCCAGACTTTTAAGTATTGGCATAAAGTCTGGTCCAGTTTGCAGATTGGCCAAGAGCCACCCAACAGGAAAAGTGACTAATCACAGTTTGTTTCTTTCTGTGCACAGTAGTAAATGGGTGTGGATTCTAATTTGAATAATTACAGTGCAGGATCAGTTCAAGACTGTACACAAAATGCAAAGAGTTAAAGTCCACGTGAACCGGAAAATACTGCCTACTTTTTTTTCCAATATAGTGATGTATTTCTAACTGAAAAGGAATATTGATTAGAGGGCGGGGTTTTATTTTAGTGCTCCTCCTCTCCATCTCTCGCTCGTAGCAAACTAATGGTTGGAGGGGAGTGGTTAAAGATGTTTCGGCTGTTTCTCAATTCCAAGAACGCAGAGAACGGACTTGTGTTCTCGCAAGGCTTCCTTGGAAGAAAGAACTCGGAAGGACGCGAGGACACAGAACGCATCCTTGTGAGAATTGAGATGTACTGCGTTCTTGCTTAACTGACCGCATAGTCTCAGCATAAGCAGCGGCCAATGAACAATAAATATAACATTACATTCCAAACAAATGTCATAACTTATTAAAACATTTCATACTATTATAGAAATTATTTACATTTAATTGCATATCATTTTATTTTACAGTGTTATATGTTTAACTATGACTATGCTAAGATTAATTTTAATATGCCAATAAAAATACTGCAGACTTTCTCCGGGTCTTACCACTTTATTAATATTAAGCAAAACAAAATGATAAATGATTACTTTCATGAGCCGTTGTGGTGACAAATCGAGTCAAGTATTTGCGAGAGCGAGTTTAAAGCTTGTAGGCTTCCGTACACCGTCCGCCCGCAGCACCTTCTGGGATTTCTAAGTCTGCACTCGGTACTCGACGCATCCTCGATATGAAGAACACATCCGGGAACTTTCATGCATTCTCTGTACTTGCGTTCTTCAGAATTGGGACTGAACTTCGACGGTTGATGATGACGTAGAACTATAACACAAGGACGCAAGATCGCTAAAGAACGCATATTGAGAAACAGCCATCAACTGACATCACCAGAGAAGGAATGCCATTCCAGAGCGAAAGCAAATGTTCAGATTTTGATTAAAGATTACTATCTAAACTATTTTTTTTCAGTGGATTAACTTGCATGGATTAAACCGTTCACCTCAAGACTAGAAATGTGCACTGCCAAAGTAAACAGAGTAAATTCTGATTTCATGCAAACTTTAACGGAAAATATGTGGACGTTGTAAAAGCATATGAAAACTCAAATAGCATTAGCAAATGTATTATTAAAAAAATCTAAGTATTTTACAGAATACTTGTACAATTAGCATTAATTTTAATAAAAATGTAAATATGTGACTTAAAAAAAAACACTTTACTGACTGTATAATATTTTTTTTGGGGGGAGCTGCATCCCAATTCGCCTACTTATACCATGCCCTAAAAGTATGTACTCTTTTTGTGAAGAAAAAGTACATACTTTTGAGTATGTAGCAGAATAGTAGGCACGCTTTGGGACATACTACTTTGTCATAGCTGCGTCTTTAACGGACGCTCTGTTGCTTAGTTACATGCATCCTGTAACTGTTTAAACTGCCCTGCCAATCATCTTATCACAGTTAACATCATCCACATTTCGTTTAATTTGATTTCCTGCCGTATTGGAGAGAAATTAAGCTCTTTCATTCCGAGAACTCTGCTCATGTGTTTGCATAATGATGCATTTGAAAGTTAATGACCAAACGTATCATTATAAAAGTTCACAGTGTTGCTGCAGATGAAATATAATGTGGATTAGAGCCCAGCATTTGGGCCCGGGCCCCGATTTTTTTACACCTCTAGGGCCGGACTTCGAGACAATTTTCATGTCATAGTTCAGAAGCGGGCCGGGCCTCGGGCATTGTTTTACGCTTCTCCTTATTTTTATATTTTAGATATCCATCAATTAGTGATGAAAAAAAATTGATGCTCTGGTGGAAACAACACGAGTCTGTGCTGCCATGACTGAGAGCAGCTCGACAGTGTTTAAATTCAGCGCAGCTAAAGGGTTCTCGGTTCAAACCAAGCGGCAAACTCCCGCTCCCTCTCGTGAAACCAACACGGAAGTGACTAAAACTGCAATTCATTGACTGGCCGCTAGAGGCTGACTCCAAAAGGGAGTCAATACCATAGACTCCCCATGTTAAAATGCCCAACATTACAGCAGAAAAATGTATGTTTACAGCCTGTTACAAAAAAATGGTTCTGGTCTATATAGCTAATTTTGCTCTTCATGACAACTGTGAGAGGGGTGAATTTTTTTATTACTCATCCATTTAAATTATATTAAGCCTTAAAGTTCTGCATAATTAAGGGTGTGGCCACTTGAGTGACAGGTGGATTGCCGCTGCTGTCACCACTGTCATGCTAGGTGGGCGTGGTTTCAGCAACCAGCTCCACCCACCTCCCACATTTTTTGGATTATCCGGGAGTGATGCGCTGCCAATATGGCGAAGGCTGGCTCAGCCCACTTTGAGCTTCAAAAATCCTCTTCAGAAACCTACGTAGTGAAAGTCATTTTTTTTTTAAAGTCTATGGTTCAAATGCAAGCAATAGTTTAAAGCTTGCCGCAACGCCCCAGCAAAAGTAATTACCATGAATGTGTCCGGGGGAAATAGTAAGGAGATATTTTAATTATTTACTAATACTAGTTTTCTGTGTCAGTGTCGTAAAGAGGAAGATCCTGATTCGCTATCTCCTCATTAGACGCGCCTATAGAGAGAAGTGCATCACGGATTATGATTATAATGAAAAAGTTTTTGTTTTCGATTTGATTTATTTTGTAAAGTATTAATTTTAAAGCTTTCTATAGATATATTTATCATGTCTGTGATCTATATATCTATAGATTTTATTTTAGGCAAGTCGTGATGATTTGAGAAGGCTGAATTGATGAAACATAAGCTATGATCAGTATGCCGCAGGTCTACCGCTGGCCGCTTGGTTGTTACTTTAAGAAAAAAAACGTATTTAACGAATAAAAAATGCTCCAAACATTTTTCTAAATTAACTTAATAAAAAAACTAAACGAAATATAATCACTTTGTCATTACATACAAAACTTAACTATTTTAATAGCTGAAACATGAGCCGTTTTAGGAAAAAAACAACAAAAAAACACGGGCTTTGGGTCGGTAATTCTGATAAGCTGTCTCGGGCCAGGGCCGGGCTAAGGCCTAAATTTGAGGCCCGTGCAGGGCTCTAATGTGGATAACATTAAATTAATATTTTTTAATCAGGTTAGACATTGATTATTTATCACTCAAATCCCTTTCTCTACCTGTCCGTTGGTCGCGCATATCCGCCATATTTGTAGTTTAACACTTTTTATGCATGTTTGTAGTTCTAATCGAATCCCCGTCCACCGTGCAATGTGTTTTGGGCAATATTAGCCGTTAGAGGGTGCATCGATCTGCACTTCCAATTCTAACCGGAAGTAGTAGGCCATCCGGAAATCTTTGGCATACTTTTTTAAACATACTATGATTTGGGACATACTAATTATATGTTCGAATACTATTTAGAACGGATAGTATGCAAATTGGGACGCAGCATGTTTTTTATGTCAATGAATTTGCACTCCAAAAAAATGTAATCACATTTAACTTTTTAATCACAATTTGTTTACATTACATTTTTTATTCAGATATTTTTAAAAACAAGCTTGCATGTTTGGATCTCATCGGTCAGTCGGGCCATCTGATCATTCTGATTGGCTGTTCAGCTGGCGAACCAGTGCGCGAGAAATGGCGCAGAACAGAATGCTACTTGGCCGTTGGGTGTCGAGCATCGGCTTTGTGTGTCAGGGCAACTTTGGACCCAGTCGCTACCGTCGTGAGCCGACCCCGCAGTCTGCTTTCGTCACCACTAGTTCATTGGCGTCGACTTGGTGTGTACTGGGCTTAACAGATTTTAGAAAATGGTGTACAAAATGAAAAAAGGGTCTGCAAAAGCAAATAAAACTTTACGTCACTGACCCAACAGCCAACACCGTAATCTGACTGCAGGACTTTTGTAAGCCTTCATCTCATATCCTATTATGAAGGTGACAATCATGGTGAGTGCTTGGTGCCAGTTGTATTATCCAATCTTTGTGACGTGCAGAATACAGTATAGTCACACAGACATCATAGAGCATTAAAACCTGCCTCTTTAACTACCACCCACAAGCTCATGAGAAAAACAAGACCTCTAAAGCGAGCCGCAGTCAGCAGCGGCCAACATGATGCAGAGAGGGGGAAAAAAAAACCTAGAAGAATGTGAAGGTGTTGGTGGTTGACGCCACTCTAAGCCAGTGTGGCTCAGGTAAGCACAGTGCTCTCATAGGCCTGTTGTCTGGGCTTGGCTCATCACACTCATGAGAAACTCCCATCGTGCCTTCAGGGCCTTCTCTGCACAGCAACAAGTATGCATGTTGACGCATGCCGAATCCCTCTCTTTTCTTCTGTTTTTTTCTCCTCAAAGTTCTCGTGAACGTCGCGTAACGCCCTGTCTAAACCGCAGACATCAGAAGAACCACCTGAGCAAAGCTGTGACTTGTTTGACTGCACAGGCTAACACCCTGGTTTCTCTCGCTTCACCCCCTCCCCATTCCCAAACAGCCCTGTCCCAAAAACACACAAGTAAACACACATACACGCACACGCACATAGCTCTAATGGCATCGTGGTGCCACATGTCCATCAAAAAGCGTTCCCCGAGGCCTGATCCGGCCTGGGCTGCTGCCATGCGCTGGGAGAAGACATGCTGATGGATGGAGGAGGAGGTGGATTCCAGGGACAGGTGAAGGATGTGCCGCCTTTGATCTGCTTCAAGTGTAGAGCGAACAGGAAGACTGAAAACAACAAGTGACAACGCACATCTTAAAGTTCTTAAATGATAAAAAAAATATTATTTAAAAAGTTCAAAATTTGAAGTTCCAAAGTTTTTTTTATATTTAGAAGTTGCAAACGTTATCTTCCTAAATGTTCCTTTAATTTAGAAGTTCCAAATTTAAAGTTCAAAACGTTTTTTTTGTTTTGTTTTTAAATTAAGAAGTTCCAAAATTGGTCCAAATTAAGTTCTAAAGGTTTTTTTAATAAGTTGCTGCAAACTTGTTCAATTTTTTTGAAGTTCTAAAATTGACAATCCAAAGTTTTTTTATTTAGAAGTTCCAAAATTGAAGTTCTAAAGGTCTTTTTATGTAGAAGTTGCAAGCTTGTTTCTATTTTTTTTATTTAGAATGTACAAAATTGACATTGAAGTTACAACAAAATCTGTGTGTGTGTGTGTGTGTGTGTGTGTGTGTGTGTGTGTGTGTGTGTGTTGTGTGTATGTGTGTATTATTATTTTTTTTTGTATTTAGAAGTTGAAAACCTCAAATTCCACGTTTTTTTTTTTTTTAAGTTAGCTTAATTTAGTTTAAGTTCCAAAGTTTGTGAAATTTACAACATTAAAGTTTAAGGTTATTTTTTTTCGATTTAGAAGTTGCAAACTTGTTCCAGAATTTTTTTTAAAGCAGTTCTTCCAAAATTGAACTTCTAGAAATGTTGTTCAGTTTAGAAAAAATGCTACATTTTATTTCTGTTTTAAAACTATGATGCAGTACCTTTAAACAATGTGTGACACCTATTTTGACTAGCAGATATTGAAATTATTTGTTATGCTGCTATGGCAACCGTATCTGCAAAGAAAGATGAGCAAACAAAGTTGTAGGTGTCAAGGTGATGATATATTAGCATTGCAAAAGAGCCAAAGAGCAAATAGTCTGAGTTTCTGTGCCAACACTTCACATAGGTTACAGACTGCTGAGACCTCTATCAACATAAACACATGTTCTGCAAAGTGCAATCCGTCTCACAAACAGAAAGTGATATCAAAAGCAACCTGACTCCCCATTAAGCCTTTGACAGTCTCCCAATAGAGTCGTTCTGTATTTCGGTTTCAGAACAAGGAAGAACATTAACATCACACGAGCGTATAGTTAAACTGCTGAAGCATATGAAATGTTTACATGCTTTAACTGCAGCTCTAGGAAATTAAAGTCATGATCATTTTGATCATTTTTCAAAGTCATGATCGCCACAATTCAACAGAGCTCAAGAGAGGTCATTTGTAGGCTAATCAAGAAGGTTAATTTGCTTCCTCTGATTTTTTTTATATTTTTTTATTTAGAAGTAAAATTTGGTCATATTTAGACATTAACTGAAGAGACTTGAATTTAGTTAAAAAATAAAGTATACCTTAAACTTATAGTATGGAATCCCATTTTTTCTTAGAATAAAATTAAATAATAATTACAGTTTAAAATAAGGAAAAGCCACATTGTGATATTCCTATAAAGTTACATTGGGAGTTACAAAATCATAATTTAGAGGAAAAGTGTGAGAGTCCAAACTGTGAGATGTTGAAATCACCATACATTTTTTTTAACTGATTTGACTATTTTATGGTATATTGCGGTGTTATTCCTGCCCTACAGAAGCCATTTCACTTGGATGTAACACTAAAAATGATCACAATTTCTATTTCATGCTGACTTTGTCATATTGTTAGTGAGAAAAGGTCACATTGTGAGATATGAAGTTCCTCACAAAACGTTTTGAAACCATTGTAACTACAACTGTTGTCTCAATAAGCATGTAAACTCACATCCTTGTGGTGCCTGTAATCTATATTTGAGCAACTTACATTTTTGAAGCACAGAAAATAAAACTGTAAACTCAAACAAACTAACAATGCATCTTCAAGTTATATTTAACATTGACCTTACTGTGCTCATAAATTAAAAACTACTATTCTAAAAAGCCATTACAATCTCCCAAGGGAACCCTTGGCTCTCTTCTGGGTTTTAGGAGTTCAAACTCAACAGCTCTACTTAAAACACATTACAGTCCTTTCAGGACATTTAAAACTTTTACTGGTGAAATTTGGGTCTTCTGTAATCCCCGCTGCTGACACTACAGGCAACACTGAAAGAGGTTTGCCTCAAAGGCACCAGTCGGTCCAGTACAGGCAGCATTGCATCACACACTGTACTCATAAACAAGGCTGTCTTGTATTTCCTGTTGCTTTGCACGCCATCTTCTTGGCTGCCCTAGACGGGCTTGGCTGCAGTGACATATAGTTGAGGTGGAGTGCCGCTGGTGAAGCTGGGACACTGGGCACATGGCCAGTGGAGAGAAGGTGGTTCAGACACCACCCTGGCTTCAGGCACCCCCACCAAACCGCAAAATCCCAACCCCCTGAAAAACATCAAGCATACAGGATACATCAACACCCAAAACCATCATACAAAACCAAGCCCGGATCCCAAAGTCCAAGATATGTAACAGTCTTCACAGAGCAAACCTGAGGGGTGGCCGTAGCCACGGGACAATTCTCATAACATAATAAAAAAATAATGCTCACATAAATACATTTCTATTTAAATAAATAAGTAAATACAAGTGTTTAAAAACTACAAGCGTATCCTGCAATTTTCTATTATTGGGTTACCATATTATTCTACAAAAATCAAATAAGAATGATGGGAGTATTTGATTGCTGTTATCTGCCAGAGGTGTGCTGATTGGTCATTTTCACAGTCTAACAACAGGTTTACCCTGTTTTACAAGTAGATTTTGTTTCTGCAAAGAAGCTTGTAAAGCAGATTCTTGCTAAACTAGTCCTCAATCCGTAGTGTGTATGAGGATTAAATAGTTGTAAACAAGGCCTCATAAAGAAATGTTTTGCTATTAATAAACAGCACAGCAAATCAACCTTTCGTGATACACTTGTATGACTTTCTTTCTTCCATGGGACACAAAAGGAGAAATTGTAAAGAATTGTATGGGTTGTTCTTTTCTATGCATCTGCAATGAATGGAGCCAGAGGTTTCAAACTTCAAAAACTGATGCAAAAGCATCAAAAATGTATCACGGATTGGTCTATATAACATATACTGTATTATACAGTCTTCTCGAGCCTTCCCATTAAAGTAACAATCTAATTATAATTTTTTTGAGTTGATTCATGATGATTTCAGCTGATTCAGTTAAATGCTCGCTGGAAAAGAAAGATTATCAATGAAAAGCAACTTAAATTTCTAGCTTTGTCATATTTTTGTCCTTTTCAAAAAGCTCTAGTCTTCTCTTATTTCTTATTTGCACTTGCACTAAACAGAGCAACCAGTACATTCTCCAAAATTTGCCCATTGTATCTCAGAACAAAGGTATACCGAGGTTGAGTAAATTTTCATTTATGAGTGAATTATCACTTTAAAAAATTTTGTTGTGTCAAATACATTAATGCACAATATATTTCTGAGATGTCCCTTGGTCACCCTCCCTTCATCTCGCTACACCTCCCTCCATCCCTCCCTCTTTAGAGTCTGGGATGAACAGTCTGTAATTGTGGAGAGGCCGCAGCACACAGCCAGGGATATAAATACCCATTCCTCCTGTTCCTGTCAAAATAAAGGACCTTATGAAAAAAGAAACAGGGATTCTTTTTTTGTCGCATCCGCCTGCCAGTGTAAGGGTTTATTTTGGCTGCTTATGTGTGCCGTGTACCTACAGCATCCTCGGACTGGTTTCCTTTAAAAAAGATGTGCTCGGTTGCTATGAGAAGTCAACATAAAAATAAATGCATAGCATAAGAGTTCATTTGTCTGTGGGTCAACCCATTACAACATGCCCACATCATATTTTACCCACAAAAAAGATAAAAGGAAATTACATTTTGTATAAAAAAAAATCATTTTCTAAATGCATGTTATCGATATTCTAAACGATTCATCCATGCAGGTTATATTTTTCATTAAAAAAAGACAACCTACATTTTTTTTTTTATAATTAATTACATTTGGATGTGCATCACAATACAGAAGACAAGATCTGTCTTAATTATTTCTAAGCAAAATATGATCCTTTATTGAGTAAAATGATGTATAAATACTGCAGTTTCAGGCCATGTAAGAAGTCAGGAAGCAGCATATTGTTTATAAATTCATCCCTTGTGCATATGCATCCAAAAACACAATGTGATAGTGCACTTTTTTGGTAAGCAGAGACCTTTTTCTCCACCAATAGCTCCAGGCATATTTTAATTAATTTTCATGACATGATGAAAACAAAATACACATTGTCTGATATTTTACGACGCGATTAACGCTTTACTCATTTACAGTAGATTATCTATTGACTATAATGACTGTAGGCATTCGGGGAAAGCAGCCAGTGTGCTAATGTGATTTAGAGCAATGCAGTTCTTCCAGTGTTGTTTTCAAGAATGCAACGGAGTTGTGCCTCTACACAGGCGGTAAGGATTTTTTTCCAACCATTTTACCAACACCCTTGTGACTATTCCACTCCGACCTTTTTCAATATCAGGGAGACCACACAATGTGCAGAGAGAGAAAAACGGTACGTGACTACATCAGTGAAGACTCATTTCATTTGTTGCCTATACAGTGACTCCCAACCAGGGGTGGGTTTCAGGGGTACTTTTGACAGAAAAATAAACAGATAAAAAATGTCATAATTAATCAATTATTTTAGATCATTTTTAAAGGTAGACACTGACTCCAATAGTATTTTCTTTCATACTATGGCTACTGTCAACTGTCTGGTTACCAACATATCTTCATTTGTGTTCAAAAAACAAAAAAACGTATACAGGAATATGAGGGTGAGTAAATGATGACCGCATTTTCATTTTTGGGTGAACTGAAGGAAAGAAAAATTACATAATGTGTAATGTTTATATTTGATCTATTACAACGGGTTTGGAAAATGGATGGGATGGATGAAATGATGATGGTGCTACTCAGCAGGTGTATTTTTCCCTTTAAAAGTGACTTTGATCATATAAATTATAAAGCTTAATTATATTCAGAATATTGTTTGTTAAGAGGAACACATTTCTGGAGCCTTACTGATAAAGGTTTTTGGGTACCTAAAACAATAATGTTGGTAAACGCTGCTCTAGTGTAAAAATGTTTTTTTTTTTCTCTCTGTATAATGTACTAGGCTCTGAATAAAAACAATATTTATATATACATATACCCCACAGCTCTTCATAGTCATCAGATCTCCTGATGACGAACCACAAAATATATTACTGAAAGGACTGTAGTGTTGCTACTATTGCCACAACAAATGACATGGATCACTGACTCATGCTGCATTTATATGTACTTGAACTAAGGACAGTGTATTCTGAGCTGTACGCTGTGCACAATTTACTGCCGCTTGCTTTATTTATTCATTTCTCCCTCATCGACAACAAAGAACGAAACACGTTGTTGGAAAGTTTACGAGATAATATCTGCCCAGTTTTATCCACGCTTTCTCCTACTCTCCCACCATGAACTGAAATATTTTTCGTTTGCTACACCATGGTGCCACAACCCAATCCTGGAGAGATTTTGGCCGGATTTTTCATCTCAACCTTGAAGTTTTTCCAGAATTGGTAAACTCCGATAACCTGAGATTACCTCAGCAGAATTTAGTTTTTTGGGTTTTATTCTTTTCCCACAGGCTTACACGTTTAAAGAAGAAGATGAACAACGTGTCTGTGTGCTGGTATTATGGGATGGAGAAGGAGTTGATAAGAATGCTCTGAGCTATGCACGCTTAGATGACTGTTGACGGGCCTCCTTGTTTGATCTTGTTTTTGGCGTGTAGACTGAAACCTCTAGGTTCATGGCCCACACACCTGCCACATAGGTTTGCTGCACTCTACATTTTCAGCCCACACACACTTGAACTTCACCATGTTTATAATAATTTGTGAAAAAAAAGAACTATGAAATATATGCATTTCCAAACATCTGACTTATTCTAAGCCTGGCCTCATGAGAGCCCACACATGTAGAGCCCACTGAGGAGAGAGCAGAAGAAGAGAAAGAACAAAGGCGGGCCGAGTAGGGAGCATGCCTCAGCTAATCATGTAAGCCCTCCGAAACGGGCCAAGGGCTGCTATAAGCAGCTGAGACAGTGCTCGTCGAGATCCAGTGATGGTTTCTCCAGAGCAGGCCACTAATCCCACCCTACACTCCTCTGGACGACTATCCCAGCTCCCCGACTCGCCTGATTACCTAGGGCAGTGCTTTGCCAAACTGTGGTCTGTAGCGGTATTGCAGGGGGGCCGTAGCTAGAGCTAAATCTATATACAAATGCAGCATCTAAAATATCGTCTTCTAAATTATGATGCTGCCAAAATATTCTAAAATGTGACGGCGCCGGACGAGACCATATTACACGGAAATGCAAATTTAGTTTTTCGCGCTCAAAGAAAGGACATAGGTAGCTTTCATTGCAATCTGGGCCGGCGTGAACTATGTCCGACAAGTAATCCCACTTGCTGTTTTTCCTCAGGGATGCACCGGGAAATTTAAATTCTTGGCCGAAGCCAAACAAAATGAAACACTCGCCGAATATCGAACACGGTTTGCAGAGTGGCGAGACCATTTTTTTTTCACAGGTCCCTGGGAGGAAGAAAACGGGGGGTGTGTAGGCCTATTTTGCCTTTTTTTTTTTTTTTTTACTATTGCATAAATTAAATAGACAAAATCAGCGTGCAGAGTTTTACTGTGAACAGTTTGTCCAGCTTTTACAATTTTTTTTTAAAAATACTAATTTACTTAACATCTGAAAATGTTTATACATCCTATCAGACATTGCAACAAAGCACAATTTAACTTCAAATTAATAAGCTGCTCTTTAGTCGCCGGAAAAATTAATATGAAAGCGTCTTTGGCCATTTTTTAGACCCCCTCTTGAATCAGGCGAAGGGAGTTGTATTTTTTTCTGTACAAATAAATGCAGCCTTGATGAGCGAAGAGATTTCTTTTAAAAATTGATCATTAGAATATATATACCAGATGGCCCTGCCCAATTCCGGCTGACGGGCTCTGGCGGGCTTCACACTATCACCGCTGGTGAATGTTATAGTAAATGTATTAATAAAGCTGTTGTAACCACCACAACCATTGGCCGTGCAGTTACACTGCGTGGTTGAAAAAGTCTTCAGTCCTCGGAGAAAAATTAGTTTTCCCCATTAGCGTCTAGCGACGCAGTACGAGTGAAGTATCGAAAGGGAACAAGAAATTGATTACATTGGTTAGAAAGAAAGATGTCAAATTTGTTGTCAATCCCACAGTCACACAACACAGCAGCATTAACCAGATTTCTTTCATTCGTCAAGGTTATAAAACAATACATAGTGCTATACATGTAGATTAACCTTTCTAAAAGTGAAAACGTAAAAAAAACATAGCTAGATTAATGAAGTTACTTTCATGCCATCAGTCTGTGAAAAGATATACTCATACCTTTTCTTGATTTAATATTTTGACTTGTTTTTAGCTTAATTTTTTTGTTTTCATTTAAATGTTTAGTTTTGAAATGTTGTTGTATGCATTTGTCATTTTTACTTAATTTCTTTATCTTCTTAAATGTGTATATATAATATTTACTGAGTTTAAATCAACTTTTAATTTTAGTAACCATTTGTAAGTCGCTTTGGATGTTGACTAAAAGAAAAGTAAGAATCCATTTGTAAGTCGTTTAAATAAATAAATTTGAAAAAGCTAAAAATTTCAGGCAGGTGTCTATTTTCAGCTCCTCCCTTCTATCCTCTTTTTAATCAAAAATTCCAAAAATAAAACAAGGCCCCTATTCCATCATATTGTGACACATCACTGAATTAATGCAAATACTTGGTTTTCAAAAACGGGCATGCAAAAAAAAAAACTATGTACACACACATAAAAACATTCACACCTGCATGCCAAAACACACATAAAATGTCACAAGGCCTACTCTCTCACACACACACACACACACAAACTCACACACACACACATACCATCTTTTTTACACCACAAAACACACACAACACAACACACACTCACACACACACACACACACACACACACACACAACACACAACACACACCACACACACACACAATTACACACACACACACACACACACAGACACATCACACACACACACACGGTCAAACACACACACACAGCAAGTCTAAGAATTAATCCCAAGCAAATTCTGGTATGGCTGGGAAGAGCTGGGATGAGAGAAGAGGAAGGAGGAGGGTTATGTGTGGAATGCTCCAAACCCAGGCTGGTGTTGTGACTCGTCCCAGACTCTGTGCCGTCACCGCTGGGGTCTGTGGCCAGACCTCCCTGTGCCAGACCCACTGGCTCCAGAGACCGCCCAGGCCAGTTTAGCTGCAGCACAGGGCCCATAATTACACAGCTCTACCCCTACTCTCTCTCTCACTCTCTCTCTCTCTCTCTTGCCATGATCCCTCCAGCAGGGGCTCATTCATCTCTGTTTTAAAACCTAGTGAGCTGCCTACATAGGCAGCATTTGAAGGCATCATACAAGTGCTTTAGTCAAATTCTGAGGTAACTTTGCATGTAATCTTCACAAAGAAGCTAATCCCATTATACTGTAAAAAAAAAACATGCATAATATAAACATTTTAAAGGTTACATATCATGAAAATCTGACAAAATATTTCTGTGTTTAAGTGCTATATTCAGGTCCATATCTACTACCAACATAGAAAATGTGAAAAGAAAAAACATTTTGTCAGCCTTTCTCTTCAAGCTTGTGAAAAAACGAGTGTGTCACATTTTGCTCTGTAGAAATGGGATCTTATTATAATATTACCGCCCCTTAATCTGAAAGTTTCCACCCACGACGAAGGGGGAATTAGTGATGTATTTTATGTCAGAAAATAAAATGTGAAAATATCTTGAGCTTGTGTTAACCACAGACCTTATTTCAAACTTTTAACCAAATTCCATTCAAAATACCCACTGACGATGGAACAAGAATCACTAAACTCTTAACTCGTTTCCAGGTTTAGGCCTACAAATATAACTGAATTCAGTTGTTAGTCAAGCCTCGCATGAAAAGCACTATTCATGTGCCACTATTTGTGTTGTTGACCATGTAGAATGTTTTAAATCAGTCGAAGGCAGCTTGCTTGATTTGGAATAGACCCAAAGACATGCAGTACTCATTATTAATGTCATTTACTGCTGTTTTATAGATGTGCTAATGGGAATCACATAGCACAGTGTGTGGTGGGGGTGGAGAAAAGACTCGTTAAAATAACTGCTTATAAGTTTTTGTTTGCCAAAACACTGCTCTGCATGGAGAAACGGAGTTCGACAGCACAAATGATCTCATACATCTCTTACAGCAATAGTTCTCAACTGGTGGGTCATGGCCAAAAAATGTGTCTTAGCAGCAACAATAAATATTCATATTAAATGCAACAAACTATAAAATCAAATATGTAATAAATCTATTTTTAAAGGGAAAGATGAAACACTTCCCTTATATTTTTGTTGTCCCTTTTCTCTTTTGCACACAACGGAGGCGGTATTTTGTTCACTCTTATCTTCCCTGTCGATGTCATTGGATTATGGATTTGATCTGTGCGACACCATCTTTGTTCCGGGGAACAAATGGCATCTATTGTGTGTCTGGCGGCTCTTTCCGTGGATTTTACCACAAATTCATCAGCATGAGAAGAGGAACTGTTGCAAGCAGAATTCAAACAAATGTGGCATACATAAACACCAAGAGCTGTAAAATGGAATGTGTTTACAAAGACAAAACAATTTATCTTTTTCTGGTCCCCCACACAGTCTGAACACCCCGGGAGAGCAATGTGAGACGCTCTTGCTTCCTCCCCCCAACAAATGGCCCCTCCCCGACACTCGCCTCCGTTCGCTTTGTACCGCCAGCCTGCCGGGTCTGACTTCTCTTTTATTCACTTCCCTGATTATGTGCTTTGTGTTGCTGAGTGTTTTTCCTGTTTCTCAGTGAAATGTATTTTTTTTCTCCTCATACTTACAGTGACTTTGATTGTGTATGTGACGTGAGACTGAAGAGCTTAATGAGAAGAGGAACTCCAAAATTCAAACAAATGCTACATAAACACCAAGTCATAGAGATCAAAGAGTGAAATGTATTATATTACAAAACCTGAGTAAAAATCTGAGAAAATCTCCAAAAAGAAGCCGCTTTTGCATAACATTACTGAAAAAAGACAGAAAGTAAACCCTGTAAAGGCTATGATTAAAGCTGAAAGAGACACAGAGACAGCATAATGATGCTAAGTGATCAAGGAATGTTCCAGGTTCAATATAACTTAAGCTCTAGCAACAACATTTGAAGCATTATGACGTTATGAAAATTATTTCTACTTATCCCTCAGTTTCTTTACAAAAGCAAAAGTGGTAGCTTCAGTAAGGCACTTACAATTGATGTAAACTGACTTCTGCACGGTTTAAATATGTAGCGAGTTTATTATGTTACTGTAACAGTTATTTTAGCTCACAGGAGTGAGCTGAAATTATTTTCTTGTGGTAAAACTTATTATGGCAAAATTCAAAATGCATTCATGCCTCTCTTGAGAATAGTTAGCAGGCTGCATGACTGTGCAGCATTGCATAAAATGATAGCACAATGATGATAAAATGACCCTATGAGCTAACATGATGCTTTCTGCTCATTTGTGGCCTCTAAGCTTTCCATGGAAATGGCTGCAGTGGTGACTAGTGTTGACAGTTTTACAATACGGGATGAAGTTTAGATAACATGTATGCAAGCGTGCAGAAAGGGTTACAGCAGGAGATACCGAGCGGCCCACCACTGTCTCCACAGCCTAAAGAAGACCGACGTTGTTTATCTGGGGTCAGAGGGTTGGGCTGGAGGCTTCATAAATCTAATGAAGCCTTTAAGGAATACCTCATCCTCCATGAGAGCAATGAGAAAATTATATACATTTCTGACCGCCTGTTCTTTTCTCCCCACTTCTCTCTCTCTTCGTTTTACCACTGCTGCTATAATTTCCTCTAAAGCACAGCTACCTAAAATAACTTTAACCTAAAAATCTCCATCCGGAGACTTACAGGACTTCCTGGAGGTCCTCCTGGGTGGCTTGTCTGCTTCATTCAGGACTTTAAAGCTGCGAGGTGACTGCTGATTGACTATACAGATGCATAGAAACCAAAAGCCTCTGGTTTCCATGATTTCCATGATTCCAGGATCATTGCCATGCATTTGTTGCCAGCTTGCACACTGCAGAAAAAAAAAATAGATGGAAAATCTGTAACATATCTATACAACCATATCTTAAACTTGTTTTAAATGTCAACAATTCACTCCATTTTTATATATTCCACAGAATTTTAAGTAGCTACATTTGAGACAAAGTTGATGCTTTAAATGAAACATTACTGAGACTTCTGTGGATGTCTGAAAGTTCTGAATTATAAAAAGAATAACCTCTGGCTCTAAGCAAAAGCCTTTTCTTCTGCTCACGAAGAACTGAAAATGTCTTTTTGGTTGTGTTTTCAATATTTTCAAATTGTAGGTCTGTCAGTCATTCATTTGAAATCTAATTTGCTATCTCGGTTGCCAACCATTTATTCGCCCAGTGAAATGCTCTTAAATTAGTCAAATCATTTTTTTCTAAAATCTCTCTATATTAAACTATGTTAGCATCTTTCTTTAGAAATGATAATGAGAAATTAGAAGGATTTCATGATTTGAATCAATGCTGACTTACAACTAATGCTGTAAACTATACAGGGAACCTTGTCAGTTAGCACATTACAAAAATATTAAAGGTTAAAAGTTCAATTGCTATTATGATATTAAATTTAATAAATCACCACTCAAATAAAAAACAGTTGTATACCAGCGTTTAAATTGCACATAAGGCAGTTTTTATAATGTAATTTGTGATACAATTCTATACTACTCCAGTTCAAGCTGCATGAATATTAAGTTTGTTATTTAAAGGGGTCATATGACGTTGCTAATAAGAACATTATTTTGTGTATTTGGTGTAATGCAATGTGTTTACGTGGTTCAAGGTAAAAAAAACACATTATTTTCCACATACTGTACATTATTGTTGCTCCTCTATGCCCCGCCTTTCTGAAGCGCTTTTTACAAAGCTTATCGTTTTGAGAAGTGAGGTGTGCTCTGATTGGCCAGCTATCCAGTAAATTGTGATTGGCCGAATAACTCAAGCATGTGACGGAAATGTTACGCCCCTTACCATGTTGTGATGCCGTGTCCCGGCGCGACGAGACTAAAACAATAAAACCCACTATAAGTATAAAACAATACTACCCACTAGGCATTTGTTGCATTCAGTGAGGACAAAATTACTGATTATAATGACTCATACAGTCTTTTTACACGTTGCGCCGCGCCACCTAAACATAACACCAAGTCTGCATTTGTGATCGTAGAAACACCAAACAAGGACTACTCTACACTGCTCAAAACTAGAGAATAGTCAGTAGCAAATTCTTTAAATATCGAAACGTACTTATAGGCTGTGAGTCAGAAGCACCAGACTGTCCTTGTGACGTTGGAATTGCCCCACTTTATAGTGTTCACAGCCATTCATAGTGTTCACATTGTAGGCTACTCAAGGTTCAGGAAATAGTCCTCCGTAAAATGCGCTGCACACTCGAATATTTGCATTGTACATTCTGGAACAGAGTTGTAAATATAACTTTACCACTGATTTTTAGTTGTGTACTCATTTGGAAGACCAAACAAAGTACTTTCGCTTTCCCCATGAAACACACAGCGTCTCCACGACATGGCGGCGGCAACAACAACACTACAGCGAGAATAAAAATGACGCTCTCTTTCATTGCGTATACATTTGGGCAGTGTTTTTCAAATCTTCCCACACCGTGACGTAGACATGTGGGGGCGTGTTTGAATGAGCTGTTTTAGGAAGGTGTGGCATCGAGTCTTAACTTCGATAAAGACTTAGGTTTGAGACTTTATCTTTGCAACAGATCTTATATATGCACAAACACCTTGTAACACTCCAAAGACAAAGGCAAATATGAAATTGCATCATATGACCCCTTTAAGAATTGATTTAAAAACGAATAATTACAATTGATAGCCCATTGCTATGTAGTTGCTGTTCAAATGTCACTGTAGTCCACGTTTATGTCAAAAAGCATACTCAGCCTTTTCAGTCTCTAACTACAGCTTCACAGTCAAACTGCCACTGATTATAAAAAGGTAGTTCTTAGAACCACAGAATACGATTGATGTCTGTTGAAACAGAGATGCCCATGAGCTCATCTGAACCAAACCTTGTGCCTCTCTGAATCTTTAGCTTGTGCGCTGTAACAAGCCTCATATTTCTCTTCGTGATCTCCCCTTCTCCATATCCATCAACAGTAGCGACCAGCTACTGCTTATACAGTCGTGGAAAAGAAAATACAAACCTACAAATTTAGGTTAAGGTATGCAGACTAAAACGTGGCGGTGATTTATGATTTATGGTTACTTGCTGAGACTCACTTTGTGGTTTTGTTGTTACAGTATGTGCGAGTGAAACAACAGAGGACTGAGTCTCAGTATATTCAGCATGGAGAGCATGACAACTTACACTTAGCAGTACTAGTTGATGGTAAAAATGCTAATATGAAGAAAATATCGTATGCCAACTTTTTTAATAACTATGAAAGTGTGCTCAAATCGTAATGTCCTTTTGCAATATTACACATGCAAGACTTCTGTTCTAAAACATCACAGGACTACTGTGACATTTGCTTTTATACACTTCCAGTGAACAAGTTAATATTAAGCTACTTATGTTTTAGAGATGATTAGTTACTTTGCTAGTTTTTGCTCTGACTTTGAAAACACATTTCAAGCAACACATACAGACGTTTCCTTATTGAATAAATCAGTATTTTTGTACAAATTGGTATTACTTACAAACACTTGCCGACATACTGACTATCACTTACACTGACTACATTACGTTTTCTTTTCTTTGCAGTGGTTGTGTGCGGCGTCTCCCTGACTTTTTTGTTGCGATTTTAGCAAAATCATAATAACAGAATGATTTACTCACACTTGCTTTGATACGGAGTTAATCAAGGTTTTAAATCAGTCGATTAGACAAATTAATAACTCACAGCTTTTGTTAAGTTGTGGCTAGATGGGATACAGCTTGCGTTTAATTAATGCCTAACCCTAAACCTACGCTTTACAATTATACAAAAACAGTATTTATTGTTGTACAGTGTGACAGAAATTATGCGATATGGATGTGCACATGCCCAGTAGACGAATCTTTATACAATCTAGCCTTAACCCTTTTGTTACTGATGAACGAATCGGTGTCTTTAAATGGTTGACGATGATGATTTATTTAGTCGTTCATAAAGGCAGTTGTCGCCACCTATAAAAACAACGTCAGCACAAAAGGTAAAATATAGGGAAATGTATTTTTAATGATAACTTATTCACTTATAATATATAAAGCAATACACTCAAAATAATTTGTTTCAAAATATAATCAACAACTTGTAAATATCTAGATTTATATGTTTCCATCATTTTTTATTTGATTGTCATTCACAAAGCCTCATGGGATTGTAGTTTTTCCCTCATTAAAGCCATTAAGTGCAAATAAAAACATGCTTCAAATACAATGTTTGTAATGTTGTGATTCACCTCATAGCTGTTTGGCTTGGATTATGGCTTGTAATGCTTAAACAAAGACTTAAAAATCCCTATGCGAAAAATAAATGGAAAAAATACCAACACTGATGAAAAATTGGACTGGCTTTTAAACCACCAGGGGTCATTTTTTTTTAGGTTTATCGGATTCAAAATCTTATCCTGCTGATGTACATATGCAAGTGTATTTACATATAACTTGTCGTAAAACTCGACACACACAGACACAGACTCAAACTCTTCTCTGTCATATGGAATCTCGTGGGTGGCACTGGATAGGCAGAGTGCTCTGGAAATAGCTCAGGAGCAACCCCTCTGTTTCTCCAACCCAGATTTCCTTTTCTGAGGTCAGCGCAAGGGCTGGAAGTGCTGTGCTGCAAACCTCCAGTCGCCATGGCCGACCGCAGCGGCTTCTCTCACAGCACTTCAAGGGCCCGGCGGCAGTGACCAGATGGCCCACCTCGCTGGAGCATCCCGAAGACTCTACACTCATTCACCAAGACTGTTAGACACACTCAATACAGCTGGGAACAGAGCGAGGCTATATGTGGCATGTGTGAAGCGTGAGAGGAACTGTGTGTGAAACACAAAGAATGACGTCTGATTAAGCCATGTAAGGAATAAATCATGATTTGGTCAAACGAAAAAGACAATTCTGTCATCGTTTACTCATCCTCATGTCATTCAAGACAGTTATGACTTTCTTCTGTGAAACACAAGAGAAGATGTTCTGAAAAATATTCGTGCTGCTCTTTTTCATGCAATGGATACATGGATGGGGACTACAAAAAAAACATGTATAATTAAACTATAATAAGTTTTTTCTGAAGCCAAAACATTTCTCTGAAAATGTTTTTAACAGTTGTGAAAGTTCCCTTTTAATGGAGCTATAAATAATTATTTTTGTGTTCCATTGAAGAAAGACAGTCATGGCAATCACAAAGGGTGAGTAAATTATAAAAAAAAATCTCTGAAAAGTGAGTTAAGCTAAACAAATGTAAAAGGAGGACACATTATCATGAAAGAAAGACAGTCTGCCTGAATGTTAAAATTTGACAATGTTAGTATATGTAACCCCACCGGGTCCGCACCATCACACCGAACGGGTCTCGAACCCGGGACGCCGGCACGGGAGGCGGGCACTCTACCAAGGGGGCTAAAGGCTACAGCCTCTAGTGTCAGTCACTAGAGCGCCTCTTTTTGAGGTCAGGAGAGTGAGGTTTACACACAGCCTTACTGGCATACATCCGTTACACTCACCCCCCTAAACCTCACTCCCGTCCGGCACCAATATAACACCCCCGGACCCAATCCCCGGGTCCGCACCATCACACCGAGCGGGTCTCTAACCCCGGGATTCCGCGGGAGCGGGAGGCAGGCGCTCTAGACTGCTAGAGGCTGTAGCTTTAGCCTTGGTTAGAGCGCCAGCCTCCCGCGCCAGAATCCCGGTTCGAGACCCGCTCGGTGTGATGGTGCGGACCCGGGGGGGTTACATATACACTTGATGTTTCCATTTTTACAGCCATTTTTACTCAGGCCAATGTTTTTCAAGCTTTCAGAGGGCTTTACATTTCCTTTTCCTGTGGATTTCGCAGACAAGGACAGCCAAAACCAAATGTAGATGCTCAACTTGGCACACAGAGGACTTGAGTGTGTTGGACAGACAAAGGCAAAGAAACAAATCAGGAACATTTATTTGTATTTATTTCTTCTCCGTGGTTTTGCATTTTGCAGCCCAGACATACAGACCCCGGGGAGGATATTCCTAGACAGCTGACTGACGTTGTGGTGTAGGTAGAGAACACTAATGTCATTCCCATGTTCTAAAGAGCAATGAACACTGTAACTTAGGTAAAGACAGTACTATTTTCCTGCACAAAGCAATAGGTTACATCTACAAATACTCGTCCTCACCTTTTTAAGCTGCCATGTGCAATCCTGGCACTAAACAAAAACACTACTCATGCCTTTTATTGTATTGACAAACAGATAGTCTAAAATATGGTGTTACATTTCCAAGCTATCTGACTTGGCTAAGAAGTCTTGGATAAGAAGATCTCTACTTATAATTCAGGGTCAATGATGTGACACTCATTTTTGTCCTATCCCTTATTTTTTTTAAACAATTGAATAAATAAAATGCAAATCACAAATACAGTAACCCGAATACACTTCTTCTATGATGAGTGTGTTTCCTATCCTTGTAATAATATCTATATCTATCTATCTATCTATCATATATATTAAACTGTTATATTTATTTTACTTTATTTTATTGCAATAATATAATATAAGTCACAATGTTTTGTTTTGTGGTGTCAAAAAACAATATTTATGAGCTAATCAGCTAATCATTCATTATAATTGTAAACATAAATAAATAATAAATAAATAAAAACATGTGCAAATCATTTTGAAAAAAAAAATCATTTTAAAACCTAAAATTATAAAAAAATATTATTTTGAAAATAATTATTTTTTTCACTTGATGGTTACACCACAGTCATTATACTCAAATTTGTCTCGAAAACTATTTTTTATTATGAATTCAACAAGAGATTTCTATGAACTCTTCATATGTATTTTAAAATAGATTAAAAAATATATATATTTATAATGGGCACTCTGGAAATGGCCTTGAAAGTAACCATGCAGAACACCTTAAAAAATGCCTGGCAAGCACCCAAATTCTCAAGTATTGAAGCCCCCACACTGTCTCTGAAGATTCATTCCCCCACCACCCGACTACGACACACTGTCACCGTGTAACGCAGTGTAATGACCTCACTGTCAGCGAAACGTATGGAACCAATTTCACCCTCTTCCCTCTCCTCTTCCTGTGTGGATGGGTCAAATAGGCGAACATCTGGACCCTCCTGCTGCTTTACAACAACCAGATCCCTGCATATTGAGATGAAACAACAAAAACTGAGAAACCATAACCACCTGACGCAGACAGCAAATATGACAAAAACATGGGCAGGAACACCTCACAACTGGACAAAAATCCCAGGCATGCATTCATGCGCACGTCACACCGTACTTTCGGACAATTATGATTCTTTTAAGGTAAGTACAGGTCTAAGTGTACAGGTCAAAGACTTAATCAGTTATAACAGTCACTCTTCCCAAATGCAGATCAGCCGGACAACTAACGCATGCAAACGTAAATCAAGGACAGACAGGTTCTGCTGTTTGGCACACCTTAGATGCAGCTCTTGGCCGAGCAGATTCTCTCTTCTCTCCTCTCTCTCTCCACACACACCACACTCTCTACTCCTCTCACCCACACACACACACACACACACACCACACACAACACTACACAACACACTCACACACACACACACACACACACACACACACACAACACACACACACACATCACACACACACACACACACACACACACACACACAACACACACACACACACACACACACACACACACACACACACACACACACACACACACACACACACACACACACACACACACACACACACACACACACAGCTCATTCTTTGGCCTGCTCTCACATGCTGTGGGGAGTGTTGGCTGCCTGGCCTCTCTGGTCAGGTCCGTTGCCAAGCCTCAGCCCAGAACTGTGAGGCCTGTGTTTGCCACACGGAGCCCGAGCGCTCTCCCTCAACCTTGTTTCTAAATACACTGCGGCTTCAAGGAACAGCTCTCTCAGCAGCTGGGCCGGTAGCCATGGAAAATGTAGACGCAACTAGAAAAACCAGGAAGAGGGAGGTGTGGATGTGTTATTTTGTTTTCTGAGGTTTTAAACCCCCCCTAGCAAGGGGTTATTTTTCATGCGCTCAAAAGCAGTTTCTGACACCTTGTGATTTTCTTAAAGGTTTTAACACTCTGTTAAAGCCTGCCGTCCCTTGAGGAATCTATAACTGTCATTTCTGCTTATTTGGTTTCTTTGTTTGCTGTGGCCGTGTTTTGCTGTTAAAGCTGAGTCATTTGTCCAGGTGCTCCATTCATGGGCAAATTCACCTGATCGAGCCAAACCGAAACCAAACGCAGCACGCCGTCACGTTGGACGACATGTAAAGTAGCCAGGCGGAGAGCCGCGTTCAGCGTAACTGACATAGTATGTCACAGTTGAGCTCTTGAGTGCTATAATTATCTAATGAAATTGCATACTGCTGATCTGGCAGAGCGGGTGAGTTAGATTGACTTTCACCCACCTGACTTTCAGTCGTATAATGACAGCCTTTCACTCTAATGATGTGTTTGTAATATGTTTATTTACTACGGCCCATTCACTTTAATGACATAACAGAGCACCCCAGCACTGCTACGACAATACGATTACATCCGGCATATAGAATGATGATGTAAAAGTATGATTTTGAATTTGTCAGTGGTGTTTGCCAAAAATGCAAAACTCTCCATCATGATGTTAGATTATAAAGCCATTTAAATAAATAAATATGAAAATAAAGAAAGAACAGCTAACAATTTATAATAAACAAAATCTAACAATTAAATGATAAAATGACTAAATAAATAACTAAATGCTTACAATTTATATTAAACAACCAAATAAACACTGAATAATAACTCAAAGTTTAAAAACAAAAAGACAGAATTCTAATAGTTTAAAGTAAATAAATAAATACATACATAAAACCAAAAAAACTAATACTTAGAAACTCAGAACTAAGAAAGAAAGAAAGAAAAAAGGTAGTAATGTATAATACATAAACAAACAAATAAATTCAGATCAAAACTTTGAATAAATAAATAAATAATAAATAACGCTTTTAGTTTATTAACAATTTATAAATAAATAATCAATAAAAACTTCAATAAATAAATAAAAGAATGCTATTGGTTTGTAATTAACAAATAAATAAAAGAAAAAGGAAGAATGCTATTAGTTTGTAATAAATAAATAACAAATGATGATAATAGCTGATAACAAAGAAAGATTATATAATAAATAAATACAAATAAGAACCATTTGGTTTGTGTAACACATACTTGTTTTAACATGGCCAAACTGTTGAAGGTTTCATAGCGGTTCATTATTTTACATCTGTATGAACTCTCTGAGCTTTTTGCTTAGGCTTCGAATAATATGTTGTAATAAAAGTAAACTGTTATGAAGAAGTCATTTAAATACGAGGCTTGTTCATGATGGAGTTTGCAGATGAGGTCACTCCAGATCCTGATTAAAGTTTCTTCAGACTCACAGTAATTGCAGGTGCAGACAGAGCAGTCTGGGATTCTGTGGCCAGTCAAAGACAGATTCAGTCAGTTAAGAAATGGACTGAATCATGCAAAATTCTAATGCAACAAGTCGACGGTGAGCCGAGATCACAAGCCTGCCGGCCTCCTCTTGGCAGCTTATCAAAATGTTTTATGGTGATGGCAATCAAAATCTAATCAACACAGTTTGGAGGTCAACCAATGGAACTCACTCACTGCCAAATCAAAATAAAAGCAGCACTAAACCACAGCTAATCAAACCGGTATCTGAAGTAAATCAGATTTACAGATGTTTTTCAATACTGTAGGATTTCTCTAGTGTTTGGTTTTCACAGATATTGAGTGTTTGGAATAGCCAACCCTGATATCATGAGAAAACCTAACTATTTAATGAGGTGGTGAATTCATATTAATTCGTATGAAAACATTCAGAAAAAACAGAACCCAGCTAAGAGGAAACATTCTCAGAATGTTCTGGCAAGGCTTTCTCAAAGTTATGAACAAACATACTTTCAGTAACATTGATAGGAGATCCGTTAAAAAGTTCTCTGGTCTTTAATATCGTTCTCAAAAACGATATTTATACATCATTCACAGAACATTTTATCCTGAAACATTTTAGCTGAATGTTTGTCTGAATTTTAAATGTTACTATTTCGAAATGTTCAGAGAACATTCAAAAATAACAATCCCATAATATTTACAAACTGATTATTAATATTATTAATAATAATTGTATATAATAATAATGTATAAATTGTTAATAAACTAAAAGCATTATTTATTATTTATTTATTTATTAATTAATTATTAATAATTATTATTATTATATTTATTATTATAAAAAAATGTGAATATTCCCCTAACATTCACATAACCTAGAGAAAACATTTCAAAAATTGGACGATTTGAATGTCCAGAACATTTTTATCAATTAAAGGTTTGGTTGATTGTGATTTCAGTATTTTAACTTCAGTTAGTGTGTAATGTTGCTGTTTGAGCATAAACAATATCTGCAAAATTTACAATGCAACCGGAAATATTGTCTTTTAAAATGATGGCAGTTTAATGCCTACAAAAACAACGAGTTACTTCCGGGTTGGTGACATCACAAACCCTGCAATTTACATAAACCGCGCCCCCGGAAACATGCAACAAAAGGGGGCGGGACCATGTTGTGCTGCTTTAAAGAAGAGGAAGTGTTGTTGCCATGCCATCAAAACTAGGGGTGCACGAAAAAATCTATTCATATCGCAATTCTGTCTTCTAACGATTTTATATATATATATAGTTATTTCCACCCATAGAAAACGGTTATAATGCTTATATATTTTACGTTCATATTCAGGCCACATCTGTCTTTATAATATGTATGCATGTGTATATATTTATTAATAGTTTATATTAGTATATGCATACACACACACACACATATATATAATATGGTCTTTTTCATTTTCATTCATTTCACGGTCTTCTTCCATTAAGCTTGTACATTCTGCTTGTCTGTAAATGGTATGTTTTATTAATAACGTGTGTATACTGAACTTGGTTCTCCAAACTGTTTTATGCCAAGTAAATTTGCTTTAGAATGTCCCGCTAATCATTAGACAACTATCCCGTGACCAATGAGTTTATAAAGTTAAGTCAATTTTGACTTGTAAAGTTATTATTTAGATTTGATCTCATAATTATGATTTTAAAGTCATAATTTTGAATTAGCAAGTCAATTTTGACTTTTCCTCTCATAATTCTGACTTAAGTATGTCATAATTTTGACATTTTATGGCATTGATTTTTTTCTTACCTGGCAGATATTGGCTTCCATAGAGAAGTGACAGAGCGGTGTAGAATAAAGGTAAATTATGTGAAAAATAATGCTAGAAAAAAAAGAAAGGAAGAATTAACACTTTAGACTGCACCCCATAAACACAATCAAGCCTACAAAAAAAAGAAGTCACCTATCCCTTTAATGTAAACATTATCAAAATGTTCTTAGAATATATATTTATTTGCTGGGAAGGTCCACCAGTAACCTGGGAGGCATAATTGTGTGAATGCATATGAAACCATACAAATTCATACAAATTAGCCAGCAATTCATATATATATATATATATATATATATTATTTTTTATGTGACAAATAACCCAAAAGTAATATCAACCAACATTATTTTTTAACATTCTCTCCGACTAACAAAATTTAAGACATTTTTTACAAAAATTAGCCAACAATTTGCCAAAAACTTAAATAGTTACGGATTTCCATACGAGTGTGTTGGAATAGATACCACAAAGCGAAACTCAACTGCTTGATTGTTTACATCTTTGAAAAATATAAGCTATATTATCATCCAGCTCTAATAAGCAAAACATGACTATAAGGTATGAAGATATTAAGAAATTATAAACAATATCATCATGATTGTAAAGCTTCTCTGAAATGATGTGTATTGTGAAAACCATAATGAATTGGGTTCTTAGCGCCACTCGCTTTGCATTAATGAAAAATGGATGCAAAGTGACAAGGTCATGTGACAGTATTTAGCATATTACGGTTTAAAACGTATCTTTGCATAATGCGTTCGGTTTCACCTGTTTAAGCAAAGCAACTTACAAATGAGGAACATTACAAGCAATTACAATACAATTTATATATCATTCAAGCTAAAGCAGAACACAAACTACAGCAGAAGTTAAATGCACAAAATGCATGCAGCACGCTAGCCTGGTCTTCTGAGTCTGCTCTGTGCACAAATGTCCGGTGGATTATTGGTCTAGGAGTGTGTGGTTCAAACTGTGCACCAACTTCATGTAATCCTGACTGCAGCGCTGCATGAGACGTGGGTTTGGCGCTGTTTGATCTCTATAGGAGGGATGCAGAGGGCTTCCTCTCTAATCTAGTCTCTAAATGAAGGTCGGCACTTCAGACAGGAGATCCAAGCGGACATAAACCCTGCAGGAGGTGCGCTGGTGGCACGACTGAGGGAGGTGCGCTTCTCTGTCTAGTGTCTCGGCATACAGGTGTACCCACATCCAACTCACCACAAGCAAACATGCATGTTTCTACATTCCTATGCAGTTTTATTAAAGAGATGATCTAAAATCAGCTCATCAGTACCATGAAATAAACCCAATGTTGTATTACTAAATATTATTATTATCATTTGTTGATTGTTGTGTGTGTAATATATTTATATATATATACATATACACAACACAAACAACACACCAACACACACACACACACACACACACACACACACAAACACACAAAAAACACACACACACACACACAACAACATCTAAAAAAAATAGAATTTGGTTAAAAAGTATTTTTTCTTGTAACTTTCATATATTTCATAAAAGTGAAACTTTCATATATTTTAGATTCATTACATGTAACGTAAAACACTTTTTTATTTTGATGATTAGAGCTTACAGCTAAGGAAAATCAAAAATCAGTATCTCAAAATATTAGAATATTTACATTTGAGTTTCAATAAATGACCATCCATACAGTATAAATTCTGGGTTCGCAATTCGCGCTCAGAATCGCATGCGATAGTGAACGCGATCTCACGTAGCTTGTCAGCGATCTACGGCTCTGTGTATTAAATGCCGCTCCATTTGAAAGCAGTGATGGAGATTTACAGCTAATCACAGAACCGTCTTTACCGATGAGATGCGCATGACTATCGCATGCAATATATCGTGCAGCCCTAAGCCTGGCATTTCTGTTTAAAATCAAGTCAAAATTTCATAAGGGTCCCATACAATCCCACTAGCTCAAATAACTTTTAATGGGTACTCTCTTTATTGCCTGATTGCCTTTTATTATGCACTATATAGTATGCAGTTTACATTAAAATATATATATAATTTGTATGTACTTGTTAACTATAAATGGATAGTTCATAGAGACCCAATTCGAGGGAGGACCTAATTTGTGATGACATTAAATACATATTTATACAGAGGCCATATTTATATAACTTTTCTGAGCATCTGTCCAGTTTCTAACCACAAGAACGCCAGCAAACGGCAGAAATACCCAAAACAATGACTTCGCAAGCGTAACAAACAGACACGCTCACACACAGAAAGCATTGTGCTATACTTAAGAAGAATTTATGTTTGTCCTGGTGTTTGTTTATTTTGGTGTAGGTGCTGCGTGCGGGTGGATCGTCTGGGTCTGTTTGTGCTGTGTCTCTTTTTTGTTTGGTGTATTTAAAGAGACTAAACATTCCAAGTGTTTATGTTCTCTCTCCCCCTCTCGTTCTTAAAGGAACTGTGATGTGTTGCAGCAGTTCTGAACGTTAGGTGTGGGTTCTGGCACAGCTTTGAGCTGAAGCATCGCACAGCAATGCTGACGAACAGAACAACTCAGACGGGGTAGATATGACGGAAATATGGCACTGCAGAGTTTAGCTGCAGTGTGAGTTTGAGGAGTGATTGAGTGTGGTGAGTGAGTGGTGTGAGTGAGTGAGTGTGTGTGTGTGTGTGTGTGTGTAGTGTGTGTGTGTGTGTGTGTGTGTGTGTGTGTGTGTGTGAGTGTGTGTGTGAGTGAGTGAGTGAGTGAGTGTGAGTGAGTGAGTGAGTGAGTGTGAGTGAGTGAGTGAGTGAGTGAGTGAGAGTGTACTTCCTGTCTACATTTCTCCGGCCCACTTAGACAGTGAGGGAATCTGGGCGGACTGCAGGCCACATGACATTTCTGTGCTCTTGCAGAGTGATGCGTTCAGTTCTTCCCTCCCTCCCTCCCTCCGCTGCTCTTCAAAGCTTCGACATGTCATCTCCCACCACAAAAACAGAGGTGGGAAGACTCACTGGCGCTACCGCTGCCTCAGGGTGTCTGGCGCTAAAGCCGCCTGCAAATACAGCAGGCAGCGGAGGAGGGGAAGAAATGTACTGTATGTATTAAACAAGCCTCGTAAAGTCAACGGCTTCAAACTCTGTGTGAATTTCTGCGCGATTGTGAGCCATAGCTAGCTATCAGGTACTTTCAGTAAACTTGGTGTCCTGGTAGTTTTTATTAGTCAAAATTTCTAGATATGATAGATAATTATTATCCAACCACTACCACAGCATGACAAGTAGCTCGTTTTAAACACATAAACGTCTGTAGAACACTATAATTTAGACTCTTTCTACGTAATGTTGGGAAGATGGTGTCATTCTACACACTACACTATTTTTTATGTTATTGAAAGAAGTATCTTCTGCTCAACAAGGCTGCATTTATTTGATTAAAAATACAGTAAAAAAATTATATTCTGAAATATTATTACAATTCAAAATAACTCTTTGTTTTAAATATTTGTAATTGTAATTTACTCCTGTGAGTCAACACTGTATTTTCAGCATCATTACTCCAGTCTTCAGTGTCACATGACCCTTCAGAAACCATTATAATATGCTGATCTGCTGCTAAGGAAACATCTGTTATTATTATACGTGTTAAAATCGTTTTTGCGGTATAATAATTTGTGAAAAACTAGATGCACTACAATTCAAAAGTGTGTGCTGTTGAAAATAAATGCTGTTGAGCTTTCTAATCAAAGAATTTAAAAAAAACTATGGCTTCCACAAAAATATTAAGCAGCAAAAAAAATTCAACATTGATAATATTAAGAAATATTATTGAGCAGCAAATCAGCATATTAGTATGATAGTTATTTTTTTCAAGATGTAAATATTGTTGTGTGCATTCATCAAGCACAACTACTAATCACTGTTAAATTATAAATAATACTGTATAAATGATAATAATTATGCTTTTTTAATATTTATCATATTATATCATAATTTGTACATTTTAATTTGATGTTTATTTAATGTTTATACTAATTATGTAAGCACACTAGTTAGTTAAGGTTTTAAATATTATCCGATAGGTCATAACATGTAGTAGTAGGCTTTATACACATTAGCTTTTCTAAAGGTTACTTCCATTCACTGACCATTTCTTGAAAAACAAAACAGGACGTATCCATTTATAGAAACTGCAACTTCATTGTCCAATTGATATATACAAGTAAAAAGACAGCATGTAAATCAAATATTAATCCGTGACATACATCCAGGCTTATTATAATAGGCTAAACAATCCATAGCAACATCCACCTAGCAGCAAGACAAACACTGCAATCATATTAAGTTGACACTAGTTATTGTTAATATAGAAGTCAGTATAGCTAACTGATATTAAATATGTTGACTAGCATACTAAAACACATGTAAACTACTTATGTGGATCAAAAGAGCTCTCAAGGTCAACTAATTGCATTAATACATTTTCATTTAATTGCTAATATGCAAAAAAAGTGTCCGCAAACATTACATTCAGTTAAGGACATTATTTCAAAGTATATTATTTCCATAATCAATCTTCTTTTTAAAAGTGTGCTAAATTGTAATTCTTCATCACAAAGAAAGAGACAGTATATATGCAGCAGATGTAAAATTATCTTCTGGGACAGCGTTCAAAAATATACTTTAGCACTCACTTTACAAAAATATAGGACAATGAATCCCACGATTGATCATCAAATTTTATTGATATCTATAGGGCTGTCGCGATAACCGCAATATTGCAATACCGCGCTATTGACGAGCAGAACCGCAGAGGAATGCAACAACCGCGGTATTTCCGTGTTTTCTTTTTTCGTAAGGCTATGCCCTTCTCGTTTTACGCTTTGTGCATGTGTACTGAATATTAAATTGGTTAGTAATAATAAAATAATATGTACCGTGCTGATTTGTACAGAGACTAGTAAGCCTAAACAGACGAATGAGAGAGATCAACTGATCTCGTGCGATTACCTGCATCTGTCCTTCAGGCCGAGTCATGTATATTTGTGAAAACAGGTTGTCAAGTCCAAGGAAAGCAAAATCTCTGTCCTAGCATTGACGCTCTCTGGTCAGCTGAGCCTTTAAAAGTGGCATTCAAAGTTAAAATGATTTCAACAGCAGGTCATTACATATTTCTTTGAATGAATTGCGTTTTTCAACGTGTAGTAGTTGAATGAACGGTTAAAGACTCACTCAAAGACGGTCTCTTACCGCCGTCTTGTGGCGAAACAATGAAAAATATCAACAGAAAAAGTATCTTGTCCAGTCAGATTTGAGGATCAGCACTAACTGTTATATAGGCTAATAATAGCCTAACGATTTTACTGTCCTGTTTGTATTTTGTTATGTGGATCGTTATTTTTTCATTGTATACTTCACTTCCTGTTTTAACGCAATTTAGTTTTGGTTTCTGAATTCCTTACATCGTTACACATACACACACAGATTATGAGTGGTGCACTGATTGGATGACACTTTAATTTTGTTGTACATATTACAATGACAATTAAGATTTGAAACATATATATGGCGGTAATACCGCATACCGTGCTATGGAGCCACTCAAAATTACCGCAAGGGAAATTCCTTCACCGCGACAGCCCTATCAATATCAGTGTAAATGTAAATGCGGTTGATCGCTAGCTAATAAACTAGTGCACTATAAACATAACACAGTTAGTCAGAAGGTGAAATGAAATATAAACAAAATTAAAGAAGATCCTAAAGTATAAATCAGTGACATGCACACAGGCTCATCTGAAATGCTGTTGTGCGGTAGTAACTGTATGCATTAAAAGCACACCAGATCTGATAATTACAGAGGAGGACAAATAAACATGAGGGATACGTCAAATCCTAATCTATTCTGACATGACTGACACAATGCCACATTATGAATTGACTGCTATTTTCCTCGCTGACATTTGTCCAGTTGTACGGCGCTCCCAGTCTACCCATTATGCTCTTGGCTTTTGCACCTCTGTGGTTCACCAGAGGAGCTAGATATTGGCTGGAAGACAAAGTAAGCAAATTTGGCCATGCAAAGCAGAGCACTGCAGGGTGTTCTGAACAGTGTTGCCACAAGATTGGACTAAAAAACATTTTACTGCATTCATTATGTATGCCGTTGTAACTTCAAACTGCTGAAAGGAAAATTGTTAGGACATAACCATGATAACAAGCTTGCAGGTTTGGTTTCTGCGTGCAGCCGTGTGATCAGCTGTCTAACAGGCGAACACAATGCACTACTAAGGGCTCTCCTGACAAATGTAAGTCAGTGACTGTTAAAAATGGTAAATAACCGCTTGTGATGACCGTTATGTTGTTGGCAAGAGAGCTCGCTATTAATTACATAGTGTACAAGTGTTTATATCAGTGCATGTGGGTTATTGTTTATAAGGGACCCACATCAACACAAGGTCTGTGAGAAAATGTCATTGTGTCCATCACTGATGTTTGTTTGAATTGGCAACCGTTCACTGCACAAAATGCTGGTTGGCACCTAATAAAGTGGTGGGCATAAAAATACAAATGTAAAAATAACTTTTGCCAATAAACCATAGTTTTTAAATCTCATTTTATGCTGTATATAATTATTATGTTTTATTTATACATTATAGATTTTTTTGTATTTTTTATATTGTTAATATATATATATATATATATATAAATAATCAGCCAATCACATGGCAGCATCTCAATGCATTTAGGCATCTAGATGTGGTGAAGACGACTTGCTGAAGTTCAAACCGAGCATCAGAATGGGAAAGAAAGGGCATTTAACTGACTTTGAACGTGGAATGGTTGTTGGTACCAGACGGACTGGTCTGAGTATTTCAAAAACTGCTGATCTACTGGGATTTTCACGCACAACCATCTCTAGGGTTTACAGAGAATGGTCCGAAAAAGAGACAATATCCAGTGAGCGGCAGTTGTGTGGACGAAAATGCCTTGTTGATGTCAGAGGTCAGGGGAGAATGGGCAGACTGGTTAGATGATAGAAAGGCAACATTAACTCAAATAACCACTCGTTACAACCAAGATATGTAGAATACATCTCTGAACACACAACACGTCGAACCCTGAAGCAGATGGGCTCCAGCAGCAGAAGACCACACCGGGTGCCGCTCCTGTCAGCTAAGAACAGGAAACTGAGGATACAATTCACACAGACTCATCAAAATTGGACAATAGAAGATTGGAAAAACGTTGCCTGGTCTGACGAGTCTCGATCTCTGATGCGACATTCAGATGGTAGGGTCAGAATTTGGCGTAAAGTACATGAAAGCATGGATCCATCCTGCCTCGTCTCAACGGTTCAGGCTGGTGGTGGTGTAATGGTGTGGGGGATATTTTCTTGGCACACGTTGGTACCAATTGAGCATCGTTTAAACGCCACAGCCTACCTGAGTATTGTTGCTGACCATGTCCATCCCTTTATGACTACAGTGTACCCATCTTCTGATGCTACTTCCAGCAGGATAATGCACCATGTCACAAAGCTCAAATCATCTCAGACTGGTTTCTTGAACATGACAATGAGTTCACTTTACTCAAATGGCCTCCACAGTCACCAGATCTCAATCCAATAGAGCACCTTTGGGATGTGGTGGAACGGGAGATTCGCATCATGGATGTGCAGCCGACAAATCTGCAGCAACTGCGTGATGCAGTCATGACAATATGGACCAAAATCTCTGAGGAATGTTTCCAACACCTTGTTGAATCTATGCCACGAAGAATTAAGACAAAAGGGGGTCCAACCCGGTACTAGCAAGGTGTACCTAATAAAGTGGCCAGTGAGTGTATATATGTATGATATATATATATATGACCCTCTCTGTAAAAAACAGGCTTAAGTCAAAAAATTTAATTCTGAGATAACGCGCAGCAAAGTTTGATTACAAGCATTAATTTCACTATGATTTCAATCTTTGACATGGCCTTACTCAGTCAATATTAAAGATGCCAAGAATATATTTTCACAGAATGTTCTTTACAATATGTAGGACGATTTTATGCAGAAAATAGTGAATCTAAAAAAAAAATTATGTTTTCACAGAGAGGGTCACATATATATTATTTTTTAACAAATAATATATTGTGTATATACTATTAATTTAATAATTCTTGATTACATTATTAATTGTGTGTGCATCAAGCACTGACAAAATGTATACAAATATTATATATTAAAATTATTTCTTATTTTAGTTTTTTATATTATGTTACATTATATTTTTTCTTTCAGTATTTAGGTTTAACAAAGCAAATGCTAAACCTTTCCAATAACCTGTGAAAGCTGTGTATATAGTTCCTGCAATCAGGCGCGGACTGGCCATCGGGAGCACCGGGACGTTTCCCGGTGGCCTGGCGGCTGATTTGGCCCGCTGCTCTGTGTTTTTTTATTATTATTATATATTTTTTGCCTTCCCAATGTGATCATTTCCGATTGTGGCATTCCCTAATAAATCGATAATAAATCATAAATCGGTTAGTCTTGACTGACGCTTCACGTCTGTTCCTTGCCTCCGTCAAACGGTTTTAACCGAGTCGATGCACAGGACTCGAGGAAGGAGAGGAAACTGAGCGAAATTACTAACCTGTTCAGGGCTTCAAGTGCAGGTCAGTTTCATCTGTAATACGCTACTGTAGTTTTGTCTTTATTAACCTAGTTGAGTATTAAACTGCTAGCACCTGTTAGGCTGTCAGTAGCACCCCATTATTATCATCAGTCAGAATACTGTGCTAAAGGACATCATTATCGATTGGAAAGTTACATTAATAAATTTAGCAGGCAGATATTCACATGGATTTATTGTATAGAAAGGGAGGGAGCTAGAGCAAACAGCAACACAAAAATATCAGTCAGCCCAAAAATACAATAGTGTTCAGTATTAGGATTTTCAATGTACTCATTTTGGCATTTAGGCACTTAATACATTTTGTTTTAATATATTTGTAAGAATTATAGGTTTGTTAAATCTTGGGTATTTAAGTCATTTTAAGAGAAATAACAAAATTATTTGCAAACAAATTGCAATGAGGTGGTTGTTTTGCACCAAGGTGAACACAGTTCTGTTAATAACAGTAGACCTGCTGGTGAAGAAGAGACAGGTACAAGAAAAAAGGGAGTGACAGAGAAATTGGAGAAAATAAATAAAAGGAAAAGGGAAGTAAAGGTGCAGGTCAAAAGAGAACCTTTAATTATTTTCCACGGCCCCGACTAAAGACTTAAACCTTTTTATGGGATTGTCATACAAATAGGCTAATAGGGTTGTACATATTTCAGAATTTGTTATGGGTGCATGGGATGGCCTGGATGAGTGGGAGATTTCCCGGCCTGAAATTTTGTCCCAGTCCGCCCCTGCCTGCAATCATATCCCCTATATGTTCCTATATAGAAGAATACCACACTAAGAATACAGTACAGTATACACTAAACTAAATATAAACTACAAAATAGCATTAATTATCAAAGACCGTGCTTGCTTGTCTTGGATCTGCTTCATGCAAGTTAAATGTTTCTCAGGCACAATGTATTTTCGTGCTTTGCAACATCAATAAATTTTAGTCTCATGTGACGACAAAAATTCAAATAAAAAATGACAGCTGTCTCATAGGATCTGGAGGTTTTTTGGCTTACATTGGTGAGAGTGTGAGAGAGAAGAGATAAAAAAATTGAAATAAAAACCAAAGTTACTGCCTCAAAGTTTCCTTCTGCTCTCGTAATGTGCCATGGGCCTCAAAATCACAGAAAAATGACTCAAGGAACACGAGAATCAGGCGTTTGGGATCAAATATGCAATACAACACTCTCTCTCGCTGACAATTTATAGCTCTGTGCAAGTCTGCATGCTACACCCGCTATTGTGACTTACTAAGACTTTATTTCAGGAGTCTGTCTGCGCCATGCTAGCAACCCAGAATGTTATATAACATGGTGCTGAGAGGATTTTGGCACTATTATATGACATGACATATCATGTAGTTTTTATCCATGGGGGTGAAACACTAAAAGCAGTTTTTGGTATGAAATGACATCAATGTGAGTAACAGTGTGAATTGGGTCTTTAAAAAACAGAAAGATCCAATGAGTCTTAAGAGTAAGCTGTTTTTTACATACAAGTGTGGATGCACTACATTTACACTCATCACATTTTAGCCTCTTGCCAAGTATATTAGTGTTTGTGTCAAAGGCATGTGAATGCGAAAGGACAAAAATAAGCTGACGCTATGGAGCCAGTAAAATCACAAACAACTACAAATAAGCCAGAACTGTACAGTTAAAACTGTACAGCCACTGTAGTAATTTTTCTTATGAAAGATGTGTTAGATATTTCCACATTTTCTTATGATTTTAAGATGTGTTAGATATTTCAGGTATCATAGGTTAAAAAATGTTACAGTCTAATGGAGGTGGTCCAAACATGAACGTCTAATATATCAAAATGTTGGGATGGAGCCACAGTTGTCACAGAAGTAGTTTGACTGGGAATTACACAATTATTTATACTTTAGCCGAAGGTAATCACATGCAATCCATGTTTCTTTTAAAACGCAAAATCCATTTGAAGTGTTTCCTTAACATTTATGCAATATAATTATTGGTTATTACTTTGCAACTGTAGCTAGAAAGAAGTGTTAAATGTGTTAATGTTGGTAAACAGAGTATGGCTTGTCTAGGAGAAGGAAGCATACAGGGACCTGTCAGGACACTTTTAATGTTTCACAAATGAAACAATACTGCCCTCCAATGGCAGAAAGAGAATCTGTCACTTCTGAGCAGTTCAATGTTTAAAGGGTAAACAATGTATATGCGTGTTTGAGTGGCAAGTATGATGTTTTCATTTATTTCATGATGCATGCAAGGGAGATTTGCATAAAACTAAGGATGTCAGCATGGAGGGGTAAAAATGTGGTGACCTGAAATCCACTGCCATTTTGAAAGTCTACTGTATAGTTATATTTTGTTTAGTTCAAATTTCATCCCGTTTTTCAAAATTGTTGTTGTTTAACAGTTCATAGATCAAGTGGTGACCCAATATTTTTCAAGCAAAAGTATGATAACCAAAAGTACCAAAGTATAACTAATGCAACACAATGCTGAATTATTAGTAGCTTATTGACAAAGGCTATTTAGGAAAACTAACAATAACTACAGTAAAAGTGTGATTTACTAGCCAAAAATATGGGATGTACACTGCATATATATATCTAGTTCATGATTTAAAACAATTAGTTTGCTACGAGCAGGGAATCCATGTAATCTGGTGCAAACAGAACATTTAAAAAAAAGGCTTTAAAAGGTAGTGAACCCTGTGGGACTCTGGAACAGCGATGCTGTTAAATGTGGAAACCCAACCTTTCTATATGACTCTATGTAATAAATGTATGACATAATCCGAGAATACGCCATTCCAAAGACAGCCATCAATTTAGACATCAATAGTTTGTGTTCGACACTGTTAAAAAGGGAAGTCGTGGCCTAATGATTAGAGAGTCGGACTCGTAATCCAAAGGTTGCGAGTTTGAGTCTCGGGCCGGCAGGAATTGTAGATGGGGGGAGGTAATGTCCAGCGCTCTTCTTCACCCTCAATACCACGACTAAGGTGCTCTTGTGCAAGGCACCGAACCCCCAAATGCTCCCCAGGCACTGCATCATAAATAGCTGCCCACTTCTCCGGGTGTGTGTTCACTGCTGTGGGTGTGCACTTTGGATGGGTTAATTGCAGAGCACGAATTCAGAGTATGGGTCACCATTGGCTGTATGTCACGTCACGTCAAATAAAGCTGCTATCGCTGAAGCACAAGTCAAGACAAGAACAAATTGCGTGACTAAAACAAAGTATCATCTCTGAAGAGATACTGGCCTCTCCCAGGTAAGATCACACCTGAGATAAAAGGTATTGGTTGAAGCTACTCAGACCATTCAGCCTGGTTAAGTGATGACTCCATGGGAGGAGACCTCAAGAATCTTGGAAGGTCAAGGACCAGTCAGTAATTTACTTTCAGTTAAAACAGACAGTGATTTTAGTCTAGCCCTAGGTTCAAGCGAAGGTTTACATTCATCCTGGCTAAGAGGCGCTCGTACACAACCCCAGACTGCATCCAGTCACAGAGTGGTGAACTCTGATGATTTCCACCATTATGGAAAGTAAACAGAAGATATAACGTTGTGAATGATCAAAAAATTACACAAAACACTTTTACCAAGCTGTTTATCTGTGTTATTCAAGCCATCTTTGGCATTTTTTAAGAGCAAAACAAAAGTTAATAATCTTGCTAATCGAAGTCATTTACCAACCGGTTTAGCAGATAATAACGAGTATGCTGTTGCCGTCAAAAGTGTTCATTGTATTCACGCGCTTCAGATTCTCATTTCCCGGTTGTTTAAAGTCATTAAAACCGCACACTCGGGTTAACTTACTATAAAGTGTTGTTACTTGTGTTAAGAGCTTTCCGAATTGAGTTCAATGGTGCTAATTTTAAATCAGTCGGGAAATATTTTGTACGTGTGTGCCGTGATATGCTTCTTATTAAATCGGAAATACAGAAAATTTATAAATTAACCGATCGCTCACAATGGTACCGATGAGCACCGATTGCGTCTTTCGGTAAACCGGTGCCATGTTGGTATGGGTTTAAATTATCACTATCATCTCGCATTTTAGGAAAAAGCAATCTGGCCGCTGCCGCGCAAAACCGTTACGTCAGGCGTCGTCAGCCCGCTGTGACTGATTGCGTGTTATCTCGATCTGCACGATTATGCTGTCTCCTGTCCTTGAAAATAAATTGGCTGAATCGTAAAATCATGATTTTTTTTGTCTCAAATAGAGATCACGATTCTGAACAAAACAAAATATTAATTTCAGCCTATGTGTGTCTTAATGAAGGGTGTGCACTTTGAGCATGCAGAGCATCCGAATTCCTAATGGGCCACCATCTTGGCTGTATGTCATATCACGGGCAAGATCAAAAAGGTGCTATCGCTGAAGCACAAGTCAAATAATAGAAAAAAATCTGCACACTGTTGTTCTCCCTTTATTAAAAAAAAGTTAAAAGTGGCACCATTTCGGTCAAAGACCTTCGTCAGGCAAACACACCTGACATAAAAGTTTTGGTTGAAGCCGACTCAACCACTTCCACTTTAAGTAACTCCATGGGAGGAGACCTCAAGAATTTTGAAAGGTCAAGGGGACCAAGAACTTGTAACAGGGATGTCCCCAAGCAGATTTTTTTCTATTGGCTTTATACAATATTAATTGCTGCAATCTATTTAACAGTGTTTAATTAATTTGAAGAAAATATTAAAACATTTAACAACCTAGACATATATTGCCATAAACAAATATAAAGCAAACCTACACCATATACACAAACCCAAGCTGAAGTTTCGGCATTTTAAGAGCAAAACTTTTAAAAATAGTGTAAAAGTATTTACCAACCGGTTTTGAATGAAGGATTCAATGACTCACTCGTGAATACTTGTTTCATTTCTGGATGAATCAGCGTTTATGAACGAATCTCTAGATTGAATGATTCAATGACAAATACATTTTATAACAGTCACTTGTCGCCATCTACTGGCGAAACACTGTAATCAACGTTATTCGAAGCACCGGTTACTTTCAGAAGGTCTACGCAACCGTAGACATCAGTGTTTATATCCGAACTATAAACGTTTATCCCAGTATTTCTGTGATTAATATGAATGATTGTAAGACAGAAATAATACTTTGTGGTTGAAAGGACGGTTTGTGAAGCTGTTTCTTACCTAAACATGATAACTGCTCTCTCTGTGTCAGCGACAAAACTGATTTTAATGTTCCAGTATGATTTTTTCAAAGGTTTAATAAACACGGGCGAATCGTTGTGATTTAGAAATGAGATCGTGTGGGTGTTTGAATCGAGATCACAATGTTTTAACGATTACTCGTGCAGCTCTAAGACTGATATATAATTTTGTATTTCAGCCATGTAAATCCTTCTTATTTTAATGACTGTGGGATTCAAATGATGTGTTTATATGGATTGAATTGGCTTAGTGGGATAAAAGTGATCATTTGTAAGAACCTGTCAAATTTCAGAAAGATCAGCCATTCTGATTTATATGATGCTACACTCCAATAGCTAATACAACAGCAAATGTGATCGCAAACTCACAATTGCTACAATTAAAGTAACAGTATAACACATTAAATCTACAAGGACGTTAAATGGAGTTGTTGGACTCAATGATTGTCCTCGCACACGTGCAGAAACTGGCATTTGGCCAATCTGACATCACAGGATTAGAGCACAATCATTTAACAGTGACTCCTTTAACAAAGGAGGCGTTTGGAGAAGCGAGGGCCTGTCCGCCAGGTTCCTGTCTTTATTCTGCATAGACACCGACTGTAAATAATCTCTCTCTAAGTAAAGAACTTTATTAATGTTCAATTAAAGCACAGACTATTCTAAATGGGTTAATTGAATGTCTAAATCTGTCCTTAACACTAAATACACACACACAAAAAAAATATTACTCGTTGTTTTTAGCTCACAACAACCCTAATCTTAAAATAAAATCATAAAATTTAAATTAAATACATGTTTTTGTTGAGCATCATATTTCTTACATCAGGTCTTTAGGGAGAAGGAAAAAATATTTCTAGGCCTAAACCGAGGGAAAAAAAATCTGTTGCTGATATTTATATGGCCAAAAAGTTACATTAAATGTAAATTACATTTTTAAAATTGTATAGCAGACTATTGCATAAAATGGCTTTAAATATCACTTGTCACTCTATATCTCCTAATAATAAGCCTAAGTAGGACGATATTTCAATTCTTAGTTTAGTTTTATGATCAGATTTTCTATTGTGGGGGCAAAACATATAATTCAATTAAATACAGTGATGATTGAGAAATGAACAAATAAATGTCCATCAAAAATCGGATGTATAATATTTGATAATCACTTTTTAACATGTTTTTTTTTTAAAAAACATTATGTATGGATAATCAAGTAAACTTCTGCTGCTTCTATCAAGTAAATAATCATCTTGAAATATTAAATAAAAATATCAAAGTTATTCTTATGTTTATAAAACACGATAAAGAAAAAAATGGTCATTATCTGAAGATTGACATTTTTATGAGGATACTAAAACATCTTTTACTTGCTAAATAATTATAAATGATCAATCACACAACAGAAAGCATGTAGTTGATTGTGTACAACAGGTTTGATCATGTTTTTGAAATTGTATCAAATATGATACAGTAGACTTTATAAGGGGTAAAGACATGTCATGTGATTTTTATTCCCTATGGTGTTAACTGACTGTAGATAATCATTTCCCTGAAAACATAATAAACGGTTGAACAAACGTCATATTTCAAAGAAATCTGATACTTTTGCACAGTGTGACACTCAAATTGAGTTAACAGAAGATATTCAAACTGCTAGTTCTTTACAGCTTTCGATAACCTTCATTCTGACATATAAACTGAACATGAACCATTTTAAAGGCTGACTAAACCTGTTCCAGCACACGCTGTTCCGCTCCTCTAAATGCAAACCAAAAAAAATCTCTTTACTTCAGCTTTACCAGATTTCAAGTATCAGTTTCAGCTGTCTGGTTTGAAAAATGCTTCAGAAATTACAGGACAAGTTGAACTGCTGATAAAAAAGCAAGACGTGTCTCATCATCTATTAAAAGCAACAATATCAGCAATCAGATGATGCACAAAGAAGTTGAAAGAGCTTCAGGAAATGTCATGAGGTCAAAGTGGATGCAATTCCCAGTCACGATTCCCACCAAGATCACGATTCACGACAATCCTTACGAGAGCAAGAGAAGCTGAGCTCCGTGTGTGTGTGTGTGTGTGTGTGTGGTAGAAGCATTACTTTAAGACTACGCATACTTTAATTTGCTTTAACAGGGCGTTACAAATGTAGATAAATCCAGTCAAAAAAGCATTTGAATTGCATATAAAATTTCCATCCATTCAGATTACACAGTTTTGACATAAATTAATAAACTTAATGTGATACATAATTGTCACATTAATGAAAGATAAGATTTCTGCAATGAAAAAAAACACATGCCACCATAGCTTATCAACTATTTGCATTTTATTTTTTCATTTAAATAATTCAATTTTCAAAATGCATTTATCTGTAATTATTCAAATCTGCATAAATCTGTGAAACCAATAACATTTATTCAGTTAAAAAAATATAAACATGGTTAAACCTCCTACAACATTTTTTCTCTTGCCAAAATGTAAATGAAATATATAATATATGTAAACAATGCAAATCCTTACCCGTTTCATGTATGCTTTATATTTATTAGTAGTATGTTTTTCGTTAAAACTCTGCAGTCTTAATAAATGGAAATGTTATATGCAATTCAAATATATCAGATACACACAATCTTAAATTCAGGCCTAAATTATTCTCATAATGCTGATCAACTATCAATGATAGCCTATATTCCATCATAAATCCATGCCTAATATGGGCAAACAGTGGAGTATAACATGGTAATATGGTGTCAGCGTCGTCAGAGCCCATTGAATGAAGCAGTTTTCATATGCAAATGAAGAGCCTCTGAGTCTTTTTGATTCAGCACTCAACATTAGACCTCTGTGGGCTTGGAAGCGCGTGAGGGGCGTTCAGGGGAAATTACCGAAAATTGGTTTCTTGCTTTGTTAAGCACCTGTGGTGAGATCAAAGAGCACAAATCCGGTGTCATCTAGTGTTTGTGTGAAGCTTGATACCGATATATACAAAAACAACTTTCAAATGTAATTGTCAGACGGACGCAAACAATGCATTGAGCTTTTGAAGTACTTGTGAATAAGTTCATTTTAATTGCTTTAAAGAAGTACAATTAATGCTTTCCCGGAGGATTCTGAGACGTTGACATAATCAAACACTCATTTTTATTTGTAATGCTAGTTTATACTCCCAGAAACAAAGGTACACAACTGTTTTTTACCTTGGAAAAGCAGTTTTAAAATCATCCTGATGGTTCACTTACTTCTGTTTCACTCCAAACGTCTGGTGAGCGCGCGGATGCGAAATTGCGTAAAAATGGCGGATTGCTTTACGGCAGAAAATAAATGCACGTGTAGAGCTATCCACTGCAATTATGACAGTTGTGTGTTTATGACAACAAATTCCACTCACTTAACTATAGAGGGCTCCAAAGTAGCTTAAATACACAAAAATACATAAGATGCTGTAAGGTGCTAGTTTGCGTTATTTAGGGATGAATAAGTAACAATGACTTTTTTGCCATGGGCTGCCTCAAGATTTTCCTGTTTTTTTTATTTATTCATAAATAAAACAAGGTCTTTAGTAGGCTAAACACAACCTGACCATACATTTTGCTGTGCAAAGTAAACTGCACACAGTCACACCCCACACATTTTATTACAAACATACATTTTTAAAAATAAACATAACTTCTTCAAAAATTGCGTTTCATTATTGTAATTCTGGTGTAAAGTTACTCAAATCCTCAAATCTGCACATGTTCACATTTCATTCCCTTGTTCCAAAATACACATTTATATTTACAAAAGCTTTACTCATTTTTCAGAAAAAAAACCTTAAAACAGGGAAATCTCCCTGTTGGGTTCTGATGCCACAAAATTTTCTGAATCCCCACCATTTTTTATTTTATTGCATCTGTTATTTTGTTCAGTCAGTCCTCTTGTTTAAAGAAGAACAAAACAATCCTGTGCCTCTATCATCAGGTCACACCATCGAAGTTAAAAGCCTTTCTCAACCTTCTTCTCGAGAAGACACCCTCACATTTCAACCCTCAGCACAAATATATCATCCAAAAAGGTCTTGCTAGCTATCAAAAAACAAGTTTCATCATCACCGTTTCGATAGAAGATCTAGTATATTTTGAAAAGCATTTACCTAATTTGGTTATCCTGGTCAAAAATGACTGTACGTTTGGTAATCTCATTATACTATATTATTACCAAATCTTGGATTACATCTTTCCAGCAACTTGTTTTCTTTTGATTAGTACAGGTTTTGTATTTCTTTTGGGAACCAATTGACCGTCGCCCTCAATGATCTGAGCTTGTGCTCCTCAGCTTAACCTGTGCACCAAAAAAAACCTTGTTTGTGGATAATTGTGCCAATGTTCACTCAATGTTCAGATAAACAATCAGTTCCAAAAGAAAAGAAAAAGTGCCAATTGAAAGAAAACAGATTGAACCCAATATTTGCTAGCTATAAACCATATTGAGAAAATATTTGTAGGTCAGTCATTTGGGAAGTTGGTGAGAAAAGTCAGCAAGTTTTATTCAGTGAGACAACATTAACCAACATTTCCAGAACACGACATAAGAGTTAAACAAAACCGAGCCAAATGATGACGCATATGAACGGACAACTTCAAGCCACTGTTCGGCAAAATATATAATTTACACCTATTTTCAACAGATAATAGACTACTAAGTTGTATAATAAGTCAAGTAAGTGAGCATCAGTTTCTTCAATGGCAGAAATATGTCTTGAGCAATTAGAGTTTACTGATTTTGTAAATCCAGGCTTATTTGAAAGCTTTTGCTTACAGGGAGACACGTGTAATTTAGAATACGAATAGAACTTACTGAACAATTAAGTACTTAGTGAGTTAGTCACTACTTGCGCAACAGAAGGGATTGTTTGCCAAGCCCTGTGAAAGTATACACTTTAGTCGATCTGTTTGGCTCTGAAAACAAAGATTGAAATGTCAGAAATGTCATTTTAAACAGGTAATATCCTCTATAGACAAGTTTTACAAGCAAAGACAAGGAGGTCAAATATATGCTAACCTCATTTCAAACATAAGGCTGTAATGTAAGTTTGATTTACTGCTTTTGTCTTAAGTACATTGACTTCATAATTTGTTTATATTTTTTTAATTATATCCATGATTCTAATATACTAATCTTCCATTAAAGGGCCTAATAATGGATTAAAAACAAATACAAATAAAACATTGTTTCATGAATTATTGGGTCGATTAATCCAAACCTGAGAATGGAAATGGAGTCATTGATCACTCAAGTCAAGTGGACGTTGTTTTGCAATAAATGCATTATATGAATTGATTATGGCAGAGATGGAGTGACGAGGGTGGTTTTGGGATCTGAGGGCTGGGAGGGGGTTGCAGTCGTATGGCTATAAATGCAGCCGCCAGCATGTGAAGAACAGAAAAGACCCTCCTGCTGGCTGGACAGACTGTACCGGCGGAGAACATCTCTTAGCTGAGAAACATTTTTCTTTTGTATTTTAAACTCATAAGTATTTTTTTTACTTAATATAAGAGTTTAGTTGCACAGTTTGGTTCCTAATGGAGATTTGGAAACTCTCAGTGTTAATGCCCACCATACTTGCTCTTGCCTGTAGTGTTCAAGGATTGTCTTTTACTCTAAACAGAGACCCCTGGACTTCAGATGACTGGGAGGTGAGACATGGTAGATTTTTTTATTATATATATATATATATATTTATGCAAGTAATCAAAAATGCGTTGGTTGTTTGGACAGGCTGAACCAGGGGAGACACTAGCCAGTCAAGTGGCCAGTCTACTAAAGAGATCCAAATCTCATCAGTTCTATGGACTAATGGGAAAACGCGCTGGTAAGATTGAGTTTAGCTGACTCCGGGATACAAAACACCTACAATAATTATGTTCTGTTTACATCGTTGTATCAGTTATTAATAACTGCTTATTACCACAAAATACAGTGGAGTTTAATTTAAATAAAATTAAACCTAAAAATGTTTTAAGATTTTAAAACATGAACAAAATATTTACAATTCTAGTGCACTATTTCAGTCGTTCTTGCATAATTCAGTCTTTAATCAAATTATATTAACACAACTGGTTAAAGAAATTAACAATAGAACAACTCACTGTATATTCATGATTTTATATCCCTTACTCGTTCTAGAAGTCGTCCAGCCTGTGAAAATGGAACGAAGAAGTGAGTAAATTCACTTAAGTATCTAAATTAAATAATTCCCTAGATTAATGTATATATTTTTCTATAGAATGTTTATAACATGCATATCTACTTCCAGGGTTTCTGCAGGTTTTATAAAGGTAATGCTAGACTTAAGTGCTTTTTAAACAATAAATACAAGGGAACACTATATATAAGCATGTTCTCATCTAAAACATCTAGGGAGCACAGAGTTGAATTAGCAACCTTTTGGTGGAAAATATAACTTGCATTGTATTTTCCATGCCAATTTTGTCTTGTTTTCCAGCACTAATGTCTAAAAATCCTTACATCAATATTCATACAAAATTATACAACAAATATTTGTTCCTTTTTTAAGCATAAACTGGTGTAATTTCTCAGACAACCAGACTCCATATTTTCATTTTGCATCTCAAGTAAATGCATCTTGATTTAAGGATGTTTAGGTATTTGTATTAGACACAAGACAAATTATAGAGGAAGATATTAATGTTTATAGTGTATTCAATATTTAATGCCCTGACTATGAATGAAAGATTTTCTGCTCCCGTTTACAAGCTTTCTAAAGGCTGCAGCTGTGGAAGGGTGAAGTCAGAAACCCTGTTTGCCAGTCTAAATGTCTTGGTTTAAAAACATGCATTAAAGACTAGCTCTGTTTCCTCAAAGGACATAAGGGAGACATGTTTGTGGGACTGATGGGCAAGAGATCTTCAGGAGGTATGGCTTTACGCTGCTCTTCTTACACCGTCTTGTGTTGCTAATTCATTTATCCAATGGAAAAAAAACGACTCTATAGCTTTCTATCTACTTTTCTTTGTGTTATAAAAAAACTCCAACACTAGTGTTCACTATTCTTTTCCTAGTCTATCTACTTGTTTTTCTATTTATTATATAGATTAAAAAGACACCTTGCTTTGTGTTGTGTTAAGCTAACCGAGACTTGTTATAGCACTTGCCTATTATTGCTCTTTTGTTGGTTTTGTCCTCATTTCTAAGCCACTTTGGATAAAAGCATCTGCTAAATGACTAAATGTAAATTAAAACTGCTGGGCTATACTGTAACAGTTTAAACAAGGTGAAGATTTTCATATTAATCTGCAGGTGATTTCAGAAAAGCAATCCCAGAGACCAGCACAGCAATGGACAAATCCGGAGATTTGAACAAACAAGCAGGTACAACACTGAAAGAACTGTATTTATGCAAAAATGATGAAAAACCAGCAGTTTATGAATGTGAAATCATGTTGTTCACACAGCAGATGTGCGAGAGGAATGGGACAGACTGCAGTACTACTGATGACATGATCCAGTGCTCAATTACAGACTTCACTCGCCTCCGTGAATCAGTACACAATTATTCTCCACTCTTAACTGACAAACATAATTCATGAGAACATCGTTTGGGAGCATTAGTAAACGTCTTGCTTCAGGTATCAAATGTGATGTAATAAAAGTATGTATCAAACATGAGGTTTTGTTCCCAGTTCTCTGATTAAATGAAAACATTTTCACAAATCTTTCAACGCTAAGAAATCAGGAAACAAACTTGTGTAAATCCAAACATAAATCTAAAAATGTTTTGTAAGGCCTCATTTTCATTATTTTCTACTGATGATGAACTATTTTTTGCTTTTAAAAAAAACTTTCAAAATACACGCTGGAGCATAGACAATACTTTGGCCAGAGAAAATATGAATGAACACGATTTCAAAAAATAAATAGCACTGTATAAACAAAAGTGAGAGATTCCAGAGATACAAAGGGCACATAAGAGACAAAATGACACTAACAGCTGAAGCCATCGCAAAAGACACTGTTGATGGAGTCATAAAAAAGATTCAATGGCAGTACGAAATGTAACGTGTAAGTCCATTAGGTTCCTTTGGGAGGGGTCCATTTCAGAGAGCTGGGGTCTATGGTCTTGTTGTTATTGCCCCGTTTGGTCTCTTTGGCCTTCCAGTCGTCAATCAGGTCCTGTGCCATTCAGAAACAAAAGAGAACCAGAGAGAGAAAAAAATCCCAAAACAATTAATATTAGTGCTGGGAGGTATGAAAAAAATTATCACTGTATTTTTCACATTATACTGGATTCACGATATATGACGGTATTTATTTTTTTCATGCATGACCAGGTGTTAACCAGATGTTCTACTGACTGAGGGAGGAAAAACTGAAGTAGATTTGCTTATAATACCCTATTTTACTGTCGTGATGAGCGAATATTGTAGAAAAATTCCACACTAAATAGTGACTAATCACTAAACAGTGACTGTCTTTAGTGCATCTCTACACTAAAGAAAAAAAACGATATTTGTGTTTTTGTCTCATGCAGTGCACTGCCTGCATCTGAGTAACAAACTAAAAACAACAACAAACAAAAAAGTGCATAATATTAACAGACGAGCTATGCTAATATTCATAATTCCAAACAGTCAGTAAGCAACAGGTGCTTGGAAACACTGTTTCGTATTAATTTATTGACGAGCCTACTGCAGTACGGCCAGCTGAATGCACTGCTTTATCACAGAAGAGACGCCGAGAGAGGTGATACTGCACCGGGACAGTCAGACCTCGCGCCTGCGGGCCGGTACTGGCGACATCTTCCAACTGAACCATAGCTAAAGTTTATCCAAAAAAGTCGCTAGGTTTGTCAGTATATATATTCTATGGGAAAAAAGCTGCTAAAAGGGTCTGAAAGTTGCTAAATATAGTGCTGAATTCACGCTCGTGTATGTGAGACGCGGGAGCTGATGGCAGCGGGCGGTGGATATTTGTGGCCGAGTTCACGATCTACTAGTTCTACAGCTTTAGTTTCTAAACTTTCACAATTAGAAACACACAGCTGTGTCCTCGCCACAGTGCAACAGTGAAAAGAGACCCCTCTTTAACAGTGCCACGTTCCAATAACACCGGTATTGCTGCATTTTAAAATTCATATCATAAGAAAAATAAACATGATTCGGTATGAACCAGTATACCGCCCAGCAGCAAAAATATAAAGCATACACACAAAAAGAGAGATGTACACTCTTCCAGCACGCAAGTTACATTTTCATGTAATATTATTCTTTCAAAATCATGCACGTTTTCCCAAAACATCTGTATCTGAATATTTCAAAGCTATGGAAATGCCATTGAACTTCCATTATTATTCCATAGAGCAGGCACATACAGTCTAAATATTCCTTTTGAAAAATTATTTGTTAAACAAAAAGTATATTTAAATCAATTTGAATGCAATGATATTCTGCAAGAACAACAATGCAATTACTATTAAATAAACTTTTTTTTTTTCAATAAAAATAACTAAATCGCATTTTGGCTTTTAAAATTTGCAGAGAAATAACTGAGAGATTAATAAATTATCAACAACAGTTCAGATCATGGAAATAGCAGCCCAATACTAAAATATTAGAAAGAAAAAGGCTGCAGACATTTGGGCTGTAAATAAAAATTAAAAGTCTTTTCTGATACCTGTCGCTTCAAGACCAGATGCTTCCCTTTCCAGTACTTGAGCATCTGAAGTGACTGCAGAGTGCTGACAATATCCACAGGATTCACCGCAGTCTCTTGACTGATCTCTGAACAGAACAAAACAAGAAACAAGGATAACAATGTATTAGACCAGCTATCATAATAAAGAGAAAACACAAATATTTTAGGAATCTGTCGAAAAAAAAATTGTTAAATCTAAAAATGTTATTGTAATTTATTGGGCAAATAACAAACTGAAACAACCAAATAGTATTAATTCCCACTATAACAAAAATGGCCTCATAACAGCTTGCATTCTTGCTTGCATTGTTTATGTACTTTTTGACTGTAATTGGGTATCTGAAAAAACACTATAAAGTGCTCTGCCTTTCTTTCATAGATAACAGCAATAATTATATTATAGCATTAGAAATAGCCTACTACTGTTACTAAAGAGCTTACACATATTGGAGGACTAACCAATACAGAAAGCTAAAACATGATTTTGGTAATCACCAATGCTGTTAGTTTAGAGCAGCAGTGGCACAAACCTTACATAATCTGTTAAAAACCTTACAAACATTTGTTAAGCACTGTATTAGTGAATATAGTTTAAATCTCTTTTAATAATAAAAATAATAAAGACGAATAAAAACAGAATCTCAGTGTTAACCAACAGGTAAGAGTAATTTTCTGCAGGAGCACGCGTTGACTTCGATCACAGTCACGTGTCATTTATTTATCCTGTAATAAGGCGGCTATGAAGCGTCTGATAAAAGTAAACTGTTAAGGGATATTTTGGCACCATTGACTTCCATAGTAGAAAAAACAAATACTATGAAAGACAATAGTATTTTCATTTTTGGGTTTAAATTAAAATTGTATTAAATCAAAAAGCCTGTCTAATTAATTGAGTTTTACAGTTTTATCTGTAACAAATTATGTTTTCCATTATTTTCTGGATTCCATTTTAATGGTTCAATTAAATTGTAATAAATTGAAATCAAAACCATCTCCAATTAATTGATTTTATATTTAAGAAAAAAGTGTTTTTTCTTTATTTTTTTCAGAAATATTGCACATTTACATTTTTCACCTAAATAAATTCTGGTAAATAATATTTCTGCTAAAAAGTGTTTTTTTATAATAATTGTATTATTATACTAGAACATGTGGATATGTTGTCATTCTTACACTATAATACTGAACTTTGATTTCAGTGATTTGGACACTTGCTTCTTGCACTTTACTTTTGATTTAAAAAAGGATTTCATAGAAATGTGGATTAATAAAATATGTGGTTTAATAAATGATTCTTGAGTAAAATAGTTTTTTTTGTGGGAAATTAATCGTTTAATTAATTGAAATAAAAATAGTTGTTAGTAGCAGCCCTACTTGCATGGCAGGGGCAACTTATCTTACCCTTGATGGAGATCTCTTTGCCCTTGAAGTTGTACATGTACCGCAGCAGCACTTCTTTCCAGTAGCTGCGATAACTGATGAGGCCCAAATCTGAGAGAGGGCGCTCTGGAGAACCGATCTTCTCCTCAACCTTTGACAGGAGGTAACCTAGAACCATGCCAAACAAACACGTATTGAAGAGTAACAGCGTCAGAGATAATGACATTACAACTACAACTGTTCTGAAATAACTCCAATATTAATTGGAACGGTTACAGTTTTAACATGTAAATGTTATGATGTCAAAGTACTGATGCCATGTATAGAGGCCTATGATTTCTGTGTTCTTGAAAACAAGTGGTATTGCAGAATGCAGTTATAAAAATGGAACTTACAATATAATGTAGAATATCACAGGATTTTACATAATAATAGTAAATAGGGTTTAATAGTAAACCCACTTGTGCAGAGCTTGTGGACAGAGGCATAACCAGGGTTTTGCGTAGTTCAGAGTGACAAATCGTACCAGCATACTTTGAGGTCAAAATGCGTACAGGTTGGCAGGTCTGCATAGACATAACACAGGTACTCACTGAAGTCAATCAGCATCTTGCCGTAGCCCTGCCTCATGTACTGTGGCATAGTCAGGATACAGGACACATTGTAATTCAGGAACGAGTTCTTCTCCTGCACAAAACGGAGAAGCAGGTTAGCCAGTGAGCATATTACGTGACATCTCTTCTGTCTCGACTCGAAAGACGCTATAGACTAACATTTCTCCATATTGTTCTTAAAAGTAGAACAAGTAAATTATATTTGCATGTTTTGCCAGGTCATGAGGTTTTCAGTACTCAATAGGGTGAGAAGTGCTCTTCAGACTGTTTAGTAGCCCCACAAAACACAAGCCTGGTTCAGATTTTTTTAATGAATATAATTAGACCCTTAGAAAGACACTTGTTCACATATTCAGAACAGAAAACAGCAAAGATCAAAACAGCGGTCTTAAATTTAATCAGTCTCTACTTCCAAAGCAGCATCCTACTGAAGCTAAACTTAATCAGTCTCTACTTCCAAAGCAGCATCCTACTGAAGCTAAACTAAACTTAATCAGTCTCTACTTCCAAAGCAGCATCCTACTGAAGCTAAACTAAACTTAATCAGTCTCTACTTCCAAAGCAGCATCCTACTGAAGCTAAACTAAACTTAATCAGTCTCTACTTCCAAAGCAGCATCCTACTGAAGCTAAACTAAACTTAATCAGTCTCTACTTCCAAAGCAGCATCCTACTGAAGCTAAACTAAAGTTGTTACAGCTAAGAACAGTTTTTGCACATACCCTCTGATTCTCCAATAACTACATAAAAGAAGCTTTCCAAAACCAGTCAAAAAATTGGTTTGAAGGGCATTAAATACAAATGTGTTGACATTAGGGATGTCAATTTTCAATCATGTCCATGATCGATTGTCTTTTAAATGAACGATCGATTAATCGTTAACCTTAATACTGCTAAATGCATCCATTGCAGTGGCATATTCACCGGCATGACAGGATGTGCAAATGCCACTCAAAACACCAGCTTTCTCACCCAAATTAAAGGGGGTTTTAGTCTAAAGAAAGGCTAGAAGCAGGGTTGTAAAATGAATCGGTATGATTATGATAATTTGATAAAATGAAGAGAGCGAGCTGTAGTTATGTTTGGGATCATTTTACTTCGTTGGCTGTTTCATATCCCGTCACGGAGACCGCTGAACGCGCCTCTTTAAATGGTTTCATGGTGCTCAGTGTTGTATTTTAAAACACAATTGCAATGTTTGCAATTGACATTATTGGCTTTAAAAATAAATGATCCCAAACACAACTGTGGCACGTGGGGCTGTGCCGTGGGGTCAGGGAACCGCTTCCACCGGCGGTGCTGAAGCAAAACACATGTTGTTTACATGAAACATTAGGGATGGGACACAATTTGTAAATATACGATTAATTGATTTAATAATAGAATATCGAATAGGCTGTGCGATGTTTTTGACTATAATTCTGCATGTTTTCGGTGCTGATGTGGTGCTGATGCGTTGATGTAACCAGAGGGTGGCATTGCCAATAACACACCTTAAAAGTCTCATAGACAACAGAAGAACAAAACATTGTTTCACACGCACAGTGTAGATTTGCGTCAATATTTAACTGCCAAAACTTTTTCTCAGATGGCTGATATCCTTAATCTAGCTCTAGCAGTGGTATGTCTAATTATTTGAAAGCATAAAAAACAGCTTAGTTTATTCAAATGTATTGTGAAAATATGAAATGCTTATGAAATGTTTTCTTTTTCCTCAGAAATTCTGTGTTCTGTATCTGGTTTTCAAATGAAGGCATAAAACATTTAATTTATTTACATTTATGCATTTATCAGACGCTTTTATCCAAAGCGACTTACAGTGCATTCAGGCTATACATTTGTTTTGTCAGTATGTGTGTTCCCTGGGAATCGAACAGGATTTCCACCAGGAACACATTTAAATTTTTTTTTACAATTTATCTTTAAATTATTGAAAATCAAACTGTATTTATTTGTTTTGGCAAACAAAGAGGGTTTACTATTAAAATTAAAAACATGAAGAATTGTTGTGTGATCATTACTTAAAAAAATAAAGTTTAAATTTTAATAGTAGCAGTGTGTACATTAGGGATGCAACGATTATAGATTTTGTTGGTACGATTATAGTCTGAGGAATAATCACGGTTTCACGATTATTATGCATTTATTAATTTCACAACATAAAATTACATAACTTTAGATATGAAAGTGTTATTTATTGTTGCCTTTTGAAACAGAAATGGCACATTAACCAATAACACAGCTCAAAATAATAATACTTAAGAAAAAAAAGTCAATCCCTCCTATTGGAATTAAAAAGGTGACCTCTGCTCTGTGAACATCAGTCAGTATTTCTCTTTTGAAAATAACAAATGGAAATAGATCAATGTATTTGGTGTTTTCATTTTGTATATTCTTTCTACATTTCTTTTGGACCTGAGATACAGAAATTGGAAAGATGGTGAAAAAAAGACTTATGAATAATACTACAACAAGGATGATAAATCACAATGTTAATTAAGTATTATTAATATTAACTTTATTTATCCCACAGAGGACACTGTTACTAATGAGGGGAATAAACTGAACTTTTATTGTTATCAACTGTCATCCATACTTATTCATTTTAATAATCTTTATTCATCTGATTTTATATATCGCCTGAGAAAATCATGTCTATTATTTTGGTTTGTGAATCGAGATTGAGCTGCCCCTCACATCAACATTTAGGAGGACATAAACTTGCCCAGCGACTTTCATTAATAAAATAGCTTAGATACTGGATCGCTACATTATATGAATTAGCAAAGAGAGGGTCAAATTACTGTTTAAATCACTAAACTCAAATATTAATTTTTTGAAGTGACGCGCAGATGCAGGTAGACTAATTCACACAAGCAACGGTCACCTCTCTCTCTCTCTATGTGTGTGTGTGTGTGTCTCTCTCTCACTCTCTCTATGTGTGTGTGTCTCTCTCTCTCTCTCTCTGCATTTCATCTCTGTCTGAAGTGTGCAGAATGCTAGAGATAACGAACTTTGCGTCAGGTGGTCCTTGCCTTCACGTCGTGGATCGCTTTCGAATCGCTCTCGCGGATGTCAAACTCTGATCAATCTGCGCCGCATCGCTTCTAGTCGAACACATCTTAATCGCTCTCGCGGATGTCAAACTCTGATCAATCTGCGCCGCATCGCTTCTAGTTGAACACATCCTAGTGCTGCAGGCTTATTGCCTCACTGACGTTGATGAGATTAACCCCTTAGGTATCGAAATTTGGTACCGAACGACAAGACGTTTTTCGATACTCGATGGTATCGAGGCAATTCGTTCAGTGCCTAAAAAGTATCGAACTTGATACTCAGCCCTATCAGCTAGAAGTGTTTTGTAGAGTCGGCACAGCTTCAGGCCCATTATCTTCTTACCAATGCCGAGATTGAGCCGACAGTGCCACATTTCAGCCGGAATCGGCCCGAGTTTGCTTGCCATCGGGAATGTTCATGCTCCTTTTTGATATCCTAGCCTTGTGAACAGTTGATTTATGCTAATCGACAGACTTATGTTAATAATTGCTGTCATTCGGTTGTATTATATTCATATGTTTCAGCACGTTACAATCACTATATAGCTTGACATAAGATTTCCTAATGAATTCAACAGTTTGTTAACATACAGATTGAAAGCATGAATGGTCTCTCCCCCTCTCTCTCTGTTTATGGGTGTGTAGTGTACTGTAGTGTGTGTGCATGCAGGGGTTTTTGAATAATACCAGGCGATCTTTTAATAATTTTGCCTGAAATGCCCATCCCTAGTGTTCACAGCCCCGTCAAAGCGCAATGCCCAATATGAAAATTATCTCGGGAAATTATAATTAAACATGGCTTGTTTACTACATTTCAATACAAAATAACTTTGTATTGTTTCTGTTGTAATGTACTTTTAAAGTTTGTATTACATTAACATTATTTTCGCCAAAGATCCAGCACCGTCACCATCCCTCACATCTGCTTGCATGTGTTTTTCACGAGTCACACGCAGCCCAAAATTAAATGGCTTAATCGGCCATCGATAACTTTAATCGATTGCATCTCTTAACGATAATATAGTCTCTTATATTTTTGTGATCATGTAATTCACAACATGTAGCCTCAAGGACCTAATTACCTTTGAGAAATATCCTATGAGGTGACAGCCTGTGTTATCAGCTTCAGTCATGACATAAAACAGGAAAGGCTCCACATCGTAGTACAGTGTTTTATGGTCCAGAAACAGCTTGGCCAGCAAACAGAGGTTCTGGCAATAGATCTGTTGGGCAGGGATGAATACATTTCATCTGTTTATCAAACAAACTCATCAACAGCTTAGAATTGGATTTAAGAGGGAAAACAGTCCATACCACAAATCAACACACACATCCAAAACTCTTTGTATACGTACGTTAACATCCAATACCCACCTTGTTCTTTTTCCCATCAACCTCAAACACAGAGATGGCACCTTTTCTGTAGACTTCATCACCCGGAGGGTGTTTCCACACACATTTAGCCTGCATAGATAATGATAACATGTCACATTTAACTTCATCGCCATTTAGATTTAGCCAGTACTAACATTTGACTAAATGTTTATGCAATCATAACAGATATTAAGGGAAGTTTGGCTTCATACCATGTGTCTGCGCAGGATGGTCTGACTCTTCATATACTTGAGGCAGAACTCACAGATGTACAGACGCCCCAAACGGGCGTATTCCTCGGGGTAAGGAGAATGGTACCAAGTGTCGAGCTCATAACGGCCAAACAGGATGGTCTTGATCATGTTACTGCCCTCTGTGATCTGACCCTGCAGACGAAGTTTCTCCTGCAAACAACAAAATCCTTAGACATAACATTTCTACATATAACTAAAACACATAAAAACTAGGATTGGGCAGTAAAAGTAAAATCTCAGTTAATTCAATTAATTTCATTACAGTAACAGTAAACCATCATATGGTAGGGCTGGGTAATTTGACCTAAAATCAAAACCTCGATTAATTTAACACTTGACCTCGAATAAGATTATTTAACGATTATTATTATTTAATTTAAAACTAATTTTATTTTGCCCTCATTCATTAAAGGGTTAGTGCAAAAATACTCCAATATTAAATGTGGGATTTTAGTTTTTTTTCTAATGAAAGAGTGCATTTCTTATCTTTGTGATTTAAAAATAATTTAAGGAAACAAACTATTTATTGATATTTGTTGAATATTTTAAACAATTGAAATCAAAGCTTGCTTGAAATGAAGACATCTCATGAAAAATAAATCACAATTTCAGTTGTATTGTAAAAAGCACGTTTCCTAAACAAAATAAAAAAAACATTTTTTTTTGCAAACAAAATAAATTAATATTGCCATGTCAAAAGTAGAAAATAACCAGCATCTCTTGCAAACAAAATACATTTTAAATATTGTCATGTGGTCTCAATGTTTTGTAATATCTCTGAATTTTTTTCTCTCTATCTCTTAAGACTGTTCTGGTGTTCAAACAAATGACAAAATATATTTTGAAAAAAAAAAATATTATCATGCAAAATGTAGAAAATAACGTATCTCTTGCAAATTAATAAAAAAAAAATACAAGGTGAAAAGCAGAAAATAACCTGCACCTCCTGTAAACAAATGTGACCCTCTCTGTGAAAACAAGCTAAAGTCTTTTTTGTGATTTGCTGTTTTCTAAAAAAAAAAAAATAGAATCCTTCATATGGTAAAGAACATTCTGTGAAAATGTAACGTTTATATCTTTAATCTTGACTGAGAACGGTCATGTCAAAGATTGAAACTACAGTGAAACTAATGGTAGAAATCACACTTTGATGCTCGTTATCTCATAATTCGATTTTGAGACTTTAGCCTGGATTTCACAGAGAGGGTCACAAATGTTTTAAATAATGAATGTATGCAAATAGAACACTTCTGATTAAGAGAAAGAGCATGGCAACATTGACATTGTCCTTGACCACTATATGTGACCCTGGAGCGCAAAACCAGTCTTAAAGGATTAGTTCACGTTCAAATTAAAATGTTCTTATAATTTACTCACCCCCATGTCATCCAAGATGTTTATGAATTTCTTTCTTCAGTCGAAAAGAAATTAAGGTTTTTGATGAAAACATTCCAGGATTTGTACCTTTTCAAGGTTATTACGTATTACATGAAGTCTGGGATGCACATCGCAGAACAGATGAGCATATGTTTTTATAAAGCATATACATTTCAGTGTTTCCCACAGGATTTTGTGAGACTTGTGGTGGCAGGTGACGTCACATTAATTTGCATATTCATGACGTCATTGCGTCAAGTTTGCGTACAGACGAGTTTTGGCACTTCAGATCTGTTGTACTCTATGAACGGTCACATACTGTAATACAACTGAATGCCCAATAAAGCTGTTCATATTATATTTTCTGTTGTCATACATAAGTGTAAATAGTAAAAACGACCCATCAATACTACATGTTAACCAGGAAACACTCTCACTATACTCCTTAAATCCTGATTTATAATCGCGACATCGTCTGATAAAATCAATATAAATCTAACTTACACTAAAAAGCGACTATATGCGGTGGTTTTGGCTACTGTTTTGTGTCATTCAGCGCACTGCCTGCGTCTGAGTGACAAACTGAGCATATTAACAGATGAACTATGTTCATATTTAAAAGTCCAAATAGTCAGTAAGCGACAGGTGCTTGGAAACGCTGTTTTTGTAAATGATTTATTGACGAGTCAGCTACGTTACGGCTAACTGAATGTGCTGCTTCTCTGCCGCTCACTGCTCAGAGCAGACACAGAGAGAGGCGACACTGCGCCGAGAGTCAGACCTCGCGCTCGCAGCCCGGGGCAGTACTGGCGAGATCTTCCAAATGAATGAAAGCTAAAAAAAATTTTTTTTTTTTTTTAAGTCGCTAGGTTTGTCCGTATGTACCTGTTATGGAGAGAAAAAAGCAGCCAAAAGGGTCTGAAAGTTGCTAAATATAGTGCTAAATTTGCACTCGTCACGCGGGAGCTGATGGCAGAGGGCGGTTGATATTGAGGCAGCTCGCCATAAATAAATGAACATATGGGAAACACTGGAGGTTGCCTGTGGGAGTGTCGACAGTTCTTGAGCACAAAGAACTACGAAACGCAGTCGCTGGGGTATATTTTGTAGCAATAGCCAATAATGCATTGTATGGGTCAAAATTATAGATTTTTCTTTTATGCCAAAAATCATTAGGACATTAAGTAAAGATCATGTTCCATGAAGATATTTTGTAAATTTCTTATCGTAAATATATCAAAACATAATTTTTGATTAGTAATATGCATTGCTAAGAACTTCATTTGGACAACTTTAAAAGGCGATTTTCTCAATATTTAGATATTTTGCACCCTCATATTCCAGAGTTGTGTCTTGGCCAAATACTGTCCTATCATAACAAACCATACATCAATGGAACGCGTATTTATTCAGTTTTCAGATGATGTATTAATCTCAATTTCGGAACATTGACCCTTATGACTGGTTTTGTGGTCCAGGGTCTGTTGTGTTATGTCAATCTGCTACTGTAAACAAAGGGTCTTCTGATTGGTCCACTGTTTTGGAACTGACATTGATGAGCGGTGCTGCGAGTAAGTTTAAAATCTTTTAACGCGCCACTCACGTGCAAGACACAGCAAAACATGCACGTGCAAAAGTCATACACATCCGTACAGCGCCGATATGGTAGTATGTTTTTAAGGGAAAATAGGATAAAAAAACGAAATAACTGACATGGGAAATTTACGCCAGTTAGGGGTTCTGAATTTTGGTTTCGATTTCTTTTTGATTAATCGTCCAGCCCTATTATATGGTTATTTTTGCTAAAAAAAAACAAACCACTATATGTCTGTAGTTTACATAACCACACTATAATGTCTGTAAATTAAATACTTAAATTAGGACATCTCAAATAGGGTTGGGTACCGAACTCTGTACTTTTAAGGGTACAACCGAATTGCGTCGGTACAAAAAAAATACAACAATGTTCTTAAGTGTGCTTACATTCATATGGTTTCCGCGAAAACGCAGACAGGATGGCGGAGTCCATTCATAAAAAATGCTAACCGTTGGGTACCGGTACCGAATTTCAGGTACCGATACCGTACCGGTTCAAATGTGAACGGTACCCAACCCTAATCTCAAATTACTATTGTCTTTATTTACAATTTGATGGGCTGAAGCTAAAGGGTGAGGTTTTAGTCGAGTTGCAGAAGTGTGACAGAAGTGAGACATGTCTGTTCATACCAGATCCTCTGCTGCACGGGCCTGAGCTTTCCTGAAGAGCTCTAGATCATAATCACTGGTGATGTTCTCTAGCAGTGGTTCACGAGTGGTTCCATGTGTCTGTCTGTGCTCCTGATACATACAAAAAAAAACAGATGTAGATAACACCCGAGAATTATATAAAATATAATGGCACTGTATACATTCACAGGGGTTAAAGCAAAATAATAATCCTGAGCCTGAACTCTTTTCTGGCAGGTTGGTTCGGGCGGGGCGGGGGTTGTGGGGGGGGGGGGGGGGGGTGTTCAGCACATGCAAAGCATGCAATGACTGTTGCAATTTAAACGTTTGAAAGGATACTATGGCAAAGTTACTGCTTTCCTTATTCCAGCGGTTCTCAATTCTCAACGTCTTCATACATGGACGTGTGTGACATAATATACCTCTGTAAATATATACACTTAAAATGTACGTCTCGCACATTTCAATGCACTTTGCATGGAACATATACTTTTGCTCGAACAAATTATCTGCAGATGGCGCCAATGGCTGGTGACGTTTCACTTTACACAGTTAACAATGTTTAAATCCATTTAATTTCTATATTTGGCCACTTAACTCACATGAGAACAAAATAATAGATACTTGGTTCACTATAAAAAAAGAAAATTCATTGAAAATCGCGATGTGTAATTACAAAAGTAAATGCAGTGTATTTTGAAATATTTTAACTATCTGGGGCTGGATTTCTATTGATTCTTTTGGTAATCAAGTAATTGATTTTTTGACATAGAGAATCTCCTGTGTGGCAAAGGTTTATTTCAATATGAATGATACATACTCAAATCTAGCTGTTTACAAAGAACACACTGTTTTTTAATTAGATGAACTTTAAGCAATTCAAATTCACAGCTATACAGAGGACTAGTTTGACCTCATTTCACATTTACAGTCTTTACTGGTAAATGCTTAAGTCTATTCATATCGTGTGTAAAGGGACCTATTCAAAAACTCTCAAGAAATGTTATGTCTCGTGTTTATAAGAGCAAAACATTCTGATTGGCTAGTTATGTTAGTTTGGTTGAGAGTGAAAGCTGTGCTCCTCTCATACCATTGCTGGGCGAACTCATAGACTTGAAAGTGATATCAACAAGTTTCTTTTTTTTAATGTAGGATAATTGTTTTCTGTAACCAATCGCTGCACGCCGGAGAACTTTAAGCCCTGCATTCATTAAAAGACAGATAGCCATTTTTTTTCATTCAAATATAGATAGATATTTTAACATATCACTGAGAGGACACTATTACCATGTACTTTTCTTTTTGGTCTTTCGTCAGGCCAGAATCCCTCCTCTTCCTTATGTCCATGACCTTCTCTTTATATCGAACTTGTCTTTGAGTTGGTGCCTGTGAAAGAGCAATGCAAATTAATATTACACCCCACTTTTACTAAAAGGTACACTGTGTTTCTTCCAGATAAATCTCTTCATAGATGACATGGGTCATAACCTCACTGAGGGTTATCACAAAATGTATGGCTCACAAACAATCACAACACATTTTAAAGATAGAAGGCACCATGCTGCTGACGTTAGACTTTCACACAAGTGTGTGTTTTTGGGACAATATCATGCATGCACTTAAGAGGCATTAACACACTTGTGTAATGATTGTTTAGTGTTGAGCGAACATCTGTTTGGCGAGCACCTGATGTCGAGTAGCGTGTCTGTTCTCCTCATTCTGCCCCTGACTGCGCTCTTCCTCTTGTTTCTCACGTTCGATGGCTTTCACCTGATAGGGATGACAAGCACACAAAGATAAACAACAGAGAAAGTGCTAAACAATAAAGAAAAGGGCAAACCACAAATGCCCATGCTAATTAATAATTGCAATTTAGTGGCTGACGAAAATGATGTTTTTAACTGTCAAAGCTCATACCATGCAAGAAACATTCAAAACAAAAATAGAAAATAAAGCAGACAAGCAAAGTATACTTTGGGCTTATAGCACCTTGCACTCATCTGCTGAAAGGTTATGGTAGAGAGGGCATCCTGATATGGCGAAATGTCGCTCGTGTTTCCCTGTTAAATGTCCTGTACAAAAAAAGACAGAAAAGTATTTCAGATTTTAGCTTTGAACCTGATTATAAACGATCCAATCCTATTTGAAACGTTTTATAAAACTGTGAATTTTAAATAAAACTGAACTTTTTTTTTTTCAATTAAGCTCTTGTAAACCATTAGCACTGAATTTTATTACTAAGCAGATGCAAAAGGAAATGAATCTGAAGAGCAATTACCTAGAGAATTGCACCCAGGTGTGGGGCATTTCATATTGAAATTGTAGCTCTCGTGAAAGCGGCGGCGTTTTGGACGATGAGAGGGATCGCTGCCAGAGTCTTTTTGGTCTTTAGTCACGCTCTCATCATGGGATGCATTGGGGCTGGATATGTCGATGTCAGATTCGGACGAGGGGGCGTTTCCTGTGGGTGTCCTGGGGGGAGACTCATCTCTCTCAGCTGCTTGTTTCACATCTGGTGGAGCATCTAGGTGAAGAACAGAAATAACACCTTATAAACCATACCTGCAAACTCACAAGAGGTCAAAAAGGTGACATAGTTTGGAAAGTAAACCTTGTAGGGGTGTCTGGGGGCATTCCCTCCCCCATAAGAATATTTTTGAGAATTGAACATGTAAATGAAGCGTTATGGTGCACTCTGACAACGAAATAAAGGGAAAAGACAGATAAAAAAGGACATTTATACCACAAACGTTTTGGACAGTGCAACTCTCTTGTCATCAGTGTTCATACTTCTTGTGAGCAGTGGAGTAATTTATTTTTGCAAATTTTAATGTTCACATTAAAGAGTGCGCATACTATCAACAACTTTTCATAAATCTCCATCACCTTTTTCAAATTGAGCAGCGTAGAGGAAACAGAAGCTCATAATCGTTCGCTCATGATCGAAGGCATGAGCATTTACACAAGTGTTTAATAAGCTGAGGTGCGGCTCTGTGTATAACTGCCGCTGCGTTTGATGATGGAGATTTAACATCACGGAACCGGCTTACATCACAACATTTCAAAGCATAAATAAGAGGAAACAGAAGCTTTTATAAGATTAATGTTTTAAATATTTTTACATCACAACATTTCAAAGCATAAATAATTTTATAAGATTAATGTTTTAAATATTTTTGAGTATACAAGTTAAAAATGTTGGGAAAAATGCAATACTTTTAAATATGAAACCAAACCACCAGTAGATGGCGGTAAATGACTGTTTTAATGAGCGAGTCATTCATTCAAACAGCGGATTCATTCAAACAGGCAAGTGACTACTGTCTTTATGAATGGTTTACTGAATCGTTGATTCACTTGATTCGTTCAATAACGTGGATTCATTCAGTAACGAAACACTGCTGTGTTGCTCGGAGACACAAAACACTTCAGCTGTGGCTCTGATAGGTTGTTTGCACATCACGTAATTGCTGTGGCGCGAAATGCAGCTGGAGGGCAGGAAGTGATTTTTATCCATAGGAATCAGTAGCAGAAACTCAAGATGCCTGTGTTTTGCGTTGTTTATGAATGCTCAAATCGGTCAAACTGAGAAAACACAAGGAGCTTTTATCATTTACGAAAATCTGTTGTTCATAAGGGGGGAAAAGTCAAGAAATTGACTGAAAAACACAGGAAAAGTGCCTTGTAAACCTGCGTCTGCAGGAGCCGATCGGATAATGCTCATGTGTGCAAAATGAGTGACTGAAAAAAAGAGAACGTATGAGATGGAGGAAAGTCCGTACTGTACTTATGTTATAAAGGAGCGATTTTTGAACTAAATTGAAATACTTGCATGCCATTGAAGCAGTGGATATAGGCTAAGCAACTTACCCTGACTGCAAACAAACTATTTCGAAAGTGAATCCCATATTTATATGAGGGATGTAGCTTATGTCAACTCCTGAAACTTTGCTGCATACAGGGTTTGTGGTCGTGGGTCCTGTTAGCCTAGAAAACGAGCAAATAGCGCTTCCATGTAATCACTAATAGTGTTTATCACAATCTAACGGTTCCTTTATAATCAGTGAAGCTCTCTGAACTGCAAATATCTTATTTACATCATGTCTATGTGTGGCGTTTAGCACTGAGTGATTTTGGACTGGATCACCTTGTATCTATTTATATATGTCTTTATTAATATATCATTATATCTCATATTAACCATTTGCACACACGAGCATTATTCCAATCGGCTCCTGCCGACGCAGGTTTACATTAGGGATGCAAAGATTTTAGATTGTTGGTACGATTATAGTCTGAGGAATAATCACGGTTTCACGATTATTATGCATTTATTCATTTCACAACAAAGTCACATAAACACTCTTTAGATATGAAAGTGTTATTTATTATTGCCTTTTGAAACAGAAATAACACAGTAACCAATAATACAGCACAAAATAATAATAAGAAAAAAAAGTCCATCTCTCCTATTGGAATTAAAAAGGTGACATCTGCTCTGTAAACATCAGTCAGTATTTCTCTTTTGAAAATAACAAATGGAAATAGATCACAAATGTATTTGGTGTTTTCATTTTGTATATTCTTTCTACATTTCTTGTGGACCCGAGTTACAGAACTTGGAAAGATGGTGAATTTTTATTTTTTACTCATGAATAATACCATAACAGGGATGATAAATCACAATGTTAATTAAGTATTATTAATATAAGACTAATATTAACTTTATTTATCCCACAGAGCACACGGTTACTAATGAGGGGAATAAACAAAACTATTATTGTAATCAACTGTCATCCATACTTATTCATTTTAATAATCTTTATTCATCTGATTATACATATGGCCTGAGAAAATCATGTCTAAAAACACACTATTCCACATTCTGCTCAATGTCCTTCAAACAAACTGAATGCTATGAAAACATACAGTGCTTAATTTATTAGACCACCTGTCATAAAGAGAAAACTAATATTTTAGGAATCTGGTCAAAAAAAAAATTTATCTAAAAATGTTATTGTGCTTTATTGGGCAAATTACAAACAGAAACAACTAATTCGTATTTAAAATAACAAAAATGGCCTCATAACAGCTTGCATTCTTGCTTGCAGTGTTTATGTACTTTTTGACTGTAATTGGGTATCTGAAAAAAACACTATAAAGTGCTCTGCCTTTCTTTCATAGATAACAGCAATAATTATATTATAGCATTAGAAATAGCCTACTACTGTTACTAAAGAGCTTACGCATTTTGGAGGACTAACCAATACAGAAAGCTAAAACATGATTTTGGAATCACCAATGCTGTTAGTTTAGAGCAGCAGTGGCACAAACCTTACATCATTTGTTAAAAACCTTACATACATTTGTTAAGCATTGTATATAGTGAATATAGTTTAAATCTCTTTTAAAAATGTAAATAATAATAAAGTTAATAAAGACTGTTAACCAACAGGTGAGGAATGTTCTGCAAGAACACGTTCACTTTGATCACAGTCATGTCTTACTGTCATTTCTTTATCCTGTAGAAGGCGGTTATGGAGCGTCTCATATTTATATTCAGACAATTACATGCTGTTATCCCTTTAAAGTTCCTACTCTCATAAAATATTCACACTGCATGTTGACTTTTAAACCTTAAATTAACTTTCAACAACAGATATTTCAGCACAATGGATATTTTTGCGCTGCATATCCTGTTAATTGCCTCCCCCTCTGTGTTCCGTCTGTCTGACGCGTGTGCGCGCGCCCGCCGCGCTCATTCGGTATTTTAAACTTAACACAGGCTGTCAGGACGGACCCTTATGCAAAAATGGAAATGCTCGCGTGAATTTGTGACATTTATAGATAAGGATATGACCGTAAACTGAATGTTTTTTTGTGCTGAGGACGCACACGCATGTGTCACAGTGCCTGACAGGGCAAGCCTTTACACTAATGCATTAACTTAAAGCTCAAAATAAAGAATGATCATGTTTTGGGCAGCTTGGATCACGTACTTCTCCCGCAGCATCTCATTCTGTTTCCTCCACTATTTTTAGATGCATTTTGTCCATAGAAATGCGTTATTCAGTGCTGTATTTTGACGCAACCGGCTGAAGTTGGACGTGCACTGTGGGCAGACCCGACTAATCGATAATGAGAATCGTTGTCGATGATTTTCATAATCGATAATAATCGATTAGTTGTTGCAGCCCTAGATGTCATACAGGGATCGGTCCGCGCATTGCTGAGAAAGGGACTTTGGTCGAACACACTACTGTCCACGAGCTTGCAATTTCTCTCTCTCTCCACAGACACCCAGTGTCCAGTGTCGTTGTGGGTTTTGGTTATTTTTCTGTTGTAAGTTGAAATAACAGAAATCATTTGGCGAAGTGATATGGTCATGTAATGTGGTCAAGAGAGCTGCCTGGAACTACGTTCGTCGTGTATTTCACTGAAAATAATTTCACACTTCAGAACGTTTGTCAGCCAATCAGATTCAAGCATTCAACGGCCCTGTAGTATAAGTTAAGTTAAAGAATGTGTGACCTTGCAGAATACAGTCTTAAGCCAGTTAACACTTAGTTTCTGCTTTTTTCCTCCTTTATTTTAAGTTTACTTGCTGCTCTCAAAATATGGTCATTTTTTTGTTTTGAGAGGTTCATTTTGATTTGCTTTACATTCTAAAAGAAAACAGAAAAGATTACTGCAATTTACATTGTGAATTTTTATTTTATATATAATTTTTTTTCAAAATGTACATGATATATTCATGTTTATTTTTATAGCCTCCAACTATTTGAATAAATTACAGGAAATTAAATTAGGATTTATTTTCTGATTTTTTTGTGTGCAAAATATACAAAATACATTAAATGTTTATTATTTCAGCTCTAAGAAATAAAATAATAAATTATTATCTGATTAATTAAAGAATCAAACATATTGTTAAGCTGCAGTAACACTAGTAAATTTAGCAGGCATGAATGTCATATAGTAAACCATATGCTTTTTTAAGGTGTTACTTTAACACATACGTTTATCCAAAGCGCGTCAAAGTGAACAGTTCTGAAGTGTTTTGCACAACTGGCACTTTGCAGAAAATCATCAAGCCTAAAATCTATCTACTGACCAAATGTATTAGATGCCAATATGTCAGCTGTGTTTCTACCTTGAGAGCTCTGGCTCAGGCGCAGTGATGCTCGGGTCATTCGGGTGTTATTGCGCTGATTGGCTTCACTATGGGAGCTGTCGGTCTTCTCGTGATCTCCAGAGTCATCAGAATCAGCAGTCCCGTCTGAACTACTGCCTGCTGTTCTCTGCAAACAGAGTGTAACGTTAAACAGTTAGATCAATATGCACGTCTAAACAAGTCAGACTAAATATAATAATAATTAAAGATGCCAACAACATAAATATGGTCAAAAACATACATCTAGCGTAAAAAGCAAACAGACACATTTCACTATTATACAATCTGGGTTGTGTTTGTATACATCCTCACCTAAAGCCAAACCGCTAACGTTAGCTTATCAGCTTAAAACAAACCATTTCATAGCCACCTCGATGGTTTTCAATTCTCATGTGATAAAATGTTAACGTTAGCTGCTAATACTGCTGATAAATAATTGTAATATTTTCAAAGACACTAAACTATTTTTGTCCAAACATGTACATAAACACTGAGCTAGCAGTTAACGTTAGCCCGCGCTGAGACGGCTGGGCTACTGACCTAATTCTCGCATTTTCTCTCACCTTCCTCCGCGGCATGTTCCCTTCGATTAATCCAACCGCTGTCCTTTCACAAATTTTTCAAACAGATATGTTTGTTTTCTGCTATGTGATATAATGCAGCAGCTGTGTGTTATTAAGTTTCTGTGTTTATGTTCTCGCCGATTGTTCACTCTCTCGCGACTCGCGCCACACCGACCCAAAGCGGAAGTGACGCGAGGATGAAAATCAGCGCGAGGAGGCAACCGTGAGACGAGGGTAACGTTAGTGGTATTTTTATTTTTATATATATAATTTTGGGCTTGTTCTGACTACTCAAACAAATACAAACGATGACTTTAAGGTTTATAACATCCTCGTTTTGGGATTGTATATACAAAAATATAAGTATTTCAGAGCGAATCCTTGTTTTATTTTTTTATGCAGATGATTGTTGTTGCCAAGTTAATGTGTTTTAAAAATGTGATTGATTTGTTATACTAGCTCGATATTTTTGCACAAGTTAAAATTACTGATATTTGTTTTCAAATAGTGTATTTTTTAAAGATTACTTCTCATGTTTACATCCATGTCCTTTATGTTCTCATGAATACGTCCTTTATTTAAATGTTTAAAGATTATAACAAAGACATAACTTTGTGCGTTTGAATTTGGATCCATATTGCAAAATATTGACATAACGTGCACAAACTCTACAGATGGCGCTGCAGACACATTACATATTTGCAATGAAGCCATTATTAATGACATGCATGAAGCTGGTTTCGGTAACATCAGCTCTATGGGAAGCACCGGAATACTTCAAGATTACATATCCTCAAAAAAGAAACCTTGCTTGTGATAAGAATAAACCTATATGCAAAGAAATTATTGACTTTATGGTCATTTCAGATTTTCAGCTTCATCTGTAAGATTTGATATGAAAGACAAAAATCTGTAATTTCTCAAACTGAAATGTGTTTTGACTCTTTTTTTAAACTCATGGTTTGAATCTGTTTCTCTGGCAGATCCGGACCCCTCCTCCGAGTCCTCGGGCAGGAGGTGTGAAAGGGAATATCATGGTCTGGGGTGAGGGTAGAAACTACAGTGGTTTTCCTGAATGTTCCACCAGCTTTAAATGGAAAGAGCAGGGGGTGAAGTGGTATGTTCCTCTCCAGCAGCTGATACCATCCATCCTAAAAATAGAGCCAACCATTCAGACAGCCACAGACACACACTGAGCTCTCTCCAGTCAGTTCTGTCTTCTCTAAAAGTAAAACCACAAAATCTATTTATTAAACATTTACACGGGGAATTACAAGAACAACTCTACGAGAAGTCAAAATGCCAACGATTGTGAGACCAGATAATTGGTAGGTGTGAACACGAGGAAAGCCGCATGCTGATGTCTTTGAATGGTACATGTATTTACTTTTGAGCAGACAGTTTGTAACGTAACGAGACATTTTGTCTAAACTGGTTCTTTCCTTTGTTTAGTCAACCAGCCAGAACACTGTGGTACGACCGGACGAAGTATGTGACTATCAACTTTATGGTTCAAAACCCAAAAGATGTTCAAGTAGATATTCAGGAAACAAAAATTATTTTAAGGTAAGAAGATTATTTAAAAAATGTATTGTATCAAATAGATTGGATTATTTGTGTGTATCCCTATTGTAATCCATTTTAATCCCTATTTTTCAGCTGTAAAGACGTAGATGACAACGATATCTACAATGAGATTGAATTTTATGACCGAGTAATGAAATCTGTAAGTATTTGACCTTTCAGTTTGTGATTTGAACCCTGAAGCTTGTAGTATGTGTGCATATGTAATATTGATAGCACATATGGGGCGTCATGCACTCATTATTTTTGAGGGGGCACGAGTTGGGGGGGGTGGTCTGGTCGTCATGTGACACACAGCTGCCACAACATAACTTGTTTATTTATTGTTTCCTTTTTATTCGCAACATTCCCAAACGCATTAACTTTATCAAAATATCTGGATTCTCAAATGTATAGATTATGTTGATCTAAAGTGGGCGATAGTCAAAGTAACCTGATAATGTAATCTATTAGCTATGCATAAAAACATGTCTGTTTATGTGTGTCATGCCATAACGTATTTTTAATATGACTGACTTTAATGGGAATTTAACATTGAAAGTTAATGTAAATAAAAACATTGCAAGTTAGGCTAATCATAACTTTCATACTGAAAGAGAGCAAAGAACATTTACATTATCAAAGAACATTTTCACTGACAGAATAGTTCAAGCACTCTCAAAAACTGGCATTAAAACTACTGAAGCTGCTTACACCATGAAATTAATATCTTACAGATTTGTACACACATTTGCACTTTGTTGTTTAACGAGAGAATTCGCCAGAGAGAGGTATTCCTGTGAGCTTTCCAGAGAGAGCTTTCCTGTTGCTCAAATAGAGCATGGGTTCGATTCCCAGGGAAAGCCAGAGCTGATAAAATAATAATAATAATAATAACCTGTCGCTTCAATGCAATGTAAGTCGCTTTGGATAAAAGCGTCTGCTAAGTGTATACATGTCAAATGTATTCAGTCAGCGAGCGAGTGAAGAAAACACCGGCATTTTAGCGATGACTCATCTGAACGTCTCTGATTGGTCATTGCATTCATAAGCTCAACAGAATCGTGTGTGATTGGTTGTAATGCGCAGTGCTGTAAAAACACGCAAGTGAACGCAGATTTGAATTGAGCAGCTGATGATAGACACGCTGAACGATCTAATCACACAGGTGTGATTGTATTAAATACAGAAATATTAATCGGCTATTTTATTTTGTCTTTTGGAAGCTGCATTCAAAATCCACTTGGCTCAAAAATCTGAGGAGGCACATATGTGTTAAAGGTCAAGAGAGCTTCATTGTAATTTTGTTCAAGATAAGAAATGCCCCTTACTTTGAATGGGCATGACGCCTCTGCATACATACACCTTTAAACCTATTATTGTGTTTTATTGGAGGTAACCAACAGAAGAAATATTAAAGTCTTATTTTGTTGTGATGATATCATGATTCATGATATATGTAAATTATGCTAAATGTCTAGACATTTCATTAATGCCACAACGTTTTCTGTGGCTGTCTTAAACAACTTTGTGAATAATGCTCTTTTAGGATTCAAGGGAGAAAGTCTTTGACCGAACAATTAATGTCTTGATAAGGAAATTGAAGGCAAATGTGGCATGGCCTCGACTCCAGAAAGATCTTGCAAAGGTATCTATCTATCTAATCTATCTATCTATCTATCTATCTATCTATCTATCTATCTATCTATCTATCATTCTATCTTTCTATCTATCTGTCGTCTGTACTCTATCTCATCAGGGATCTATCTATCATGTGCTCTGGTCATTGTTCTCCTCTGTCAGCCTGCATGGCTGTTGGTCAGAGGCATGGCTGAGAATAACTGGAGGACTGGGAACATGAAGAGGAAGAGGGCATGGCAGAATTTGAACAGTATGTGGATGTAAGTCACTTCATCTGGTTGAAGTGGGTGATGCAACACCTGTTATCATTTCCTGCTCTGACACAGGATGTTGTGGCATGTTGAGATTATAAATATTTTTTCTGTAAAATGTAATAACTCGTTTAAAATGCAGATGCTTAATGAAATGAAGAACAAAGGAGAGCCTCCTGCCATGGATGACCTGGATGATCTTGTAAGTTCCTGAAACAGTATCACATGGTTATGCAGTCTTTAGTTATTTCATTTCAGTTTTGAGGTCATGACATGACAACTTTCCTTTTACAGAGTGACTGAGTGAGCACCAAAGCCCAAGATGAGCGATCGCAGTTTTCTAAAATGTTATATGTGCAGTAAAAGCCAATTCCCATTGCCCTGATAAATGTGCAATATACCTCCACTGACATTGTGAGCTAGACTTATACAGACGTGGTCAGAATTGTTGGCACCCTTGGTAAATATGATTAAAGGCTGTGAAAATTAATCTGCATTGTTAATCCTTTTGATCTTTTATTAAAAAAAATCACAAAAAATCTAACCTTTCATTGGATAATAAGAATTTAAAATGGGGGAATATCATTATGAAATAAATGTTTTTCTCTAAAACACATTGGCCACAATTAACGGCAACCCTTTTATTCAATACTTTTTGAAACCTCCATTTGCCAGTTTAACAGCTCTACAATGTTCTCCTATAATGCCTGATGAGGTTAGAGAACACCTGACAAGAGATCAGAGACCATTCCTTCATCCAGAATCACTCCAGATCCTTTAGATTCCCAGCTCCATGACGGTGCTTCTTCTCTTCAGTTCACCTCACTCATTTTCTACAGGGTTCAGGTCAGAGGACTGGAATGGCTATAGCAGAAGCTTGGTTTTGTGCTCAGTGACCCATTTTATGTGTTGTTTTTGAGGTTTGTGTTTGGATTGTTGGTTGGAAGATCCAAACATGGCCCATTATAAGATTTCTAACAGAGTCAGTCACTTATTGATTTTTTATTTGTTGGTATTTGATAGAATGCATGATACCATGTGTCTAAACAAGATGTCCAGGACCTCCAGCAGAAATATAGACCCACAACATCAAAAATACAGCAGTATATTTCATTGTACACATGGGTACTCTGTTCACCAAACCCATCTTGAGTGTTTGCTGTTAAAAAGCTAATTTGTTAGTTTCATCTGACCATAGAAGCCAGTCCCATTTGAAGTACCAGTCGTGTCTGACAACTGAATATGCTGGAGTTTGTTTTTGGATGAGCTAGGAGAAGTTTTTCTTGAAACCCTCCCAAACAACATGTGGTGATGTAGGTGCTGTTTGACAATTTTATTTAAGGTTTTCTGACCCCGAAACTCAACTATTTCCTGCAATTCTCCAGCTGTGGCTCTTGGAGAGTCTTTAGCCACTCAAACTCTCCTTCTCACCGTGCATTAGGACGATATAGACACACGTCCTCTTCCAGGCAGTTTCATAGCATTTTATGTTGATTGGAAATTCTTAATTATTGCCCTGATGGTGGAAATGGGAATTTTCTTTTCTTAAAGCCACTTTACTAATTTGTGAAGCTCAATTATCTTTTTGCTGCACATCAGAAATATATTATTTGGTTTTTCTCATTGTGATGGATGATTAAGGAATTTGGGCTTTGTTTTCCCTCCTATTTATATTTCTGTGAAACAGGAAGCCATGGCTGGATAATTTCATGTTCATAATCACCCTGGAGTGCTCAAAATTGTGAATATGAATGGGAATATACTTCAGAGATATTTTACTCATAATCATTTCTAGGGGTACCAATAATTGTGTACAACGTGTATTTGAGAAACATATTTATTTAATAATGAGATTTTCCCCCATTTTCAAATGTTTTAGTTCAATGAAAGGTTAGATTTTTGTGATTTTATTAACAATGCAGATTCATTTTCACAGCCTTCTTTGATCATATTTACCAAGGGTGTCAACAATTCTGACCATGTCTGTATGTATGAATGACATGGATGTAATATGTAACTGTCTTTTTCAACCTGTACTTTTTCTTTATTTGATTTTCTTTATTTTTTATTTTTTATCTTTATAAAATTTGCAAAAAAAATAATTCTTGCTTAGATGGGTATTTTCAATTTGTGATTTAAAAAATGCTACGAATTGTTTTTTTATGTTTTTCATATGCTGTGTATGTATGTGTTTTCTACATTAAAGAGTTTGAAATCTGTGATACAATGATATTTTTCATATGTGTTTGTTTATTTAAGGTTCATACAACACTTATTCAAAGAAGTAACTGACACTTTTAAAAATAGTTTTAAAAACTAAATTATACAATTTTATGTTGATCAAATTGTTATTATCATTATCTTGTAAAATATGTAAAAAGGAATAGTTCCCCCAAAATTAATTTTGGTTTAGAAAATTGCTCACCCTCGGGCTATTCAAGACGTAAAGTTGGTTTCTTGCATTAGAACAAATTTTGAGAGATTTTTTAGGCTCTCATTCTGACGGCACCCATTCACTGCAGAAGGATCCATTAGTGAGGAAGTCGTGTAATGCTACATTTCTCGAAATCTGTTTTGATGAAGAAACAAACTCATCTACACACCTTTGATCGCCTGAGGGTAACCCCCCCCCCCCCCCAACCCAAATTGTCAAAATATTTTTTGGGGGCCCTTTATACTAATAAATGATCATACACTCACAAAACATGCACTTTATTGCTAAATCTTCATAGTTTTATATTTAATGAAATAACATAAGATAGAATTCGTCATATGCTCACCTTTTGTCCATTGAACAGCCTGTGCTTCTGCAAGCACAGCAGGTCTGTGAGCACAAGCGTTCATTACTGTTACGCATGGACAACTCTTGCTCAACTCTTTTTATCCAGCAGGATTGTGCCATCTTACTTTAACTACGTCAGCTGGTAAAGGTGACCCCCTCGACTTAGGCCAAGTGGACCTGTAACGCTGTGTGTGTGTGTGTGTGTGTGTGTGTGTGTGTGTGTGTGTGTGTGTGTGTGTGTGTGTGTGTGTGTGTGTGTGTGTGTGTGTGTGTGTGTGTGTGTGTAAAAGCCTTTGCAATTTTATTACATTCATGCAATGGAGTGGAAACCAGGTCAAGCAGTCATTAACCTTACCTCTCTTTAACTGACTCGTGGTATCATTGTACATGCAGAAGTCCATTGGCCAGATCTTGTTTATCAGTGTGTACAAAGAGGAAGAGACCCACTCAAGACTCTGTACTACAGTGATAAAAATGATAAGGAGGGAATGATTGCTGAGGTGGAAGCAAAATATCATATGATTACAGTACGAGTGTATCGGGATGTCTCGCAGCATTTTAAAATTCTGCCATCATGTACTCACCTTCACATCATTCCAAACCTGAATTACTTTATTTCTTCTACGGAAAACAAAAGAAGGATATTTGGAAGAATATGCTGGTTGTGCTTTTAAATATGTTTACATTTACAGTACAAAAAAATGGGGAATGAAGCTTTTAAGGACGTAAAGCCACCATAAAAGTATCACGAAAGCAGCAAATCCAACTTGCTTCCACTATATTACAAGTCGTCTGAAGTCAAACAATGTCTTTGTGTGAGGAAAAGACACATTGTTATTCACTAAAAATTAGATGTCCACCATAGTTCTCCTCAGCACATTAATGAGTGTTTATTCATTAATACTTAATTGTTTTAAATGTGCATTTTTAGTGTATTTAAATCTTAAAAGTATATATTTAAATATACTGTACTTGCAGATTATATAACACAATGAAAGGCAACTTAAGTGTACTTAAAGCAAATACACTTGTTTCTTAACACAGACGCTTTAAAAATGTGTAATAATATATAATCAAAAGTACAGTACTTATCAAAAATTTGGAAACATTATTATATTTAATGTTTTAATTAAGTTGCTCACCAAGGCTGCATTTATTTGATCAAAAATACAGTAAAAACTGTAATATTGTGAAATATTATTAAACTTTGAAATAAATATTTTTTATTTGAATACTGTCAGAGAACCATCAGCCTCGTCAGGTCCCAACACTAACCACGCACACCTGGTACCTCCAAATCAAGACCTGCATATAACCACTGTCACTTTCCACTCACCTTTGTCTGGTCTTGATCGTCACGACCTTCGGACACACCTGCGGACTACTAGTTCCCGATCTCCTTCGTCAGCTCTGATCCTCATCCCTGTCTCCTACAAGATAGACACGGCCTGTCATCCGCAAGTTTAAGTCTGTTGTACTGTTCCATGCTCACCTGCCATCGCCGCTCCGCAGCTTTCCCCTGTTCAATAAACTTCTTCTCATTTACCACATCCTCCTAGTTTTGTCCCCCTCTGTTGTGTGACAAATATATTTTAAAAGGTAATTTATTCCTGTGATGCAAAGCTGAATTTCAGCATCATTACTCCAGTCTTCAGTGTGACATGATCCGTCAGAAATCATTCTAATATGCTGATCTGCTGTTTGATTATTACTGATGCTCAGTATTAATAACGGTTCGTATTATTATCAATGTTAAAAACTGTTTTTGTTGCTTAATATTTTGTAGAAATACTAAATCTGTTATTTGATATTTATCTGAAAATTCTAAATCATTAGAAATGTGCAATTACAAATATATTTATAATACATGACATACCTACATTTCAATTGACATTAAAGCATATAGTTTAACATAACATTGGGCAGTGGATTTTAACCATATTTCAAAAGCAATAGATGTATAGAAATTACATATAAAGATGCAATTCAGAAAAGCACTTTAAAGTTCGACTAACTGCATTTAATATCAATTTAAACATACATATTCATTGAATTGTAAACAACATGAAACCATTACATTCAGTTCACACTTAAGCAAATTCCTTTAAAGTATATTATTTTTCTTAGTATGCTAATGTGTACTTCTTTTTCACAAGAGTGCATGGAAGTACCTCTCACCACCTGACAGAAGAAATAAAGTTTTATAGGTTCAGCATGACATGGGAGTGCAAACAATGCAAGATTTTTTTTTGCATTAACTACTACTACAAATATTATCTTTGCTTGAACACAGATAAACCTGATGTTATTGTCTTCAGTTCCTCTGAACATATAGCTAGTAATCTCTCCCCAAGTTCAGAATCTGGGTGTGGTGTTTGATAACTCCTTGACATTTGATAAACAAATTACAGTTGTGTTCAAAATAACAGCGGTCCAACATCACTGACCAGAGCAATCACTGTTTTGGTAGAAATTATATTTCTACATGGAAAATATTTTACTAGTAGGTGTGGTAGAGTAATAGAAAACCAACAGACCCAACAGTCATGACATGCATGTTGTTGATTCTGTGTAATTGAATCGGGTTAATTGAGCAGAACATATTAAAGAAAGGCAGCAAATGTTGTACTGTGCATTTCCTCTGATAATATGAGTAAAATGGGTCGTTCCAGACGTTCAAAAGAATACCGTACTTTGATTAAAAAGTTGATTAGAGAGGAGAAAACATATAAAGTGTAGAAAATGATAGGCTGCTCAGCTAAAATGATATCAAATGCTTTAAAATGGCAACCAAAACCAGAAAGTTGTGGAAGAAAACTGGAAAGCTAATGGATCGAAGAATAGCCAAAATGGCAAAGACTCAGCAATGATCAGCTCCAGGGTGATCAAAGAAAGTCTAAAGTTACCTGTGAGTACTGTAACAATTAGAAGACGCCTCAGTGAAGCCAAGCTGTCGACAAGAAGCCCCCGCAAAGTCCCATTGTTGAAAAAATGAAGAGGTTACAATTTTCTAAACAACACATTGACTGGCCTAAAGAGAAATGGCGCAATATTTTGTGGACTGATGAAGCAAGATTGTTCTTTTTTGGGTCTAGGGGCCGCAGACAGTTTGTCAGACGACCCCCAAGCACTGAATTCAAGCCATAGTACACTGTGAAGCATGGTGGCGCAAGCATCATGATATGGGGATGTTTCTCATAATACGTGTTGGGCCTATGAATCGCATTCCAGGGATCATGGATCAGTTTGAGTACATTAACATACTTAAAGAGGTAATGTTGCCTTATGCCGAAGAGGAAATGCCCTTGAAATGGGTGTTTCAATAAGACAACGACCCCAAACATACCAGTAAGTGAGCAGCATGTTGGTTCCAGACCAACAAGATTAACATTATGGAGTGGCCAGCCCAATCTCCAGACCTTAATCCAATAGAAAACTTGTGGGGTGACATCAAAAATGCTGTTTCTGAGACAAAACCAAGAAATGCAGAGGAATTGTGGTATGTAGTGCAATCGTCCTGGGCTGGAATACCTGTTTTCACAGGTGCCAGACTCCATGCAACAGATGTGAAGCAGTTCTCAGAAACCGTGGCTATACAACTAAATGTTAGTTCAGTCATTCACAAGAAAGCTAAATCTTCAAGCATTTTTCTGCTTATACAAAATGCAGACACTGCTATTTTTTTGAACAGCCTAATATTCCTTTTTCTTCACTTTCTGTAAAGTAATAACACATTTGCTAAATTGTTTTGATTTAGAATAGAATGTGCAATGTTCCCAATGCATTTGTGTGTATAAGGATTTTGAGCTTTACTCGCTTTTTTAAACACACTGCTATTATTTTGAACACAACTGTAGGTTCTAGCTTCTTCCATCTACGTTCTCTTTTTGAAATCAAGTCATTTCTCTCTAAAAGCTCTCTAGAGGTTGCTATCCATGCCTTTGTTACGTCTCGGCTGGATTATTGCAACTCCCTCTCTTTTGGTCTCAAAAGTCTAAAATCTCTCGGTTATGCAGCAGCTAGGTTCCTGAAGAGGTGTAAAAAGTTTGATCATGTTACTCCCTCTTGAGATCATTGCATTGGGTGCCAATTCACTATCGAATTGAGTTTAAAATATTGCTACTTGTCAACAATCAAGCTCCTCCCTATTTGTCTGATTTACTCCATCCCTACAGAGGGAGGGGACTAAGATCGGAGGGCAAACGTCTCCTCCATATCCCTAGAACCTGCTTAAAAACCAGGGGATCCAGAGCCTTTGAAGCGGCTGGTCCCACCCTCTGGAACACCTTATCAGTTCACATTAGAACGGCTTTATCTGACTTCAAGTCATATCTTAAAACCCGTCTCTCCTCTTTGGCGTTTAATATGTAGAGAGGTATTTGTTGTGCAGCCCTTTGGTCGTCCTTGTTCCGTGCTTAAACGTGCTTTAGAAATAAAACTGAACTTGAACTTCAGCTACTCTTTTTTTTTCTTCCAGCTAACGGAATAGCAACCGGTGCATTGTTTGGGACAGGGACAGAAGAGTGCTGTGTGGCACACGTCCAACCTGTAACCTTCAGCAAGGAGTGAAAAACATTGATAAGGATGTTTGTGCAGTCTGTGATGTAACGGGCCGGACAGATTCTCCAGGCCACAAACCGCATAAACAAAATGTTCTGAACTTTGGCCTACGACGCCCGTCACAAACCCTTACAGAAGAACAACATTTAAACTTATAAAAGAGGTTATGCAAAGCAAGTTAATATTTAAAAGCAGTCCTCAGAAGAGAGGATTAATCAATATGGGTGTTTTTCAGAAAAAGTCTGTTCATTATCATTTTTATTATTATTAATGTAAACATATTAAACAATGCAAAGAAAACTTTTTTGTTCTAAATAAACTTAATTTTCTAAAACCTACTTTTTAAGACAAAGCATGTGCCTTTTTTCACACACAAAAATAGTGTACGATTTACTTTGAAACACTTTCATTCAAAAATACTATTAAATTGCACAAATAATTACAAAGAAACCGTAAGCAACACGTTGAATTAAACATTAATGCTTAGAAGACTTAAATAGCATTTTCTTGTCAAATGTACTCCAGAAACGTTTTATTTCCATTTGAAAAAACATTTTTCCAGTGCACCTGGACTCACTGGAGCTTGTGCTGATACGCTGGAATGAGTGAATGAAACAAACACTGTCTCCACACTGTAAACATTTATTATCTCATTATGCAAAATCATGTGCAGTTAAAGTAGGCAGTTAGTGAATCTGAAAGATATACATGCATTCATTCAGATTAGAGACAATATTCCATAATTAAAAGTCATAAAAAGATGCCAAGAGATATCCTATGTTTATTAATGCATGTATGCACTTATAATCTAAATATATAAAGTAATACAATTAAAACATATTGGATATATATCCATCAAATGCAAATACATTTTTTAAGAAAAACTGAATGTTGCAATAATGAATCAAAATTGCCTGGATATAATTTTATGGGTAGTTTTTTTTATTTGTATTTTTTTTAATCGTTTGTGTTTCTGAAATATTTTATGGCGATTTTATGGCGATATGGCGATTTTAAAATATCCATTTGCAAGAAACAGATCTAATTGAATGTGAAAAAATAGTTTGTTTGTCTAAAGGAGGTTTTTGGTATCTATTAATGTGCAGCTCCAAACAGATGAATGGTGCAATAAGTTTCACATAAGCTACACGTTTTGAGCTGAATGATCCCTATAATAGCCGTCATATGAACAATGTACAGAAGACAGAGCATGACCGAGGGACCTTTGACCAGAAGATGTGAATGAAAGTTAGTTAGTGAATGGACCAGCCTCCTTTAAAACCATTCACAGATAACAAGGTATGCTGGGAGGAGCCGTAATCTGAAGACTGGCCAACAACAAACTGATCTTGAAAAGATCTGTTAAAGAGATGATTACAGCCACATCAATTCATTATAGTCAGGATATATTCCTGAGGACGGACATCTTGAAACTTTCACATTTGATTTGTGTCTCATAATGTAGACCAGTGTTCACATGTTTCTAAAAGACATGCTGTGTGGGGGCAAGTCTCTTTAAAAGATATTTTAACTAAATTGCTTCATGGCTTATTAATATTTGAAGAACTTTTGTCTGCCAAATGTCTGTGTGTCAAGGTCAATAAGCCTCAGCAAATATTACCAGAAAAATACCATTTATGAAAAGGCAAGGTTAGTTCAGGCTATAAAATGTCATGTGGTGCAACTCCCCAAAATTTATAAATTATTATTATTATTAATATATTATTCATACAAAAAATTAAGGATAAAAAAAAATTTTTTCATGAAAATATTCATGAAATAATACATTTTTACTTGCTTTATTGCACGTATTACAAAACATTTTTTGGGGGAAATATTTAGATGTGTATATTAACAACATGTATTCAATATATAATTTTTTTTATTATTTGATACACCACATGCCACATTTACAGTCATTAGAAACTTTTCTTGACATTGGTATAAATATTTATCTAAACCAACATAAATATAATGAGTACATTTCTAAGAGGTAGACTTTAAAAAGTTGTTGTATTATTATTATTATTATTTAATTTTCCCTAACATGGACATTTGTCTTTCATAATGCAGACCAACTATTGTTTCTTAAAAGACACACTGTAGGAGGAGGAGGAGAGGAGAAGAAGAACTCAGTAAGAGGATGAAATTCTAACTGAAAGTCATTTTTCTCAAAATCTTTTATCATTATTTAATTTATTATTTTTAAAGTATTTTAACAAAACTTAAAAAAAGCTTTACTGCTTATTAATATATGAAAATAATGTGTCTGCAATGACTGTGTCAAGGCCAATAAGCCTCATCAAATATTATATAATTATCAGAATAAAATACCTTTTATGAAACTATGAACTTTTATGGAACTATTTTTAGAAATGACTTGATGGTTAGGCCTATACCACATGAGATTTTACAGTCATTACAGTCATTAGAAAGTAAAAAAAAAAAATTCTTAAAGATGCCATTTTCTTGAAAATGTTATACAAATACGTTTTTCTAAACCAAAATGAATAAAAAGTACATTTAAAAGAACTACATTTCTAAAATATATTTTATTTATCTCTCTCGATCTCTCTTTTAAATGGACATGTGGTTTTCATAATGCAGAGAATTACAAAAAAAATGTATCCAACAAACTAAAAGTTCAAAACTGTTTAAATGATGAGTTTTGTACATGCCATCTGAGGTATTTTATAAAGAGTGCACTGCAAACATGTTTGCTGAAGCACTGCATTTAACTTGAAAACCAGCAGTTGCAACACAAAACTGCATCGGTTTGCGTCTTGTACAAATATTGCACTACATGCACTTTTCATGCTTGTTTTTTGATGAAATCCAACATATGACTCCAGGAACGAGTGCAGTGGGAATCACCAAAGCCACAGCGCTCTTGCAGAACGACAGAGAGTAGAAAAGTAACTTGTTACTTGAGGAAAACGTCATCTTGTCCAGAAGCTGCAGCAACACCAGTGACACACCAATACATCCTGTCCTGAAAGAGACGCTGCTGTGTTTCCTGCCTGCTGTTTCGCTGTAGCCTGCCAAGTGAAGGCCAAGCCCCAGGCCAAAAAGTGTGCCCATGTTCCTCAGCAGGCTGGCGAAGGGGGTGCTATCCAAAAGGACCCAGTCTGGATGGATGCACCATTTCTGGGCCTTCGCCATTGTCCACAGCAGATCCACACCCACGGCTTTCAGAAGCACATAGAAACCCACGGCGAAGAAGAGCAGGAACAGAGTCACGCTGATGTACTTCCTCAGACCAGCGCTGTAGATCCACTGCACTCTGGAGAAGATTTCTGCTACAGTTATACCTGGAAATAAAAGCCCACCAGCTATGAGAGCGTCTGGATGCAACATCAAGCACTGATGCACTATCAAGTAAACATTGTGATGCTTATTTTTTACAGGATCTATTAATTCAGAAATACATCAAAATGCAATTCATATTTTTTTTTTTTTGCAAAGAAATTGTGCTATTTTTTTTGCAAATAAAAAAGTATATTGTACTGTTTTACAAGAAAAAGTACTATTTCAGTCTTTCTACATCGAAATGTCATGTTTAATTAATGTTACTTGCTGTTTTTGTAATTATTTGTGTGAAATTTACCAGCAATTTCTGAGTATTTTTTATATTAAATCATAAACCAAATCTTTTTCAGATTAGCATGTTTTTGATTTTCGATATTTTTAATATTTTGCAATTATTTGTATTTTTTGATTATTGAAAATATTTTTACATTTAGTTTAACTTGATTTAATGAAATAACTACAATTGAAATACAAAAAAGTTATAAAAAACTACAATAAAAAATGAATTTAAACAAAATGGAAAAAAGAAGAAAGACAATCATTTGAAATATTTAAAATACTAGAATAAAACTGATCCTGGTTGTAAAATGTCATGTGGTGCAACTCCCAAAAATGTAATAATTTACATATTTTTAAGAAGAAAATACATACAGCATCTTTGTATTTATTCAAAGTTAAAAAAGGGTTATAACCATGTTTGAAAATAATGATTGAGATGTGTTCACTCGATTGTTTTCTTGATGGTTACACCACATGACATTTTTACATTAGAAAGTTCTAAGAAACTTTTCTTGAAAATTGTATATTTGGTATAAGTTTTTCTAAGCCAGCATGAATACAATGAGTAGCTACATTTCTAAGAATTAGATTTTTGATAGATTATTCCCTTTTCTGTATGCTGGATATATCACTGACCCCCCCCCCCCCCCCACACACACACACACACACACACAAAGTAGATAGCCTAACCCACCTGAAATAACTCCACTGATAACTTGGTGTGGGAAATGGGCTGCGAGATAGACTCTAGACATGCACACCAGTAACTCCACCAAACCCAAAAGCATCCAGAGCATCAGCTGCAAAAATCTGCAAGCAGAAATGACTGTCAAGTGTGTGATATTAAAGCATTAAGCATAGATGATAAGGCACAGATGTCTCAGACTGACCTATACTGTAAAGGAGGTAGTTTTCTTGCAGCAACAATGGAAAGCACTGCTGTAACCATCACATACCCAACACCTGCAGAACCCATGGCGTGACCCGACGGGCTTCCTTACAGACGAAAACCAAGCAAGCAGTGTGGTGAAAACAGGGCAAAGTTTAAACAAACATGAAAATATTACATTACAAAAATATCAAATCATTGATCGTGTGGGAAAGTTAATGTTGTTTGGTTAGAGATAGATCTGTTCAGGAGCCTAAACTGGTCTGCTGGTTTCTCAGGTTGGTTTTGGACACCAGCTAAATCCAGCTTAAACAAGATAAGACCAACAACATACCAGCAGCCATTAAGATGAAATATCAGTTCAGGACAGGTCATTTATGGGCCTTTTTAATTGATCCAGGGTGCTAACTCAGGCCAAGAATGAATGGATACTCGCCAGCATGTGTAATATTAATAGCAATACGCATGACTTCATTCATATACGGCCCTTGAACTGACACGCTACGATAAGCAGAGGCAGATCCGTTTCCACATGAAAGATTAGAACAGTAACCTTGCTTAAATGACATAAGCACTGGTTTACAGAGTAGCAGATCTGATTTGGAGAGAGCTGTAATTCATACACAGCATAGTCAAAGTGGTTAGAAGGGGATGTAATGTTCAGTCAGTGTCAGTCGGGTTTTATTTTTTAAGAAATAAACCCCAATTGGGAAGAGGAGGGGACACTTATTGAGCAATAATGTCCAGTTCAATGTGTATTCGTATTATTAAATGACTACTTAGCAAAATAAATAAATAAGCATGAAATAAAGATTTAAGTTTAAATCATTTGATTATGCGAGACTGACCAATCAAAATCAAGTATTTCAGAAAGCCTTGCAATAAACACTGTAATATACCTGGTCCAGTTTCACATGTGATGGAGAATTGCTGCAGTTCAGGACGTTTTACAGAGCCATAAAACTGAGTCTCGTGCACCCACCAGTACGGCCTCTCACCGAAGAGCACCCTGTGAATATATCATCACATAATACGGACATGCATTATTACAAATCTTCATTTCAATTATTCATTTCATCGCAGAGGGAGAATAGCGGCACAAAGACAAAAATTACTGCATAATTTGATAATTACTTTAAATTAAATAATATGTCTTTGATAATAATAAGTTACAAATATATATATATATATATATATATATATATATATTATATATACTAAAATATATAACATTATAATAATAACATAACTTATTTAATATATATATACAAGTTATGTTATTATTATAATATAATAAATATGCATTATTTAAATGATTGTTTTCAAATAAATATTATTTAATTGAAATTAATTATCAAATTATGCTGTAATTCTTCTTTGTGCCACTATTCTCCCTCTGCAATTAAATTAATAATTTAATTTTTATTTTTTAATCTTGAAAGATCCATTTTACAGCATAACAAATTGGTGCATTATCAGAAATGTTCTAAATTAAATTATCAATTATTTAAACATTAATATTTAAATTAAATATATTAATTAAATATGATTTAATTCATTATAAATCATTAAACTGTGTTTTATGTTTGCCTTGTGTAATATTTAATTTATAATATTTCTGAAAACTCACCAATTTATTACACTGTGAAACATAATTTTCAAAGAATGATTTCTTTAAGTAGATACAGAGAAACAGTATTTTCTTGTAAAACATACACCAATAATGTTTACTTGACCTCAAAAATATTTTTACAGTGTGATAAATTAGTGCACTATTACAAAATGAGTCGTTTCTATCAATATTAAACATATTAATATTTAAGTCATTTATTAAATAAATATTGATTAAAGAAAACATTAAATTGCGTTCTGTTTTCTTTGCACCAAAGAGACACCAAACATTTCTGATGCACCAATTTCCTACACGATAAACTGTTTCTTTGGGAAGTTGTAGATAAAACAGACAATACTGGAGTATGTTTTACAAGAAAATACTATTCCAGTCTTTCTACTTCAAAATGTCATGTTTCAATCCATGTGTTACTTGCCATTACTTAATATTAGCTGCGAAGTTCACTACGATTTCTGCATCGTTTCAAAGTCAGTGTATCGACCAGCACGATCTTAACATGTCAGGAATGAACAATACACAAACCAATGAACTTCTCACCACTTCAGCACGAGGTTTAGCCAGTCTCCCACCACAGCCACCCAGATGAGTTTGACCCCCACGTCTCTGCGCAGATGAAACCAGATGGGGAAGAACACAAAGAAGGTGGTGTGGAGATCCGCCACCGAGGAGACCCACTGAAACAGGTTCTCCGAGTCCCGGTACTCCGTCTGCAAAGAGACGGCTAGGTTCACCCCCCAGCTGTGGAGCAGGTCCATCTCTGCAGTCTGAGATCGGGACGGTCACCCTGGAAAAGCAGAGGACAGACACAAGGCACAGGGATGGGGATCAAACTGCATGTACGCAGGCAGCCTGCCAGGCTTCGTCCAGCCTTCGGACCCCGGTTTTCTGTTCTAGTTGGACTTTATTCAAGGCTAGATGGATTGGTTTTGTTTGCTTGTTGACTGGAGAACTCAGAGGCCCTCGATTTCAGGACCTTTCACCTGTGATGACGCTGATGGACACATACTGATAAAATGCTGAGTGGACACACTGATTAGTTTTGTGGAGTGTGATGTCACTGCGTAAAGGATCTAGTTTTAATGCTTCTGTCTGGCTTGTGATCATGAGAAAGAATGAACCATACTGTCCTGTAGGACAGATTCATTGATCCATTCGTGTTCTGACTTGTGACTGTTTGTTTTGTTGCACTTCATGGTATTCTGTCTTACAAAGAGATTTTTTAAGTTCATTGTTTTTCATCATTTGTGCATACTTTTAAAAATAGCACTTATTATTATTGAAACAATATACTCTAAAATAATATACTTGACTACAAATTGAATGTAATGTTATATGGGCACTTCATTGCATGTTATTTACAATTAAATGAACATGTATTATAGTTTAAATTTATTTCAGATGCAATTAGTTGAATTTAAGGTGCTTTTTTGACCCACCTAAATATGATGCAAGTTCATAATTATTTATTTTGTCTTTGAAAATATGGTTAAAGCTGAACGTAATGTCGAGCATTTAGGTTAAACTGAAATATACTTGAACGTAATGTTTATCGAAACGTGTTTATTGTGTAAATACTTTACATGTGCTTTAGTATGTTAGACAACACATCAAATATAAGTAACTCGAAGCACCACAAACATTTTTATAGAAAAACCTTTAATTTGACATCATTACAAAGTGCACTTTTTAAGCGTACTTAAGTTTGTTAAGAAATATTCTCTTTAGGTACCATAAAGTGGCCTTTAATATTATTAATATTATATATATACAAATATATTTTTTGGTATCACTTGTTACACATAACATGTATTTACTATTATAACAATAAATGATTCATAATTACATGCTAATCCTAACACTAACCATATAGTAAGTACATGTAGTTAATTACTATTACTCAATACTTGTGTATGTGTATAATTACACTGTAACAAGGACACCTTAAAATAATGTGTAACCCATTTTTTTAAATAGACTTATAATATTTTAGGTACACTATAAGTCCTCATTCAGTACAATTAAGCGCACTGCTTTTTCACAAGGGTTTAAATTTGGAGAGGTGTTCTGAGGTCCTGGGGCCCACAAGAGATTGAGGGCCCCACTCTCGTTTCAATGCCAAATATCATAGAAACATGAGAGTTGGCTCTTTTGACCGAGCATATTGAAAAGAGACCAATTCAACACCCTTGAGGAGAGTTTTGTACCCAAAAACACCACTATAATTTTCTTCTATTCTGTTATATGCAAAGATGCAATTTGGTAAAGGATAAACAAACAATACAAGTATCAGCTAGAACTGACTAACAAAAAGCCTTGCATTGATTACAGTTTAGCTTGTCATTTAAGCATCACTGATCAATGTAATGATTAATAATTCACTTATGTAACACACATGTAAACAAACAAATTCAATATAAATCAGCAAGTGCCTATGTAAGCAGTCAAAAGAATGCCTGTCTGAGAGCAACAGGTTCCATACTGCTATCATCTTCTGAATAGGAGATTTTTTTTTTGGGGGGGGTAGTTTTTTTAAAAGTCAGAACTGACGTAGGTCTATAGATTAATTACAACACATTTGTTTTGGTGAAAAGAGTTACAAATACACACACACAAAAACAATCAATAAACAAACAAACAAACAAACAAATAAAATGCATAAGTAAACAAATAGCTTGTTTTTCAAGCTATAACACACACACGCACATATACACACATATACAACACACACACACACCACACACACACACACACACACACACACACACACACACACACACACACACACACACACACACACACACACACACACACACACACACACACACACACACACACACACACACACACACACACTACACACATACAGTATACACACACACACACACACACACACACATCATACACACACACACACACACACACACACACACACACACACACACACACACACACACACACACACACACACACACACACACACACACACACACACACACACACACACACACACACACACACACCCATATATATACACACACATACACTATATATACACACACACACACACACACACACCACACACACACACACACACACACACAAAATATATGTATACAATTATATAAATAATATACTAAATATAAATATAAAGATGTTGAATGTGTTCCTGAGGTCACAGATGAGTTCAATGATTCACTGCTACGTCTTTTCTACGTCCGTTTTCTCCTGCACTTGTTTGTGCGTTATCTCTTCTGAAAGGACAAACAAGCTCTTAACTCTGACAGGGTTTTTTTCCTCTCTGTTCCACTCTGTGTTTTATTACACATGTGCAAGGTTCAAAGATCATTTTGTCCATGCGTTGTGGTGGTGGGCCTGCTAGTATAAAAACCACAGGCAGGTGCTGGAGGACTGTCACTCGGCAAGCTCTACAACGCAGAGTGCCTTAGAGAAAGTCTAAACATGAATGGTGTGATGGATACATTGCACGGGTTTGGAGTGAGTAGCACCCAATACCTACAGACCCATTACAAAGACGCCCAAGGATGGTTTCTTTTTGTCTCCTTTGCGGCAGATCTGAGGAACACCTTCTTCATCTTCTTTCCCATCTGGTTCCATCTGAAAGAATCAGTCGGGATCAAGCTCATCTGGGTGGCTGTGATAGGAGATTGGCTCAATCTGGTCTTCAAATGGTAAGCAAATCAACCAATAAAGAGTTTGTCAAATTAAATCATGCATTGAATTTTAATGTTGTTCCATTCATCTATTTTCAGGATCCTGTTTGGAGAACGTCCATACTGGTGGGTCCATGAGACTTCCTACTACATCAACAGCTCAACGCCGCATATTGAGCAGTATCCCATGACCTGTGAGACTGGTCCAGGTGCGTCTTTCTCCTCTAGCAGTACCACACTAGTCCACTTAAAACCTGTTTTATCACACATCAAAAGAGCACTTTGCTCACTTAGCTGCTTCTTGATGCAGGAAGCCCGTCTGGTCACGCTATGGGCGCTGCTGGCGTTTACTACACATTGGTCACCTCAATCCTCGCCATAATGCTGAGCAAAGAGAAGAAATCCTCATCAAAGAGCCTGTAAGTCAATCTGTATCACTATTAGGCCATTTTTACATGGTGTTAGTTTTAAAATAGATAGTTGCTTCTGCAATATGTTTATTATCTACCTATCTGTTTTTTTAATCAGATACTTGCGTGGTTCATTTTGGACGCTCTTCTGGGTGGTCCAGGTCTGTGTTTGTCTCTCTCGGGTCTTCATCGCCGCTCATTTCCCTCATCAAGTTTTCACAGGAGTTATTTCAGGTAAACAGCTCATTAAATCGTCAATTTCATTTTAAAAGAAGTCTTTCCTGCTCACCAAAGATGTATTTATTTGACCAAAAAAATTGTGAAATATTATTGCAATTTAAAATAACTTTTCTCTTTGAACATATTTTTAAATGTGATTTATTCCTGTGATGCAAAGCTGAATTTACAGCAGCATTACTCCAGTCTTCAGTGTCACACGATCTGTCAGAGATCATTTTAATATGCTGATTTGCTGTGCAAGAAACATTTCTTATTAATCAAAGTTTTTGCTTATTTAATATATCAAAGGTTTGGGGTAAATAAGATTAAAAAAAAAAATAATTCAGCAATGAAGTGACAGTAAAGATATTAAATATTACAAAACATTTATATTTAAGCAAAATTGTTGTTCATTGACCTTTATATTAATAAAAGAATCCTAAAAATAATACGCATCACAGTTTCCACAAAAATATTAAGTAGCAAAAACTTTTCATCATAGATAATAAGAACCATTATAATATAAACTGATAATAAGTGAACAGCAAATCAGCATATTAGAATGATTTCTGAAGGATCAAGACTGGAAGAAGATGATGAAAATTCAGCTTTGACATCACAGAAATAAATAGATTTTAAAATAGTAAACACTTGTATCACAATATTAAAATCTTTATTTTTGATCAAATAAATGCAGCCTTGGTGTGAATAAGAGACTTTTTTCTAAAATACAAAAAAACTAACTATTCTACATTTTTGACCTGTAGTGTACCTGTTAAACTGATGGAGCACAAAAACCCTTTATTCTTATTTTTCACAGGCATGATTGTTGCCGAGGCCTTTCACAGACAGAAATGGATCTACAGTGCCAGTCTAAAGAATTACTTCAACATCACGCTGTTCCTGCTCTCTTTTGCGGTGGGCTTGTACCTGCTCCTCAAAGCTCTGGGTGTGGATCTGCTGTGGACGCTTGAGAAAGCCCAGCAGTGGTGCGTCAATCCAGCCTGGGTCCATTTGGACTCCACGCCGTTCGCCAGCCTGTTGAGGAACATGGGCACCCTGTTCGGTCTGGGACTCGGCCTTCACTCCCCGCTGTACATGGAAAGCAAGAGGAGCAGCAGCGCTCGAGTCAGGATGGCCTGTATCGTCGCCTCTCTATCTCTACTGCATCTCTTCGATTCCATCAAGCCTCCCACACACACGGCTGCCCTCTTCTACCTGCTGTCTTTCTGCAAGAGCGCCACCGTTCCCCTCGTCACAGTCAGTATCATCCCGTACTGCGTGTCCGGAGCCCTCGGTTTACAAAGCAAAAAACAGCTTTAAGCTGAGAAAGAACTGCAAAAGACTGAACAACTACACAACTCCTTACAGAGTTTCAATCTAGCATGTTCCCCATAGTTCATCCCATCAGTCGAAAGAACACTGCCAATGAACAACTTGCCTGTTTAACTGTGTTTTCCAACGAAGGGATGCATACACTTAGAGTTTAAATTAAGCAATGTTATATTACACATTACAATGATGTGTTGTGTGAGAAAGAATTGTAGTGTTTTTATATTTTAGTGCATTTGGATCTACATGAAAAGGTCTGGGATTGTACAAAATAAGTGTTAAGTTCTTTTTTGAGAACTGAAATTATAAACTACAGTATAAACTACAGTATATATATATATATATATAGGAGGACAATTCTTGTCCTCCCTAAGATGTGTACTTTTTTGATGGATTTTCTGTATTATTTTATTTTTGGAAATTCTTTAGGTCATATTTAATAAAACACTGAAAATATATCTTGTCTAGTACTGTTGTTTTATTAGCATTTTTGGTTTCACTTTATTTTAACGGTCCCTTTAACACATTACTGACTAAGTAAAGCTGCACCTAAATGTCTACTAACTCTCATTAGAGTGTTACTGGTAGAGTTAGGGGTAGAATGTGTTGACATGTACTTGCAAAGTTTACTTCTAGTCAGTAGTATATCTCTTGGGAGACTATCACAAGTGTTAGCAGATATGAAGCAGACAATCTACCAATAATCTAATGAGTTAGTTGACATGTAGGTGCAATGCTACTTGGAGTCAACAGAATGATCTGTTGAAAGAGTTACCGCATTTTTTCTACACTTTCTACCAAACAACAAGGTTTGCTGGCACAAATGTATCAAGATTAAATTTATAATGTACAAATATATTTTTTGCAGTATATGAGGTCATAAAAATGCCATATAAAATATATATATTATTTTTTTGGAATAGTTTTAGATGGAGTATTGCATGTTACCCAAAAACACATCTGATTAATCAAATCATCTCCAATAAAACAGGTGTGAGTCAAGCATGAACCTTACCTGAATTGCACAATAAAACCATTTCATTTGGAAGATGATTTATTTATTAGCACAAGCTGTGTGGTACAGTTATCATACACTTAGAAACCCAACTGGAGACAAATACAATCATTTTTAGTATTCAATCAGCTTTATGTCTGGTGATCACTGGCCTAATAAAAACCTACAAACAATCTCTGAGACCAGAACGAATGACCTGCTCTAAATGTACACGTTGATTTTCCAGCCCTACGTTTCTGATTTGAAAAGGGAACACTTTTTACCCACAAGCAAACATTGTCATCATTTTAAATTTAGTTCTGTTCAACACAAATAGACATCTAAAGATGTAGATTACAGCAAATGACTCGTATAGAAGACTTTAATGGCACATTTTTACAGTGATTATTTGTCATTTTTGGAATAGACCCTGCCCCTCCCAAATGTAATTGTATGGAAAGCAGTGGCTTTCTGCAAAATAAATGATTTTTAAATGAAAATGATATCATATGGATTCGTAATGACATGAGGTTAAGTTTATTAGATGTCTGTCTGATAGAGCGGCTGTCTCTGTTTTGTATATTTATACACTTAATTCAGTATTTTTTTGGCAATTATTATTATGAACCAGTCTATTGGCTGACAAATAATCACTGAATTATGTGCATTATGGTGATTTCTGAAGGGTGTGCATTATTTCAAATTAACAAGGGAAAAATATAAATACATATACTTTCTTAGGCCATGGAGTCATTTGATTTTGATCAAAATAAGAAAATGTTTTGTAAACTCAATCATATAACAGTGCAACGCTTTATACTCCTACAAAACGATTAGCCATAGAAATATTTGTATTTTTCCAGTGAAAAGGCATTATCACTCATGCTCCAATTTACTCCAAAGTCCACCATCCGAATAATGTTTCTCTGACTACAGCAGTACTGTATCTACACTGGAAGCAAACAATGCTGAGTTTTTCTGCACTCGATGTGTCGAAGCGGCATGCTATCAACAAATATTTACAGACCAATCAGCTGTAAGATTGCAAATATCATTTAGAATTAGTTTCTTTAAATTTCCACTTAGAAATCCATTCATTTAAAAACTACATTTTCATGGGCTTTTTAAGAACAATGAAAAAAATGTTACACGTCAGTACTCTGTAAAATTATTTAAATCTGAAGGTCCAAAACATCTCAAGCTGGCTGTGATGCAACAAGCCAGAAGTATAATATACAGTATAACTAATAAATCTACAGCATGGATATATATATTTTTTAGATGGAGTGGAAAAATAAATAGGCTGGAGTAGTTATGTGGTGCATCAAAAACAGAAATGGAGCCTCGATCAACTGAAGATGCATCATGATGTGTTGTAAAGTATTGTGCGCTTCCAGTGCAGACTTCTCCGTTGACTACAGCAAAACAGTCTAGTTTCGTCGAGTCACAGCGTGATGCACGTGTTCGGTGTAGACGGAGTCTGGATCGTCATGACTGCACCTGAACATCAGTGTCCGTCTGCGGTCGTTTTATTCCTCTCCTGCGGTGAGTTTGCAGCTGTGCTCCTTCAGTAAAGCCTCAGCCTCTGCTCTCTTCACCAGACTGTTGGCTTTACCCTGGTAACGTCCAGCCTTTCCTGCTCCTTTACCCTGCAGCAGCTCTGACACCCTGCATGCGACGACACAAACACAGAGGCATACGTTTCAGACGAGTAGCACCTACTGGAAGAACTCTGCACAACATATATCTAATTTAGAGAATTCAATCATACTTAATATAGCATCATTCTCTCAACATGCTGTGGTGAATAAAGTAAATAATTCCATGTTTTTAAGTCTATGTCTAAGATGTGTTTCATGTACAACGGTTTATTGAGACGGTCATTTGAACTCTTTTCTTCTCATGTCAGTGTATTATTGTGGGAGATGTGAAAGTGACTTTACATGCAGGCAGGCAGTCTTTGTCTGTTTAAGTGGGCGGTACTTGGCCAGATTAAGCTGCCACTTGAATAAAAAAAATGCAATTAACCCTTATAAAGCCTACTGTCTCATATTTGAAATGCTAATTTCTAAAGCCTCTAAATGATCAAAAACGTGTTGTACACAATCTACTACATGTCTTCTGTCATCTGACTGACAGTTTATAGCTTCATATGTCTTTTTGCTGTGAAATCTTTACAACAATTACTTCTATATTGTTAGTAACTTACTGGACCGAACTTAGGTTTACTTGATTAAATGCTTAGAGAAATCATGTTCAAATGCGAGTATCAAATAAGATTCATCAGGCTTTTGAGGAGCACTTATTTGTTCATCTCTCAGTTATCATTATATCACATTACATTGTATATTTTGACCCCACAACAAAAAAATTACAGCGCTTCGATCATAAAACTAAGCATGGAAAACTCATCTTAATAAGACATATTTGTAGAGATAGAGCGACAAATGCTATTTATAGGCATTTTATGCAAGTAGTCTGCTTTACAGGTATAAGATCTCATTGATTTACATTACAAGCTATTTCACTTTACTTTTTGGCATTGTAAGTCTCTGCAACTGTACAAAATTGCATATTTTGCTCAGTTTGGGCCTCGGAATAAAACTGAGATGTTTTTCTTCTTTGAGTATGAGCTCCATTCTTTATGAGGTATAAAAGCCTGACGTATCAAAAATGATGCTCAACAAAAAACACAAAGAATTGATTTTTTACACCCTATCAATTGATACTATTCCATTTTGAAAATTTAGATTTTGCTTACTATTATTTGACATGTCAGGCTTTACAGGGTTAAAACTTGGCAGAATGAAAGGGAATAAATTAGCATCGGTTTTACCGAGGTCCCACTTCAGTGACGACATTATCAGGCCCTGCGAGCAGGAACAGTCCTGCACCCTTCTCCTCACCCACGGTCAGAAAGATCACGGTGTCCTAGACAAACACAGCAATGATAGGATAAACTACACACCGATCTCCAATCTAACAATGCACATACATTCTATTCAATGAATAAAAGATGTGCGTCACCTGAAATCCAATTTCATTCGCGATGATGTTCATGAACTCATTATCACCGTCTTTACTGTGAAAAGAACAAGGCTTACTTTTAGACAACTTTGAAACTTTTGAATGTCGGAAATGTATTCAGAAATACATCAGGACATGGAAGTAGAATAAGTTGACAGCCTTTCTTGTCGATTGATTCACTCATACAGCTTTGACAACAGGCCAAGTCAATCACACACTTGTGTAAGCTGAAGAAGTTTCCTCTGTCCGCTTTCTTTTTGAAGCTCTGCGCTATCAGAACAGCCATTTCTCTCAGGATAATTAGATTACTCTGTCAGAGGAACATAAAGGGTAATGATTAATAATAGCAAAAGTCAAAGATTAATCCTTGTTTACGGACACAGAAGGTTTTACAGTAGGTTACCTTCTGAAGACGTTTGGCCATCTTCTGTAGCTTGTCCACAGCATCAACGTGCTCATCAGCTCCTGTCCTAATAAACCACAGCGACAAACATTAGCTCATGCTAGAAGAAAGCAGACAGGTCACTTGACACTAACTCACTTGAGAAGGCCGGTCAGTGATTTTTCAATGCTGTAACTCTTTTCAGCAAATCTCAACACTCGGTTGCCAGCTATGAAAATCAGGTTGGTTTTATTCTTCTTCCCTTTTTCGGTCCCCAAAATCTTTATAACCTAAGGAGCACATTTTTTGAGTGATTAAACAGTAGAAATAGATCTGAATAATACACTAAAACTGTGGCCCACAGTTAAGTTGGCCTAAAACGAGCTTGACCGGAAGAGGACTGACCTGAAGGTGACTGAGGTTGGACACATGAGTCCCGCAGCACATGTTGGCATCTACGCCCTCGATGTCAATGATCCTGATGGGTCCAGCGTGGTCGTCAGGAAGACCTCGACTTCTCACCTGTTTATATGAATACAAAAAAGTGCTTTGTTAGCTCTGCGCAATGTAAAAGTGAATTTGGAGACAGGATTATTTTAAAATCATTAAAGATATGCATGCTCCCTTTCATCCTCACATATTTCCTCTGTGGTAGTATCCTCCTCTCTTCCCTCACCTATCCATTTCTCATCTCTGGATGTGAACGCACATGACACTTTATACTCCACTTTAACTTCTCGTCTAGATGATATTGTCCTCCCTCCTCCAGGCCAGCACGAGTTGCCCCTTCTAACCCCTGGTTATCTGATGTTCTTCGTGAGCATCGGACCAAACTCAGGGCAGCAGAGAGAAAATTACAAATCAAAGAATCGTCAGACCTGAGTATGTATCAGTCTTTGCTTTCATCATTCTCTGCTGAAGTCCACCCTGCCAAATCATCGTATTTCCACAAGATCAACAGTACTTCAGACACAATCTCTTCAAAACATTCAATTCTCTCCTCTGTCCCCCTCCACTTCAATAACAGCTGAGGATTTCGCCACATGCATCAGACAAAACTAGAACAATCAGCAATCAATTCTCAGCCCGACACACACAGGACCTCCAACCAACCACATCCACTACTAAAACTCCCATCTTCTCCTTCTGTCCCCTCACTGAGGCAGAAGTATCAAAACTTCTCCTCTCCAGCTATCCTACATGATCCAATCCCCTCGCACCTTCTCCAAGCTATTTCTCCTACACTCTTACCAGCACTCACACACACAATCGATATCAACTGCAACGCTCCTCACAGGCACCGATTCAACTCGGGTAACAATGTCAGTTTCGAACGAGTTGTTTTCAACCAGGCATTATTGTTTCTTTCACAGAACAACAAACTGGATGATAACCAGTCAGGTTTCAGGAGTGGCCATTCAACTGAGAGTGCGCAACTGTCACTCACGGAAGCCCTGCGAATTGCAAAAGCTGATTCTAAATCATCAGTCCTCATTCTGCTATATCTATCTGCTGCTTTTGACACTGTCAATCATCAGATCCTCCTGTCCACCCTCTTATCACTGGACATCACTGGGATTCCACTTTGCTGGTTTGTATCCCATCTCACTGGTAGGTTGTTTAGGGTGGCCTGGGGAGGGTGTCCAAAGAACATTAACTGGCCACTTGGGTTTCTCAGGGATCAGTTCTTGGACCCCTCCTCTTCTCCACATACACTAGCTCTATCTCTCTTTTCAACCGATGATCCAACGGTAGCTGCACGGAACTCAGACTGCCTAATGGACATCTCGGCATGGATGAAAGAACACCATCTACAGCTCAACCTGGCAAAGACTGAGCTTCTTGTCTTCCCAGCCACTCCAACTCTACAGCATGATTTCACCATCCAGCTAGGTTCTTCTACAATTACCCCATCAAGTTCAGTCAGAAATCTTGGTGTAATCTTCAATGACCAGCTGACCTTCAAAGATCACACTGCAAAGACTGTTCGATCTTGCAGGCAGTGTTAATTTTGACAGTAAATTTTGATTTAGTTTCATAGTCTTTTGACTAAAATGCCTATTTAGTTTTAGTCATATTTTAGTAATCTGAATTGTTTTTAGTTTCAGTCAACTAAATATCATAGCGTTTTAGTCGACTAAATAAACAATACATTTAGTTGGATAAAATCGAATCAGTTTAGTTACAGTGCATTTATTAAGCATTTCTCTAAAATTTCCAAACTCATTATATAGGTTTGATATTAAGAATTATCACGATAGACTGCAGTGACACACAACATGCCTTTTTTAATTAAATAAAACCACTGCTCATCAAGAACAAAAACATGGTCTAGTTTTTAATGAAATACCAATGGTTCTATAGGCTAATTATGCATTCTTTAGCAACTTGTTTACCATATTCATCATTCTTTCAAGCAGACATATTTATATAAATACATTTAGATGAATCTTTAGGGCTACTAAAGTGATTCAGTCAAGAGCAGTGAGTGATTTTCTGTCTTTCTTTTGTTGCTTGATTAACATCAATGACTCGCACAATTGCAACTAAATTAGGCTGCTTTCCTGAATCCCGAATTTCCGAATGCAATGTACCGATACACATTCTGCCTACTGTTTACATTCACTTAATCAACTGTGTTTATGTGAATACTCATCAAAACGGACATTCCAACATCATTTTGTGTGTATTCCTCCGTTCATGCGATGCGAAGGAGTACTCACACGCTGTGAGATGCGTTTTCTGTGAGTGTATGCTTCAGTGTCTGCGCTCAGAAAACCGGACCGAATTGAGTTCACTCTCGTGTTGTCAGATTTATCCATATGCCTGCTCTTCTCTTACATATTGACATTTTTGAACGTTTTAATGCGCTTTATGTATTCCCCAATTGTAAGTCGCTTTGGATAAAAGCATCTGCTAAATGACTAAATGTAAATGTCACTATACGTCATCAAAAGATCTTAATAAATAATATAAACTTAGGAAAAAAGTAACGAAAATAATTTATGAGATTGTTGAGGAAAAAGGGGGAAAACTGCCAAACTTAAAAAAATTAATAAAATATGTTTTCCTTATCTCAATATAAGATTATAGTACTTCTGGATTTTTTTATTTACTTTTAATTTCAGTTCTGTTGTAGTTAGCTCCATTCAGTTTTATTTCGTGGACACTTTTCTATTGTTTTTTTTATATACTTATTTTATTTTAGCTGCAAGTTTGGTGACTATAAATACATTAATAAATGTTACAAAAAATGTCTATTTTGAATAAATGTTCTTTTGAACCTTCTAAACATCAAAGAATCCTGAAATAAAAATCACAGTTTAGACAAAACATTAAGCAGGACAACCATTTTCAACATTGATAATAATGATAAATGTGTCTGGAGCAGTAAATCAGCATAATAGAATGATTTCTGAAGGATCGTGTGACACTGAAGACTGGACTAATGATGCTGAAAATTCAGCTTTGCATCACAGACATATATTACATTTTAAATTATATTCAAACAGAAAAAGAGTTATTTTAAACCGTAATAATATTTACAATATTACCGTGTTTACTGTATTTTTTTATCAGATAAATACACCCTTGGTGAACATAAGACTTTCTTTAAAAAAATCATAGCAATCCCAAACGTTTGAACAACATTGCATATCATAGTTTTTAGTTTTGAATATTATTTATTTATTGTTGTTTTTGCTTTGTTTAATTTATGTCGTATCGCTAATCTTTTCATTATTATTGAGCACCTTGAATTACTGATGAATGATAACTCATTTGTTTTGTAGTTTGTAAATGTTGTGAAAATGAGATTCCTAAAAAGGCTGATAGTAGATTTCTGAAAGTGCACACATGCCTTCTCCACAGCAGGATCATCAATGGACAGGAGATTGACAGTGACTGGAATGTGTGCACGAATCTTCTCATTCACAGCTACCTCCAAAGCCTCCATCTCTCCAGGCTTCACCGCGGCCGTGTCCAGCTCTATGCTGCTGCGCTGACGTCCCAAATCCCTGGATCATTTCATAACCAGCCGGATGGGTTTAACATTTAGAAATCAAATGTATTTCCAAGTCATTTAATAGATTCTGCCAAAGCTCTTACCAAGAGGTAGTTTTGTATCCAAACATTGTATCAGCCAAAGCTGTGATCAAGTGTTGACCTTTAAAAATGATGATAAGCATGCAATGAAATTAGTTTGAGCTTCATGTTATCCCTATAAACCCTGCTGTATCATATGTGACATGCATATTTCTGACTCTAAATTAGTGCTGTCAAATTTTATAAACAAACACACACACACACACACACACACACACACACACACACACACACACACACACACACACACACACACACACACACACACACACACACACACACACACACACACACACACACACACACACACACACACACTTTTATTTTGGATGTGATTAATTGTTTCTAAATGATTAATGTGATCGCAAGTTTAAATGGTTAAAACCCAGATGTATCAAATATGATACATGAAAAAAAAGAACAAACTTTTTGTTTAATTTGATTTCTCCTGACTATTATTTCATATATTTGCCTTCCCAGGTTGAAGTAATAGTTCACCTAAACACACTCATTCCTTCCTCACCCGAATGCTGCTGCATGTGGTCAAAGCGTCGCTCCCAGTCCAGCTTCATGTGCACCTCCTGACCCTCCTCCAGAGCAGAGCTGATGAAATGCACTGCCTCCGCACCCTGTCTCAACACTCGCAGGACAGGGACACCTCCAACCGTCCCATGATCATCAGGCTGGAGATTCAATAAAAATATCAATCTCAAACAATGACAAATATATTCAGGGATTGTTCAAATATTGTATCTAGTTACCTGCATGGCATGACATAAGACAAGGCACTCACCTGTCCTCCACCCTCTGGAAACAGAATCGTGTCTTTCAGTTTCAGATTAAAGCCCTTCAGCTTTTCTTTCTTTCCATTATTCTCGAGAGTTAATTCTGCAGGCACGCAAGACACGACACACGTGTCGAACTAGAAAAAGAAAAGTTGACTAACAATTGGGCACAGACTTTTTCTTCTTAATTTATTTGTATTTGTCTTAAACTCATACAGTGACAAATGTATTTAATAAAGCACCTTGTTAACGTTAATATCAGGATTTATCATGCCATTATTTTACATGATCTATATGTAACGTTAGAGAGAAGTATAATCTCTGCAGCTGTCACTGCTGGACATGTGCTGGCATTGAACACACTGCAGAGGTGTTCACTCATTCAGATAATGTTCCACATGCAGTGGTCTGGCGATATACATACAATGAAATATCATAACATTAGAAAAAGTCACATACCTCCTGCACATAGCAGTCCCTCTGACAACGGAAAGCCATGGTTCCAACAAATGTCAAAGTGATCAGTGAACCCAACCGAAAGTTAAAACATGGCCGCTGTTTTCAAAATAAAAGTCTCAAAACTAGTAATTCAGTGTTACTTGCTGTTTCTTTTGTAATTATTTGTGCAATTTGCTAGCAATTACTGAGTGAAAATCCTTTCCTCGCTTATTTTTCTTCAAGTAAATCCTAATTCAGTATTTGTTTTCAATATGTATTAGTATTGTGAATTTTGTTTATTCGTTTTTGTGATCAATTTAGTGCAATTTTATGATAACGTAATGTTTTATCAATGTTAGACTTTTTACCATAAAGCTACCAGTACTTTTCTTGTGATGTTAATTTAAATGTATATTTAATTAATTTACAGAACAATGCCCCCTTCAGAAATCGTCCCTTAAATCAATTCCAGGGGTTTATGGCCCCTTAACCCCCCCCCCCCCCCCCGATCAGTATGCACAGCCTCCTAATAATTATCATCGTGCACTTAATTTGACAGATGTCAATAAACTTGTATGCACAGTGTAGAAAATTGTTCTCTTTTTTTCTATTATTCGCGAGGAGCCACTTACATTCTTGACCAGAAGGTGGAGCGATTGACCACAAATTACATTTAGCCTTATAACGTATCTCATTGAAATAACTGTTTTTAAATGCGGCGTATTGACGTGAAATTACTCAGCACTAATATATACGTGTGCTACGTATTTTATATATTTATGCTATTATAATATGTTTCATAGAATATTATGTATATGCAATAATAATAATGCAATAAAGTCACAGCCTATGGCAGTCAGTTTTCTAAACAATCAACAAAACAATCAATAACTGCTTCCAACTGCAGACAACAGCTCATTAACAGTGAAATAATATGGCACGACTTCGATTTTCCCATTCTCATCCTTTTTAACCCCCTCACCCCGCCCCGCCTTCAGAGTTGTCACTGATCACAAACCCCAGAAACCTCCTTTCCTTTGGAGATCTACGTGCTTCTGTAACCGGTAATCCATCATCTTCACCCGCTGATTCCCATGCAAGTCTCAACACATGCGTGCTGAGCTGCCCAGAGACACCTCAAGACGTCTGCAGGCTCTTTCCGAGCGAGTTTCTCCAAGATGAAGCTCACGGCACGTGCTTCCCGTGGGTTTGTGAAGACGAGCGCTCGTGGTAAGGTTTTCGACTGCATTAAACAATCCGTTCACTGTATTCTCCGCGCGCATTTCAGCGTGACAGCCTAAATTCGAACATTAGAATGTCGTTGCGATTACAGCGGATACAATGGTTCATCTGTTGATCCTCGCAACTTTCTGCTGGTCAGAATGCGCACAGTTGCTCTAATGCACACTCATGCAGGTGTAATGTTGTTGTCCCATCTGTTGCGAATTCATCATGACGGTGTATGCATAATCGTGGACTTTTTTATTTATGTTTTGTTATTGAGTGGTGGTGGCAGGATGATATTTGGGACTTAGATGTTGGTATCTTTCTTAAAATGCCAGTGTTAGCCTATTAGCATCATCAGGGGTACGACTTCTTCTTTGAGGTACGTAACGTTAGGTGTAGAAGACTAAATAGACGTTGAGTCTCCCTTTATTTTAAACACATTTGTTTGATGAAATCTCTGAAAAGCCCTGGCTATATGTTACGGTGTCATGGAAAAACCTGGAAATATCAGGGATGAGTCATTTTCCTGGATTGGAAAAGTCATCATCTTGGAGGAAATAAAAATAGATTTTTGTAATGTAAATGTAATTGTGCTTGCATTGGTTTCATTTGTTTTTGTACTTTAATAATAATAATAAATAATCCAAATATATGATGAAATGATTCTATACTAGAGTTTTTGTCTTTCTCTTTATTTAACGTTTTCCTTCTCTTGCTAGCTTGTACTTATTTGAACAAGGTTCAAGTTTTTTATTCGTCACATACTCAGTTATACAGAATATAATCAGCAGTGAAATGTAAGTGTTGTACCGGGTATGTACACATAGCAGTAATGCGGATGGTGGAGAATAGTGAATGTTTTACAGTTTATTAAATGGAGTCATGTTGATATTATGAGACTGAGTTTGAGTTAAGGAGCCTGATGGCCTGAGGGAAGAAGCTCCTCCTCAGTCTCTCAGTTTTTGCCATCATGCTCCTGAAGCGCTTGCCAGATGGCAGTAAACAGAAAAGATGGTTACCGGGGTGGTTTGAGTCCTTGATTATTTTAGAAGCTCTGCTTTTGCAGCGTTTGAAGTAGATGTCCTGCAGAGAGGGGAGAGCAGACCCTGAGATGCGCTCAGCTAAGCGCACGACTCTCTGTAGAGCTTTGCAGTCCTGGTTTGTGGCATTATTATACCACACTGAGATGCACTGAGTCAGTACGCTTTCTATGGCCCCTGAATAGAAAGTTTTCAGGATTGCTGGTGAGACCCTGAATTTCCTCAGCTGTCGCAGATGGTACAGTCTTTGCCTGGCTTTCTTAACCTGTGTTTGGATGTGTGTAGTCCATGTCAGGTCCTCGGAGATGTTTACATCGAGGTACTTGAAGCTGCTCACCCTCTCCACAGGGGTCCCACTGATCATAAGAGGAGTGTAGGGCCGCTGCTGTCTCTTCCTGAAGTCCACAATCAGCTCCTTAGTTTTGCTCACGTTCAGAGAGAGACAGTTGTCCTGGCACCATGATGTGAGTCTCTCCACCTCATCCAAGTATGCGGTCTCATCATTGTTGTTAATGAGGTATTGTAACAATGCCTGAGACTTGGTATCACGAGCACTTCCTCTGTCTGTTTGCCTCTTTAAGACGAATCGCTTCATGTATTCCCCAATTGTAAGTCGCTTTGGATAAGTTTCTGCTAAATGACAAAATGTAAATGTACTATTTTGTCAGAAAAAAAGGTAAAATAAAAGCAATAGTTTTAAATGTTACAAGCAAGTTAATCTATGCTATTTTGTCTAATACAACACAAGGTATTTAATTATTAGTGTTATTAAAAATGAGTTTTAATTAAGTTGAAAATTACAGCAAAAATAACTGGAAAGATATGGTTCAATATTTTTCTTGCATTTTAAGTTATGAAAAATAATATTTTTTAAAAGAATGTATTATGAACAAGCATGAATTACCTGAACAATAGTATAGTCATAAAATAGCATTAACCTAGATTAATACATTCTCATATATATATATATAACTGTAAAAATAGGACACAAACACAACATAAAGGAATTTTCTGTGAAGTTTGCACTTCATTGCTTGGTCTTTTCTCAGAAATGTCCGTAAAATAAATGTATAATTTCCTAGCAGAAAATTACCAGTACATTATTTATTTCTTTATTTGCAGTGTAATTCTGGACTGAGCTTCATGTTATTTTCCTCTTGTAGCTTACATGCTGTTGTGTTTTTAGCTGCACGGCTGGAATATAAGCCTTATGCTTCAGGATGAAAAGGGTGTTTCTGGTTTTGTAGGCTGAAATAATGCTGCATTTGTCTTGATGGCCTCAGTGCAGGCGTTCTCATGACTAATGACTAAATGTAATTAAGATTAAGCAGGAGACATTTATTAGCTGGTGGTAAGACTGGAGCCAAGTGGTGATCTCTGGGTAACTGGATGTCTCTCGTGTGTGTGTGTGTGTGTGTGTGTGTGTGTGTGTGTGTGTGTGTGTGTGTGTGTGTGTGTGTGTGTGTGTGTGTGTGTGTGTGTGTGTGTGTGTGTGTGTGTGTTATTGTGTGTGTGTGTGTTGTGTGTGTGTGTGTGTGGGTGTGTGTGTGTGTGTGTGTGTGTGTGTGTGTGTGTGTTGTGTGTGTGTGTGTGTGTGTGTGTGGTGTGTGTGTGTGTTGTGTGTGTGTTGTGGTGTGTGTGTGTGTGTGTGTGTGTGTGTGTGTGTGTGTGTGTGTGTGTGTGTGTGTGTGTGTGTGTGCGCGCGCGCGCGTCTGGAACTCACTGGAAACACAAGGCCAGCAGCTGGGCTCCAGTCCCAGGGGGCTCAACTAGAGACTTACAGAAATGTGAAAATCTTGCATGTCAAATGTCTTCTCTGCAGAAAGTGATTAAACTTTGCATAAAGCTGTTTCCTGTTGTATACACAGTCAGTTCATGCAAAGAGGACATAGTGGCATTCAAGATAAAATGATCTCAAGTTTACACTGTCTAAATGGTTACTACTAAATATGGTTTAGCAGTATTGATGAAGATGCACTTTGTGTCTCCTGGCCTCAGGCTCACATGCTTGTTTTTTCCTTGTGTGGTCTTTCTCTGTGGTTGTTGACACTCATATAACCAAGAGTTCCAGGCTGTTTATGGAAAATATGAGACATGCGCATTGCGCACCGTGTGGAGACACATGCTCCTAATATAGACTTTTACTGTGGAAAGTGTAGTGCTGTTGAACAGCTTTTGATGGTTTGCAGCTGACACACTCAAGTTAAATCATGAGATGTATGTGTGGTGCGAAATCCCACTTATGCACGGAAAAAAAAAATATTTTTTCAAAGTAAATTAAATGGATTATTGGAGTATGTTTTTACAAGAGAATACTGTTTCAGTCATTCTACTTAATGTAATTAAATCAGTGCTTCATTTATAACCGTTTGGGAAATTTACTAGCAATTTCTGAGTGAAATTAGTTTTTTAGCTTTTTTCAAGTAAATCCTATTTTGTGTGTGTGTGTTGTTGTTGTGACTAGGGTTGTAACGATATACCAGTATGACGATAATCGATCTCGAGCTCACAAACCAAGATAATACACATGATTTTCTCAGGTCATATGTATAATCAGATGAATAAAGATTATTAAAATGAATAAGTATGGATGACAGTTGATTACAATAATAGTTTAGTTTATTCCCCTCATTAGTAACAGTGTCCTCTGTGGGATAAATAAAGTTAATATTAGTCTTATTTTAATAATACTTAATTAACATTGTGATTTGTCATTCGTGTTATAGTATTATTCATAAGTTTAAAAAACTTTCACCATCTTTCCAAGTTCTGTATCTCAGGTCTAAAAGAAATTTAGAAAGATTATACAAAATGAAAACACCATAAACATTTGTGATCTATTTCCATTTGTTATTTTCAAAAGGGAAATACTGACTGATGTTTACAGCGCAGATGTCACCTTTTGGTGGAGATGGATTTTTTTATTCTTTAGTGTTATTATTTTGTGCTCCGTTATTGCTTACTGTGTTATTTCTGTTTTAAAAGGCAGCAATAAATAACACTTTAATATCTAAAGAGTTTTATGTGATTTTATGTTGTGAAATTAATAAATGCATAATAATCGTCATAACCGTGAAACCGTGATTATTCCTCAGACTATAATCGTACCAACAAAATCTATAATCGTTGCATCCCTAGTTTGTAGTGCTCACTTCATATCCGGTGAAGTCATCCTTTATCATCCCTTTCTGTTAGCAAACTCAAAGCCTGGGTTGCATGAACAGTTTTCTGTACACTAGCCTATAACGTTAAGCTATGCAGGTTAATAGTTTTGTAAATGTCATGGACCTGTGTCATGCTACAGACGTAGCCAGCTGCTAGTAGTTAGTGCAACAGGGTTTTCTAGGGAAATAAACCCATCAAGTCAAGGAAATCAGTCTACAGTGCATCCGTCTCCAATGATAAATACTTACCCTGCCATGCAGGTGCAATTTACAGTATGGATGTAGCCTTCCCGCTTGTTGATCACAACCCAGGCTTGGTACATAGAGGTGTTTTTCCCTTGGCGCTGGCTCGGTAAAACCTCCGCTTTTAACACACAAAAGTCATCGCCTATATCGCTATATAAAACCGTCTGGACTTGCTCACAGACTACGTAATTATAGGCGTCTAGCGATTTGTAGTTTTTCGCGTGTGTAAACACTCGGCTTGTCCACCAGATAGCAGTATATGGCGGGCCAGTGAATATCTGGCCACTTGCTAACGTTGTCTACCCATTCTGTTAGGAGCTCGTGATCAGGCAGACAATCGTCATTATCCAAAACAAGTTTAGAATGGTACTGTTCCCGGGCCTGTGGTGTCAAACCTTGACACAATATGTCGGTCTATTAGCCGCGCCATTTTTCTGACCCCATGCTGCGCCCAACCTAGGCTTTCGATGTTTACAAACATTGAAGGGGTCTATTGAAGAGGTAAAATATGTGCTTGTGAGATATTCTGTCTGTGTTTGCAGAGCAACACGTCTTGATAGCTCCCGGAGCACGTTGATTCTGGCTTCTCAGCAATAGAATGGACGGTCACATACAATATTCTTTCAAAATTCTTTTCAAGTGCAATTCCAATTGCTCTGTTTTACATTGCAAAGTCAAGCATGCAGAGAAATGTATCTGTGCACAGGTTTAGGGTTGTAACACAGTATGATAATAAAACATGGTTCACGGTATCATGGTATACGGTATTAAACAATCAAAACAGGTTTTTTTTTGGTTGAACAAATGTTTGGAAGCATGTGTTTATTCAAATTTCATTAATCAAAAACAATCAAGTAAATTTAATCATTGATTAGTTTAACAACTTATATTCATCATTACTAATTCATAACAATTCATAAATTCTGGTTTGACTAAATTTTTCTGGATTCTGTACATTTATGATATAATACAAATATGCTATCAAAAATGGTGGTAATGAAATTAATGCATAAAGCTTTAACAATTTAATTAATGTCTTAAAATGTAATCAAATGAAAATAACTTTTATCCTTTTATGCTTTCGTAAAGGGCTGCACAACAGAGATTTACTAAATAAAAATGAGGGGGAAATTATATACCTTAAATGTTTTATTTAATTATTATTATTATTTTAGAAGTAGGCTGCATTATAGTACAGTCGTCATTTCTTCGAGTTAAAAAGCAGACTTTTATTTTGACGGGTAGTAGTAAACTGAGGGGGCAGTAATACGCATTTGAAGCATCTAAACTGCCGCAAATCACACGAGAAGGAGAAGACGGGTAGTAGTGAAGAGCTTTGCGGTGTATTTGACAATGGTTTTCTCAATAAAATGATGAAAGGATTGTTAATTGTTCTCTCAGTGTTTGTCCTCAGATAGTGAGACAGCAGGCGCTGTTTAAAACACATGAGCGGCGTCAGCGCGCATACTTGAGTATGTAGTACATGACACAACACCCCTCACCCACAGAGAGAAACGCAAAACAAACAGATTATATTTTTATATAGCAGTGTTTTTTTCGCTTTAATAATCACAGACACTAGACCATGTAGTGATTTGACAGCTCTGTTTTTGATTATTCATCAATCCTCAAACCGCAGCGTTTTATGTGACATCTGCATTGTAAATTCATTGTCATGACTGGATTCTGGGATTCACTCCGCATCACGGAAATCATAAGGCTTTAACCTTAAGTTATAAATGGGACAAAACTGTATCTGCACAGAGGGATGGTGTTCTGAAATATAGGTAAACATGTTCGATGTGTTTCCTCTTTTTGCAGCTGCTTTGTGACCACAGTTTTTGTGAACTGTGTCTGTCCTCGAGGACAAATAAGCGTTCGTCTTTTCTATATTCAAAGTAACGTTATTCCCATACTACCAATTTAGATTTATATTTGGACGTGGGATAGAGATTAGAGATAACGGCCTCTGTGTCTGATGTTGTCTCCGCTGCACGTGTGGTGGAGCAAGAGAACAGTTAAGTGGAAAGTTGTTGCCTAGGCGCAGGTGAGATACTGCATCTTTTATTTTCTCCAAATACCGTAGATAAGCAAATGTACACGGTATGATAACCGTACGTGTTTATATCGTGGTATATTATCGTCATACCGGTATATCGTTACAACCCTACTCCCACTTTGATATCTGACTTTTTGAACTGCGACATTTCCCAGTTTGTGCTGTTGTTTGTTAGTGTGAACTCAAGACGTGCTGGTAATGCTAATTTGGTTTCAGCTTATGGAATGTGTGTCGAGGAGTTTCTGAGAAGACAGAGAGTGATTCAGAGACTCAATGGGTCTATTGTGGACTGTTCTTCCTCATCAGCAGTGCTGCTGGCCATCTTATTCTGAATTGTAGTTTTAGAGTTGAACATTTAACTGACCTTTCACATCCCAGTTTTTGGGTTGGGCGATATAATAAAACAATACAATACAGATTTTCATATGTATGTGTGTATATATTTATATGCAGTATGCACCCATATAACAGTTATACAAAGTTATATTTACTTGCATACCTACATTATATACTTTGATATTTATTATATTTTTTTAAGTTTTGGTCAGTGTTGGATATTTATTTTGCAAGCTCATTTCCCATATCAAGAAGTGAGCGACTCATGCATTGACTGATCACAAAACCCAAAATCTAAAATAGAGAAATGTAAATATAACACTTTTGACACAAAACAGTTTACAGCCATTAATCTTTTAATGAGGGTTAAATGCAGGTAAACATATAAAATACAAATATTTAAATATATATTTTTTTTAAATGTTTTATTTATTCAAAATTAATTTTTCAGCGTACTAAGTGTTACAAATGAATATGCACTTGACATTTTTGTTTGTTTTTTCCAAATCAGTCAGTATGATTAAGGATTAATTTTATCCTCAACTATTATTTTACAATGAGAATGTTATTACATGTGAAAGAACTGATAATGTCAACAGTTTTATTGATATTTAAAAAAACATTGTTGTTCCAAATAATTATGCAGAACGCAGTTTGAAAACATTCAATGGGTTATAATGAACTCAAAACAGAAATGTCATATTTGCTGCATGGACAGATAATTTTTCCAAGAATGAACACAATTTAAAACTAAAAACCTACAGTTCAAGTTACATATTAATATATGCACCCTTCTTGGAGATGAAGATTGCCTCCGTATTGCCGTATTGCCTCCCAGAGCTGTTGTTTGAAGGTATACTGCCGCCCACCCTCATAGATCTTAATTTTAAGGATGCTCCACAGGTTCTCAATAGGATTGAGGTCAAGGCATGATGGTGGCCACACCATGATTTTTTCTCTTTATATGCCCTATAACAATCAAGGAATCAATTATGTTTTTTGCAGCATCAGGTATGTTATCCTGCATGAAGATCATTTTATTTTGGAAGGCATGATTTTTCTTTCTATAGCACCGAAAATGGTCATTTTGACACTGACCCTAAAGGGACATCATAAAATTGACACGCTTGTGCAGCAGTTCTATGGATGTTTTGCCCTCCAAGTCTTCGAGTCGGTCACGTGACTGAAAACTATCAATTGTTTTCATGCATGTTGCAAGACATTGCAATATTTCACGCTTTTCATCTTCAGAAAGATCTTTCTTCCTTCCCATATTGCATGAAAAATGTGACTTGCTTAATAATGTGGAACAACCTCTTTAAAGGTTTCATATTGTCAAAACTGAAATAGCCTGGCTTTTTTATGATAACGAGGTCTAGGGGCTATATAACTGCCATATAAGTTTCAAAACAGTCAATCCACAGTTAAGTGCACACAGCCTGCATAAAGTAGCTGTGCTTTTTCACAAGCCCTTGTGACTTCCGTAAAAATGTGATGTCAGAACTACTTAGTCACCGCCTTCAGTCACCATCCCGAGCACCGCCCACCGTCCTTTTGCCAAACCCCCAGACAGCGTCGCGTCCATCCCATTGCTGAGCAACAACAACACGGAAACATGTCAAAAAGGTTCACTTTAACGGACGAAACCAGATCGGCTGACCTGTAATGTTACACACTCACTCAAAGGATGGACTATCTGACAGGACTGTTACTATGACGTGGATCACGTCTAACATGTATAGTAAAGACAAACTCACCATATCTATCTAGTCATGATTATGCAAATACATTTTGTAAATACTGGCAACTATTTTTACAGCTACATTAATATTTCAGCTACAATTAATCACAACACTGTATATACTAGGGATGCACAATAATATTTTTTTTAACCAATAATTAAGTCCTTCTCACGACCGATAACCAATAAGTTCATATTTTTATATTATATTTTTTATATAATCTGCTGTTTGATGCACTGATGAAATTGACATTTAGTAGCTCTGGCTTAACTATAATAGCAAACATCAGTCCTGACTCTTCAAATGTTTTATTTTTTGTGTAAGGCACCACAATACTTAGCAACAGAAATGGTTTAACAGAACTATGGTTTATCTGCAGTTAACAACTCATTAACAACAAATATATATATTCAAGTATTTCATGCATAAAGAAATGCATCTATTCAACCTTTTTAGTGCATGAGGATGAGGAAGTTATTCTGTAAGCTGTTACACCGCCTTAGCCGAGAACATAAAAATCATTAAGCAACCGTAAACAAGACGGTGCAATGCGGCATTCGTCATTTAAATACAAATGATGGATTATGAGGAGGATGTTTAGGCAATAATTACATTGTTCTCTTCACATATATTTAGTCTCAGTGCTACCTGAGGTGCTGTTGCTAACAGCAGACATAACTTTGTACAAACGAAAACAATAGTTAAAATTAGCTTAAGTTTAAAACCGATTAAATGAAAGACTAATGGTAGAATCGTATACTGATGGAATTAAATGGTATATAACATAAAACGCAATATTTTAACTACATAAGCTGTCGTGTTGTAATACGGTAAAGCTGCTGTTCTCCCGTAGTAGACGGTTACAGAGCACCACAGAGTAGCAGCTGAAGTCGCGAACGCACAATATGACGTTGGAATGCCGTACCATTCCAACAATGAAGGCTGCTTAAAGTCCCTTAATACAGCTTCGCCGACAATGACGACCATTCATGTGAGATATAAGATTTGTTGTATTAAAACTTGACGCCTTTTTTCTCCTCTCGGAATCCTTGCTGAACATGCGTTGCAAATAGCAATGGCATTGTCCTCCTCTGCCACAGAGAAACATTTCCAGACCGACGAAGACGTGTTCAAAAATGCTGACGTAATGAGTGTGGAACTAGCTGAGAGTCACTGCAATTTAAAGCAGCAGTCACATGCACTCGGAAAGCGGATGAATCTCAGAATAATCAGGCTGATTGATTGATTTACCAGCAAGCGTACTTTATCGAATCTAGATATCGGATTTCCTTTATTTATCGGAGCAATAAAAGTTACGTCATTTTCACCCATATCGGTCAATAATTTATCTGTCCGATAAATATTGTGCATCCCTAGTATATACGATTACAAAGATTATAAATGGTCAGTTTGTTGTTTTACACACAGACATTATTTTTCATACACTGCATAGTCGTGTGATGCAAGAAATCTTCAGACGTGCCCACAACAACAAAATACAATACTTTCTGACAAAAAGTGTGTGCTGCAAACACGATCATGTTTCAATTGTAAGTCGTTTTGAATAAAAGCGTCTGCTAAATGAATAAATGTAAATGTTTTACGATCGAATCTGTCCAGTCCACTCGTTTTATAGCGTTTAACCACAGCTAGGGATGTAATGGTATTAACATTTCTTATCACGATTATAGTGACCAAAATGATCACTGTTATCAGTATTATCATGGCATTGTTAAAATGTGTTGGAAATGTTCAAATATCACTACCAAGTTTAATATTTTAAAAATCAACAAATACCAAACAAGATTACTTTTTGTTTGCATAATCACTAAAACAATAACATTACCAATGATAACTTGACTGAAAACTGTTTAATAGCATGTTCAAATATCTAATGTTAATGTTCAAATAAAGCTTTGAAAAAGATCCATAAAAAGGTAAACCTCCCATTTCAGCCTTTAATTAAAGAAAAGAGTTGAGTCAAAATGATAATTGATTAATACATGATTATATGTATTTTATCTGTTCCATAAATAATTCCAGATACCTTATCTGACTTGTTTAAATGTGTAGAATCCACATAAGCTTGTTTTTCATCAACTGGTCAAAATCTACAGCAGAAAATGCTAATTCAGCCCGTTTTTGGCCAGACAGAAACTGCACACAGGCTGGATGTGAATGTAAGTCTCTGTAAATCCACTCTCTGACAGCAGGTGGTGCTTTAAATGGAAAAGCTGAATTACAGCCGTTTCCCGTGAACTCCGTGGACAAAGCAGTGTTGCGATTAAGAACACTTCCTTTAGGTATTACATGGAGCGAAGATGAAAACAAAATGCCATCGAATCGTTCCTGAAGACAGTCAGAAACTTCAGAGGTACATTCATATAATTAATTAATTCATATATTCATTTGTATAATTCCCTCAGCACTCTTTTAAACTCACTCTTTTCCGCCCTATTTTTACTCAAAATTAAACTACTCTGCTGCTGTGCGCACGTGAGACTGTTACTGAAAACTGTGCTTTATACTGGACAGTATTTATTTATCATGAGTTGTTCAAACCGTGGTAATCTAATATGGTTTTAATGATAATTAAAATATGAAACGGTAATACTAACTGTGGGGAATTTTATCATGATTTATCTTCAAACCGGTAATCGTTATATCCCTAACCACAGCAGTTGTCGTTTTTTTGTCTGGCAGTGCCAGCGGGTATACGATCAAATTTCTAATTTGAGGCTGTAATATGTCGATTCTGGCACCCAACATCACAACAAGATGATATTTTATGTTCCTTAAAGCATAGAAATTATTATTTATTTATTTTTCCCCACTTAAATCATTGTAGGGAACAGGAACATCCCTTTAATTGAAGAATCACTTGCATGTGAAATCACATCAGCCTAAACGCACACTACACACTTTTGATAAGCCCTCTGGGGTAACTAAGTGGAAATCTGATCTACAGGAATACGATCATGTGGCATAACTAGTATCTTGGCATTGGGAATGGAGGGTTTTCCTAGATTTTGGGATTTGAGCTGGTTGTTTGGCATTTTAGCAGCTGTTGCAAAGGCATGGGACACGCCTGACCCAGGAACTTGAAGAATGTCAATGCAGCAGAATGAACAAGGAACATTTTAAATGTAGTGCAACTGGGAAATGGCTTGTTTTATATCTGAGAAAAATGTGAAATTGTCACTTGTGTGGTAATTATATGTTTGAATGGGCCTGGTGATGATTCCAGAGGTTTATCGTTATGCATTCCCGTGGGATCCGTGTGAAGGTACTGATATGTGTGCAGGAATCAGGAGAAAGTATCTAAAAAATTTAGAGTAACTCAAATTGATTTTATGTTTTAAGGTATAGTTATGTCCTCAGTTTTGCAAAAATACACCGTTTACTGGCGCAGGGTTTGATATTCTTAAGTTATTTTAATTTATATAATTTTCACTATAGTTTTTGTCAACAACATTTGTCACAAATGTAAATGAGACTATAAATAAATAAAAACTCATTTTGACTGACAAAAATCTACTGACCTTTTTATCAACAATTATGATTTTTTTTTTGGGGGAAGGACAACTTTAACAAATATACACAAAATGTCAGCTTTGGCGAGTATTCATGTGAACACAATCAGTTTTTTCTTAAAGGCACAATATGTAAGTTTTCACCGCTAGAGGGCGTGTATTCAAAACAAACCGAGAAACAAAGGCATAGATTGATGACGCCGTGATTGAGTGTGGAATCATGGGAGTTGTTGTCTTCATCCCCACAGCCAATGCAATCATGTCCATGGATGAGCTAATGTATTAAAGACTTATCAAAGTAACTGTATTATGAAGCAGGGTGAGGCTGAAAGTCGTAGAAGCAAAACGAGGACGCTGAAGTGATGGCTAATGATGGACGAGTGCAATAAATGGCTGGAAAAACAGCGGAGCTTTTCTTATGACACAGTCGAGCGCTTCCGCTTCTTGCGGTCGAGCGTATGTGAGGTAATCAGCACTGTTTTATCATACTAGATACATTTGAAAGTTCTGTTATAATGCTACTCTGTGCGTTCGTCACCTGTCTAATAAAATGCATAACATATTATCAGTGTCTTTGGTGTTTTCATGTTTTCTACGAAATAAAACCGGAAAATCGAGGGTGTGTGATAAGGCTGCAACAACTAATCGATAAATCGATTATTATTGATAACGAAAATCATCGACAACGATTCTCATTATCGATTAGTCGGGTCTGCCCACAGTGCACGTCCAACTTCAGCCGGTTGTGTCAAATTACAGCACTGAATAACGCATTTCTATTGACAAAATGCATCTAAAAATAGTGGAGGAAACAGAATGAGATGCTGTGGGAGAACTAGGCTACGTGATCCAAGCTGCCCAAAACATGATAATTCTTTATTTTAATACATTAGCGTAATGGCTTGCCCTGTCATGCTCTTTGACAGATGCGTGTGTGTCCTCAGTGCAAAAACTTTCAGTTTACAGTCATATCCTTATCTATAAATGTCACAGATTCACGCGAGCATTTTTGCATTTGGGTCTGTGTATTAACTGCCACTCCATTCGAAAACAAGTGATGGAGATTTACCGCCAATCACGGAGCCGGCTTTACTGATGAGATGTGCATGAGAATCGCATGCGATTAATTGTATAGCCCTACTACATATGTAGTTGTTTTTTTGTGTTTGGCTTAGTGTTATGTTAGAATCATTATTATACTCGTTACCTTTTGTTCTTTAATATTTTGAATTGTTCTTAGCTTTATTTTTTGTTTTTCAATTAAATATTCAGTTTTGAAATTGTTGTATGCATTTGTCTCATTGAATTTATTTATTTTTAAAATGTGCATATGTAGTATTTATAAAGTTTTAGCTTTTAGTTTTGGATCTGTTTTTAGTTGTTTTAATACTACAATTGATTGCTTCTGTTGTCCTCATTTGTAAGTCGCTTTGGATAAAAGTGTCTGCTAAATGACTAAATGAAATGTAAATGTATAGATAAGCACATGACCATTACTACTATTCAAAAGTTGTGAAACCAACTAAATATTTTTACTAAACCAAATAACTAAAACTTGGGCCCCCGGCCCGCGCCGAGAGAAGCGGTCTTCTGTACGCCACATTTCCCTCGCCCCGTGGCCGGGGCGGGGATTCGGCGCTGGGCTCTTCCCTCTTCGCTCGCCGCTACTGAGGGAATCCTTGTTAGTTTCTTTTCCTCCGCTTAGTAATATGCTTAAATTCAGCGGGTCGTCTCGCCTGATCTGAGGTCGTATTCTTGAGTCTTTTGAGTCGTTCGTTCTTTTGTCACGTGATCAGCATTGGATAGAGAAATTAGTTCATTTGAAACCTTCCTTACAAACGAATGCATAGTTATTATTATTATTTACTCTTACAGTTACGTGATGCGTTTCTGGTCTCAAATTGTATCTTTTTATTTCTTACAGTTTATAAATGTGTGAATTTCTGTCATGATGATTATTTTCCATAACACTGAATGTGGCAACAAAGGTAATAAACTAAAGAGTTTTTATTTATTTATTATTATTAAGTCTATTTCCCTTAGGCTGCATATGTTTAGTTTATGGGGCTGTCACGTTATGAACGAATGACTCGGAAAAACCCGAAGACTCGAAACAGGTGAACTAATTCAGTGCAGAACCTATAGGATGTTGCGCATGCACGACTGAATGAATCACTCCCTGAGACAACACGTTCTTCCCGAGTCACATTAAAGATTCGTTTAAAATGAACGAATTGTTCAAGAACGACCCATAACTATTAGCAAGACGCAGTACTAGTGAAGTATCGACAGGGAACTAAAAGCTTGGACAGTTACTCAATTGCTGAAATATGATATGTCATTTTTTATGTCATGTTTTGCTCTTTGTTTGGCTACAGCTGCAGTTATCATAACATTTCAAATTTTTATCTTTTAAACTCAGTGGGCCATTCAAAACATTTCTGACCCCATTCTTGTATAAATCTAGATAAAGCAAGTGGAAAAAAGCTAATATACAATACCGGTGGGAGTTAGAGGGATGGCAGTATTGTTCAGTCTCACACCTTGTTTGCTTTGCACAAGAGAAACTGTTAAGTAACTTAAAACCACCTCCGTTAACAAAGGCTGTCTATTCAAAAGATGGGTTAGTGAAATAGTCTAATCTACAGGATTGCATTGTTATCAGGTTCCTTTTTAAAGAAAGTTCCAGTTTGAATGTTATCTTAAAGAAAGTGTGATGTGTTTGCCATGCTCAAATGAGTACCTAGCATCATCTCTAAAATAAAATAAGCAGCAGTTATAGCAACTGCTTTGCAAACAGTTGGTATGAGTAAGTTCCAATGAAACGTAACTTAGTCACTGCTGCTGTTAGTGTATTTTTTGAGTAACCAAGCAACTGAATTACAGAGTGAAGCAACTTCCTAAACTGGCATTTGGTCTTTTCTTCTTTAATTATCATCAATAAATTCATAAATTGGAGGGTTTACTTATAGGGTCAAGATGTGTGTGAGCTCCTTCAATACTGCTTAAATAGCATTCCAGGATGCACCTATATATATTTATGAATATATATTTATATTCATAAATATAAACATGCTCATTATAGAAGCTGTGTTTTCAAGTAACTTCATCATTCATGAACCTCTTTTTTTGTTGTTGTTTGAACATATGATACCTAGATTATTGTTTTGCATGTAGTTAGAGCACAGTTATAGTCATTGAACAACTGAGCAGTTCTGTTCTGGAAAATGTAATGCATAGAGTTAATGTATAGCATTACTCATGGCAAGTTAATGTTCCAAAGAAGCATGACTTAGAGCAGGTGACTGGCTCAAATGATGGTTATGGACTTCATACTTGAACAAATTTCCGTTCTCTCACATCTTTATTTAGCTGCGGACGAGTTTACCTCTCTAGTTACCCATTTATATATTTGGCAGTTTCTCAAGTTTGTGCTGTCAGAACTACAATGCAATTCTTTCTAAAAATATGTTACTTTGATGTTATCATTTGTATTGATTTGGTTTGGTTTGTACTCATAGTTTGTTTTCATCCTTGGGTTTGACCACATATTGTTTGCTTGTTTAAATGGATTACTCATTAAGAGTTTTAGAAATAATATCTGAAGGCCCTAAAAACACTTCCTCCCACAGTCCTAGACTATAGTTTGGCCTTGTTTCTCAGAGGTTGCGTAGCACTTAATGTAACCTGCATGGCATCTGCTGATACGTCATATGACACGACGACTATAGAAAGACAGACTAAATCAGTCTTGTGCACTTTATGAAGTCATTAGTCAATGGTTACATCTGTTTGATGTTAACTGTCACATTCTCAGCATGGTTATCTTCACTTGCTTTTCTTCTTTTTGTACCCCTCTGTGTGTGCAGGAAAGGCTTCTATACATGTCATTCAAAACAACATGTGCATTAAATGAGAAAACCACCCTGAATTCGTTCCTTTTTTATGTCATTAATCTGCTAGTAAAAATAGGTATTATTTTGCAGCTTATTAAATGTATTGGGTATATTATTATGTGATAATAAAAAAATGCCTGTCCATTTATCCTATATTTATTGCATGGCTAATTATTGCCAAATAATAAAAAGTCTAACAATAATAATGGAAATTATAATAAATATAAATAATAAAAATATAGAAAAAAGTAAAAAAATATATATTAATTTGCAGTCAATTTAATGTTGACTTTGCAACACGCCCACAGATTTCTCTTTGCATACAGTAGCTATTATTTGTGCAATGTGCATTAAAATTTAAACAATATGACATCCTTGAACATGGAAAGCAATATAAATTACAAATAAATTCTTAACTGTGCCAAGTTTAATTCGAATTTCCCAAAAAAGATAAATATACCCGCTCTGCACTTTGCTCTTTTTTGACCAGTAAAATTAGCTAATAAGTAGAGGTGTAACGATTCATCGTTATGGATCGATATATCGATACAATGTATGACGATACGATGCATCGATGCCACGCGTAAAATATCGATATCTGTAGTATAAAAAGGCACCTTTATTTTTGCACGGTCCACATTTTCACATAATGTCCGTCTATGCATTACTGCCAACGCGTGCATTCTCGTTCAATCTCACGTATCAGGACTCGATATTAGGACTGCCCGAAGGCACAAGGCAAGCATATAAGATGCTCGGGATTGTTGGCGGAACATTCGCGCGCTGTGTGAGAAGTTTTCCACGCACGCATCTGAAGCGCACGCACGCACACAGACAGCCGCGTCAACTCTGCGTGAATACTGAATTGAGCTCTCCTCCGTTTTTTTTGAGCATGGATGAATAAATACAGACAAAACTACATCGAAATGCATATATTGGCTAATATCCTTGTAAACAGTCGGTTAAGCATAGCATATGTCTTAATGTAAACAGTGGAGAAAGAAAAGGCTAGAGATGCACCGATTGACAGGCCAGTGATCGGAATCGTCGCTTAAAACTCTCGCAAGACCTGGAACGGTGGGCGTGACAATGTATTTTTCATTGCATTTTTTCAAAATAAAATTTGTATGTTTAAAAAACTCTATAAAATATGTTGTGTATACTTATATATATGCATGAAAATATATTGGTATAAATGCAATGTGTGTGAGTGTGTATATATAGTGTGTAATTATCAGTGTGTAATATATTATGTGTTGTATTCACTACAAAATGCAGCTGAATCCTCAGCAGGCTAAAACAACTCTAGTGTGGTTGTGACAATTTCAATGCGAACAATCTTGCAGTGTGTGCATATTCATTGTAGAAATAAATTGTACCCCCCCAGAATTGATGTGCCAGCATGACAACTTGAAAAATATGGGAAAGTCATGGAAACGTGGGGGAATGACATCTGTTTTGTAACATAAAGCAACTCATTTTAAATGAACTATATCTTCCTCTTTCCAGAAACAGAGAAATTAGTGATGCAATGTGGGAAATTCAGTGATTAAATTGTAACATTATAAACCGAATACTAAGCCAATTTTTACTTAATCCAATTTTATGGGCTGACATACCCCTCATGTTTCCATATTTAGTTGCTAAACTGTTTTTCTTTTGGAAACAAAGTTTGTACTCAATTCTTGCCCCTTTGGTATCCTGCAACTGTGGTGAGTGATTGTCACGCTCACCAGTGCAGCTTTAATATCTCTTAACATTTTCATGTTCTGCCAAGCAATGTTCTTTGCTACAACTTGTTTTAAAGTTATCAGTATTGCATACCTCAAATGTTTTATGCTCTAGATATACATTAAAATAAATATATAGATTAATATCCGCCCACCCCAAGGGCATTTTTTACTACAGTTGGTAGTAAGTCATCGGGGAAACAAGATCATTTATGACAAAAAGATTGCTTCAGACCAATATAGAGTTTAACATGAATATGCTCTATATGCTATAACCAATCAGAATAAAAAATAAGTAGCTGAGTAATAAGTGCAAGGTGCAGAACAGTGCCATTGTTTTGTATTAATGTATTGATCTTGCTCAGCTTGACTAGTGATATTCATATTCGTTTGCTTGTCGGGGTGAAAAATGTCACAGGAAACCATAGTTACACTTTGATATAATTTTTGCATGTGAACTATATTTATTTTAATTTGATTTGAATTTCATAATCATTTCAGATCAAATTTTGCACTTCTCTTTACCCCTAATCTTATCATATATATATTATATATATATATATGTGTTGTTTCCTACAAAATGGGGAAGGGTTTTTCATGGCTATAACAACTCTTGTGTGGTATAGCTTGCAGTCAGCAACAAGTTGTGACAGGAAGCGAGGCTCTTGCAACTGTGTGCCATTGTAGAAATAAGGACCCCTCCCATTTATTTCTTGTGCACATTTGCAACTTGATTTATGATTTTCCTGGAAACGAGATCACAAGTTCTGTGAATACAAATACGCAATCATTTGCAGAGACTAATGAACTGTTTGAATGTGTTTTGCAGGCAAATCTACCATCCCTAAACAGCATGTAAACAAAATTAACTGATTGATCACTTTACATGTCTGTCAAACATGTCTGTGTGTTTACATAAATTGTTCTTATCCAAAATAAACTGCAAAGTGGGCTGAACTCGCAATGAAATGCAAGTAAAGTAGCAACAGATTTTCTTCTGTATGGTGAAGCAGATCCAAGACAATTATAATAAAAAATGGTGGCATGGACTGTGTTCTATTTAGTTGTTGTTAATTGTATGTTGAGATGTGGGATTAGTACTCAAAAGAGGAGGCAGATTAATATAAGCTTGCAGTAGAGGGCAGGTTTATTTTGATTAAACATGATGTAAAAAAAAAAATTTTTTTTGTAAAAAATTACAGTTTTACAAGGATGAATTATTCCAAGATCTATAACATGCATTCAGACATTCCTAAATGTCACATTTTTAATTCCTGAATTTTAATTTCTTGCTGTCTTTTTTTTTTTTTTTTTTTTTTTTTACTAAGTCAAGCATAATTGTTAATATTTCTCTTACTTAATATTGTTTCTATTACACTTGTGTGACTCAAACTACGGCGCTTATGCTGTGGACATAATAGTAATAGTACATAATAGAAGTCGACCGATTGATCGGCCGGCCAATCAATCAGCCGATTTTTGGCATTTTTTAATTAATCGGCATCGGCCGATTGTGCTGCAAATTAGGCCGATTAATATACAGGTGCGTCTGCAAGCAACACGTGATGCTGCCTCGTGCGGCAAGCAGATTGCCATTCCACGGGCACAACGGATAACCCTGTGATGTCCCCCTCTGCCTGCCAACTTTTTTAAGAGAGAACTCCCTCAGCCGTCATCACTGCGCCGCGTGACGCTCCTGTTCAATATTTCTCTCTATCATACTGCTCAGTTACCGCTCATTCTCACCGGAAAAGCTAAGTCCGCTCAAATAACGCGCCAACAAGAAATGTCTATGTAACATTAGTATACTTGTACTTGTTCCAGTTTGCAGTAGTGCTGCTGTGCTGTGACATGCTGTGGTACAGCTGATCTCCTTCACTGATCTGCTCCCCGCTATGCTCTGCTCACATGCGCTGATAATACAGCTTATGAGACGCGCGTTTTCCTTTTGCACACAAACTGAATCGCGTGTGACGTCTCAATGAGGACATAAACACACGAACAACATCTCCAGAACTGCTCTGAGAGTCACTTCATGAGCGTTTCACCGTTTCATTTTAGTGAAACAATCGTCATATCATATACACACAGAAATGTAAAGGTATTCACATCACATTTGCCTTGGAGAGTGAAGTTGGTTATGAAGTATGAAACCCTGCTCCGGACATTGCAGCAGAAATATTTGTTCAGCAGAATGTACATACTACTACTACTAAAATTATAAAACTATTTTTTAAGAATGATCACACATTTGTATAAAGTTTCCCTTTGTTTGCCTTAGCAATAATTTAAAGATAAATTAATTTTATGTTTTATGCACAGATAACAACACAGAATTTTGAGGAAAAAGAAAACATCAAAACAAATAACAATAAAACATTAGACCCATTATAATTAATTATAACACATGGATGTTGAAGGTAACTGAGGAAATCCCCGCCTAGAGAAAGGAAAAAACTAAAAACTATTTGCAAAAACAACAACAACAGTATATTTTGCATTAAAATAATACATTGAAATTTAATATGAATAAATTATCCAATTTTCTTTCAATAAAAGGTGGTTATTTTATTGGCTTGTGTTTTTTGCAGTAAACACTACTCTTGTTATTTTATTTAATTATTTATTTTATTTCTTACATTTTTTCCTAGATTTTTATTACCTGTTGTGTATTTATTATTTAATGTATACGATTTAAATTATACAAGACACTTTGTAAAATGTTTAATATTAAGCACTTACTTCTTATTACTTGCGATTTTATGAGATGAAGGAAAAAGAAAAGAAAGGAAATCCTGCAAAACACATACCTATAGACGGCCAGAGAAAAACCCTGAACTCGTACCACGCATCCACATGAAATGTTTTTTTTCGTATTTTTTGAAAGTTTAGCACCATTTTTGCAAATTGAGAAATGTAAAAACGCTTTTGTAGTTTATAAACACTTAGTGAATACCTATAGTGGATAACACAAGTTTTTTGCATTTTCAAGTTTGAATTTTCACTGACAAGCTACGCAATATCGCGTTCAGTATCGCAGATGAATCGCCTTCGATAATGAACGCGAATCGCATAGCTTGTCAGTGAACTACAGCTCTGTGTATTAAATTTAGCGTTAATAAAGGAACCGGCTTTACTGACGAGATGCGCATGCATATCGCATGAGATATATCTCCCAGCCCTAGTTCAATTAGAGTTAAGAGAACATTAAAGGTTTATGTGAATTTGTATTTATTTATTTAGTTATTTATTTTTAAACGGTGCAATATGACTGTGGCAAAAATGCACTGGGCTCGATCAGACTATCAGTGAGCAGGGCTACAAAAATGCAAGAGTACGATCTGTAGTTGTCACAAAAGCCTTGGAGCTGTCAAAAGTAATAAAAAGCGGCATCTGGTGGACTTTACACATCGTTCATTTACTCATAATAATACTAAAATACAAAACTGGTTGAAAATCAGTGAACTTAGCCTTTTTGAAGGTGCAATATTTAGGAACTATAATATCCTAGATTAGGAGTTTTAAACGGACAATTCACTGACTATCGTTATTTTTAAACTAATAAAAAAGCTTGAAGACTTTTTTTTTACTCCACTTGAACACCTTGGCAACTGCATAGCAACATGCCCTGGAGTTTTACTTGTGCAAGCACTAGGTAGAGTTTTGGTAAAGTATTTCACAGGCTTAAAACGATCTTGATGCAGGGGTAACCAGTGAACTCATGGTAGACATCCTCACTAATGTAAACCAGATTTTGTCCGTGATCGTTAGTCCCCTTCCCCCTACTGCTGTAATGCAAACAGTCCTGCCACACCCATGGAAACTCTCGAGAGCTCCTGGAAATATTGCAGTCAGACGATGCATGTGGTCCTGATCAGTGTCACCACTCCCTCCCAGCTCCAGCTCGCAGCCATTCGGAGAACTAAATGTGCTGCTTTCTGTAAACACGCAGATTAAATATAGCAGGCAGTTCTAGCGGGTCACTTTGCTGTTTTGACTGTATGGCTCCGTTGTTGTGTAGTTTGGAAAAGTTTATTTTAAAGAGTTTCTACTGTGACAGGAAATTATGCTAAACTCTGAAGAAAGTGAAACTCGTGAGTACAGTTGCACGTGCTTTTTAATCATTGTCTGTTTTTGTCATATCGCGTATACCTCTGTGGATGTTGTTGCACTATTTTAACTGTTTTCATGCGGTTGCTATCATGTACCTGTAAAAACTAGTCAAAACTCATTTGAATTTATTTCTCATCTTCAACTTCGAGACATTTAATGTCTAAAGGTTTATTCTCAAATGCTTTAAATTAAGTTTTTCAGAATTATTTTTAATGTATTTAGCAGATAGTGATTGAAAACTGTATACTAGTTCATTTCTAATGCTAGATGCTGTAAGAACTAAAGATTTATTTTTAAATGCTTGAAATATTTTTTTGATTAAATAAAAAATATGGCTAAATATGAGTTTCTTTTCAAAATGAATATGGTCACACTTTATTTTAAAGTCCAATTCTTGCTATTAGCAAACCATTAACTATTTTGCCTCAAGAAACTAATTTGCTGCTTATTAATAGTTAGTGTGGTAGTTGTCAAGTTTGGGTATTTGGTAGGATTAGGAATGCAGAATATGTGCTTTATTAGTACTAATAAAACAGCCAATATGTTAATAATAGGCTTGCTAATAAGCAAGCAACTAGTTAATAGTGAGAATTGGTCCCTACACTAAAGTGTATTTTTGACAAAAAAAAATTAATACACCTTTTTACTAAATATAAGTGTAAAACGTGGTGAACTAAAGCAAGCGTTACTTGAATTAAATGTTATGTAAAATAAGATAAAAAAGGTTAACTTATTTTATGTCATATAGTTAACAAAAAATTGAAATGATTAAAACTATACATATATTTAAAAATAACAAAAAGCTAATATAAGTTGCAACAACTTTAATTAAAAGTAGCAGGAAAGCATAAAATATAAACAAAATAAAATAAAAACCATTAACAAAATCTATTATAGTGTCTCAACGATAAATTAAGTCTTCTTAAATTGTGTGCATTACATGCTTTGTATGCCTTTGCAAACATAATGTAGAGTGCTTTCTGAATAATGCACTTTTGTTTTTTATGTTACAGGACAGACATCTATGAAGAGGCTGTAGTTGTGCGTCATATTTGGATTAAACGTCTGGAAATTGTGAGCCGTTCCTCCCCAACGCCCTTCACATGTCATGAGCATGGCCAGACAAGGACTTCGTGTTTCATAGCAGTGTGTGCCTATGTCGGATTCTCCATTACATTTCTACAAGCTCAAGGGCTGATATGAATAAAGTAGCATCGTGGTCAGAGGAGGAGGTCTCGCTCTGGTTGACCGATCAGGCCCTGCAGGAATACTCAGAACCATTACGAAACTATGACGGACCGGCTTTGTTAAGTCTTACGACGGATGACTTCGAGAGGTCACCCCTCTCCAGGGTCACGTCAGACGGTGGTCGTCTGCTCCTGGAAAAGATTGAGACTCTTAAGATCGAGCATCATATCGACGTCCACAAGAATGGACATGCCAACGGGCACATGGTGTTGAATCATAACGGGAATGCGGGGAGTGCCGGAAAGGCTCACCGGAACGGCGTGGTGAATGGCTTCCACAAGGACCTGGTGCAGATTCCCATACCAGAGCCATCTTCTACGCAGTTCCCTCCTGAGTGGGGAAAGACCGCCGTGGCTCTTGTCTATGCCTTATGCTGCTTCGTCTTGACCACCGTCATTATTTCTGTGGTTCATGAACGTGTGCCTCCTAAGGAGGTATCTCCACCACTCCCTGACAAGTTCTTTGACCTTTTTGATCGAGTGGAGTGGGCTTTCACTATATGCGAGATCAACGGAATGATTCTGATGGTCTTGTGGATTATACAGCTGAGTCTCTTAAAACACAAGTGAGTTTTAACCCTAAATTTCACTCTGGGCGACTAAATAATGTTTAATATTTGCCAATGGCTAATAAATTCTCAGATTTTATTCTCCAGTGCGTGAGCTGGAGGCTATAAGTATAAGTTTAGCACAGATATATTCACGCGCGGAACACTGACTGAGCGCTTCAGAGTTTCTCTCTCCGTCAAGCGATCTGTGCTGTTTTTCAGTTCCTCTGAATGGATGCGCAGCACACCTGTATTTGACGTACCGTGAACTCTAGGCGCACGACTCGCCGACGCTTTGGTGAGAGCAGAGAGAGCAAGTGAGAGTCTTACACTACATGCAGAATTGACGCGCTACATGTAAACGATCCTTTGGATTTTTTCAGCTTTTAAGAACTGTCTGGTTTTCTGGTAGTGGGCGGAACTAATGCGTAACGGCAATCTTATTTAGAGATCGACCGATATATCGGTTTACCGATATTTTTCCCGATATTTAAGCATTTTACCATAATCGGATATCGCATTACACAATTATACAGAGTATAACCAGCAGTGAAATGTGTTCTCTGTATTTAACCCATCCAAGCACACACACAGTAGTGAACACACACTTGGAGCAGTGGACACACACACACACACACACACACACACACACACACACACACTGGAGCAGTGGACACTGTTCACTCAGGAGAAGCTCCAGCACGACCACCGCATGTAACTTTATACAAGATTCACTTGTTTGAAACACACTAAATTATATTAACATTTACTATAGAACCATTATTTCACCAATAAACATCTAAATAAATACATCTCTATCGAAATTAATTATTTATTATCTCCACAAGCGATCGCAGTTTGAGTATAGTTCTGTGTAAATAGATAAACCACGCTGTCAGCAGTTTTCATAATCTAGAATGACAAAAACATTTTAATAATTCTGATAAAACGTGCCACTTAAGAAATGCAATAAAATACGATGTTTTGTTTGTTATAGCTTATTTCAATATTCCAGAGAATATTATTCAGTGAATTATTCTTCACTCTTTAGTCTATTAAACAGCGTCTAAACCTAAAACTGTAGTTTAAAATGAGTTAAAAAAGTTGATATGACTTCTGTCCTTTATTTTCTCCATTTGAAAACATTAGACATTCTTTTGCTTATTGTTAATATCAGTGTTGCTGATGATGCTTTTTATAAATAAAACATTTTTATTGTTGTAATTTGAAGAATTTGACATGAAAATGTTAATTTTCAACAGTTGTTTGTTGTTGTTAAGATGACTGAAAGAGGAAAAACCAAAGCGAAGAATGGACTTACTTCACTCTGTACTTTATAACAGTGAATAAATATCGGTTCTGCATATCGGTTATCGGGCACATAAACGTACAAATAATCGGTATCGGTATCGGTTATAAAAAATCAATATCGGTCGATCACTAATCTTATTGGCTGGTGCTCTCCTATTATCGTGCCGGTTTTGATTTCAGCGAATCAGTTCGAGTGAACGCACTCAACCTGATTAATATTCATGGATCCAGCAGCTCGTTGATCCTTAGTGCGTTTTATACTGTTCTTATTAGCAGAATTTGTATTATTATTATTATTATTATTATTATCGTCTTATCAGGATTATTATTTTTTTTTTTTAACAGAAACACTGAATAACCAAAAAAAAAGCACCACCATCAGTCCTAAATTCAGTTAAAATGTCTATGCATGCATTCATACATGGCTGTTAAGTTTTAATTCTAATTACTTTAATTCTAATTATCATAATGTCATATTATAATGCTTGACTGACTGATGTTAAGAGTGTACTTTCAGATATTTAAAAAGCTGTACCATTTTACAAACATATACAGTGTATTACAGAGTATATATATGCCTAGTATATCAGTCTGGCGAGTACACAAAAAAATATACTAGCCAATGGCGTTTCAATTGCCAAGGTGTCCATAGAGGGTTGGTTATCTAAGTAGCACAATGATCTATGAATCATTTGAGAGTCTTACATGAATGCTGTTTGTAGGTGATTCTCATAAATCCTGGAATGTCCAAGGCATATTTTACCACAAATTCAAAATAAATACATGTTCATTTGCTTTAAAAACAGTGAGGAGAATTTTTAGACTTTGACATTATTTTCATGACAGCTAAGCATTTTAACTTAAATTAGAATCATATTTTATTGCATTACAGTAATCATTTGTGCTTAATTGTCACATAATATTATTAAAATAATATATTATTCATGAAATTCAAAATGAATCAGAAGAAAATATCATGTAACTTTTTTTGCATTGTAGTAATGAGAATAATTTATTTTATTACAGTTATAAGTTGTGCTTATTTGTCAAAGAATATTATTAAAATAACATTTTATTCATGAAATTCTGCAGTAACCAGAAGAAAATATAATTAAATGTTTTGCATTACAGTAAAGCAAAACATTTAATATGTTCTTCTGATTACTATTATAGGACTAATGTATTACTTAAATTATATTTTTGTTACGGTTACACACAATTTTCACTAAAATATTATGTTAATGCATAATTTTTTTTTTTCCTTCTGATTACTGTTTTATGAATAACATATTTTAATATTACATTTATTACAGTCAAGTACAGTTTTCACTAAATTTATTATGAATCGAAGAAAATTTTATTCTCATTACTGTATATTTTTTGTGTACCTTTTTGTGAATTAAATATTGTTTAAATTATATTTTCATAATTAACTACAATTTTCACTAAAATGATCATTACCGCAATGAAATAAAATCAAATTGTTTTTACTGTAATGCAAAAAAATTATGAAATTTTAAATTAATTAAAAAAAAATATTATTTCAATTAAATATTTAATAATATTCATTAATAATAAGACAGAATTATTCTAATTACTGTAATGCAGGAAAAATGTTGATCTCATTGCTGTAATATGAATAAAATATTATTTAAATGATGCTTGAGCATAATTTTCCCTAATTTTTCATTACCATAATTCAAAAACTTGTTCTCATTACTGTAATGCAATTTTTTAATTTTATTTAAATGAATATCTATAAAGAGTTTTGTATTTCACTGTAGGAATAATCATTAAGAATAATCATGTAAAATGTCTGGATGTCACATTATGGTGGAATTTGAAAATGTGCTTAATTGTCGCGACTGTACCTTCAAAATTCAAAACCCTTAATGAATAGACCAAGTCTAATTTCATATTTATGTCTGTTCATTTTAGGGAGAAATGTAAAATGTGACTTGCTTTGACATGCGCTCTGTTAGTACCATGGTTCAAATATTGAACATCTTCCTTCCTCAGATCAATTGTAGGTCGACGCTTCTTTTTCATAGTCGGGACACTCTACCTCTACAGGTGCATCACCATGTACATTACTACTCTCCCTGTGCCTGGCATGCACTTCAAATGCTCTCCTAAGGTAAAAACAACAAAACCTCACTTTTTTCCCCTCATTCCCATATTATTTTATAGCATTGTTAAAATGAAAAATAGAAGTGTCATTAAAAACTTGTTCGTGATTCGCATGTTCAGGCATAGACTATGTAATTGTCCTGGCTCGTTTAATGATCGATACTGTACTTGTTTCATTTTTGGGAAAGATTACAGAATGTTATTTGTTCATATGTGATGTATTGTTGGAAGTGTAGTGTAACGGGATAGTTGAGGTGACCATGTATGTTTTGAGCAGTTGATGTGAAGTATTTGTGAGTGTTCTATAAATGTCCTCAGTGCAGAGGTCACAAAGGGACATATTTCACATTGCACAGAGAAGCTGCTCATGGAAAATGTGCTATTTGCATCTGTTTTTTCTTCTATATGCTCTGGCAAACAATTTATATTGAGGAAAAGACAGGGGGATAGAGTGTCAGAAAGACTGGATTTGATTTCATTCAATTTTTTTACTCAATTTTTAATTTCCATTACATTTATGGGATCTGCCAACCCCATCTCATGAGAAAAAGTAACTCTAAAAATGTATAAGGTGGTAATTTCATATGAATTTTTACGATGGGATTCGTATGGAACTGTATGGTTTTTCTTTTAGGAAAAAACATAAGCATGGAGGTCCACCCCTAAACCTAACTCTAAACCCAAATATTGTTTTTCTAATTACTGTTATATGAATAATATGTTCATATATTTGAATAAATATAAACTATATTTTTATGATCATTTCACTAGGACAATTTCAGCACGATATTTATTATTTTTGTCGTGTACTGTCGTGTTAAAAGTATTACTAAGTGTTTAACTGTTTTTACCTGATTTAGTTTACTTTTATTAATATAATTTTTTTATTTGGAACATAATAATTGTACCCAGAATTAACATCATACAAGGGTTGATTAAAATATGCAAAGTATTTACGTCTTTTGTTAAAGTCTCGCCACACAAATTTTTCAAGTGTTCTGGTTTAAAAAAGATTGGGTCTATTTTCCTGTCTTTAACCATGAAATTTGCTGTTCAGATTATGATCCTAATGATAAATAAATGATTAATATAAATCCCCACGCAATGGGCTCAGATTAGTTAGCTGGCCCAGTGTGTTGTGATTTGGTAAATCACCTAGTGGATGTTCAAGTTCATTTTATTTGCATAGCACATTTACAACAGCCACCAGGCTGAGAATAAGAGAAGTAAAAGTCAAATAGTGAATTATTTTGAAAATGTGTAATTTTCCTCATGTAAAAGAATAGGGAACTGTTTTCCCCATCAGTGGCCCTCTTTCTGTACTGCATGAATCTTAAGACAAAATCTGCACGTACCGGAAAAATAAGCAATATTATTGTGAAATGAAATTGTTTAGAGATTAACTCCTCTAGTGTTACCATGCTGACAGTCCACTGGTGATCCTTTCACAACTGTGTGTGTGTGTGTGTGTGTGTGTGTGTGTGTGTGTGTGTGTGTGTGTGTGTGTGTTGTGTGTGTGTGTGTGTGTGTGTGTGTGTGTGTGTGTGGTGTGTGTGTGTGCGCCAACATGTGTGTGTGTGTGTGTGTGTGTGTGTGGTGCGCGCTCGTCCAGGGGGGCCCAAACACAATGAAGATATATATATTTTATACTATGGGCTATCTACAAAAGTAAAAGAACCAAAACACCAGAAGACATTGAGCAAATAAATATAATAAACAATAAAAAATGACAAACTATTTCCATGTTTTTTTATGTTGGGAAATCACTCTTTCTTTCTCCTGTTCTCTCACAGACGCACACACAGTACAGACACGCACTCGCGCACACACGTGGACAGAAACTTGTTTGTCAGCGCTGCCCCGCGATTTATCAATAAAATAGTTTTGTAGCTGAAAAGGTACATGACATTCGACAGTAGCGAGTTTCTTATTGCAGTTCAACTTAAAGATTCACTTTTAGTAGAGACGCTGCTGAACACTACTGAGAGTCGCACAGACGCAGGTATTCACATGCGCTTAATCTCGCTCTCTCTCTCTCTCTCTCTCTCTCTAATAACTACGTTAGACTGCATTTACAATTGCATTAGCCTGCATATCAATGGCCCAAGCCTCTGCTATTAGCTCTAAAATTACATTTTGAAATTTGCAATTTAAGGTTTATGAGGTGCGCAAGAAATTAGTTCAACACACACGAGATTTCAGGACAGAAACATGACAAATCTTTAAAAAAGTCTTAAAATAATTAATGTGAACTATGTCTTGATGTGACATAGGCGGTTAAAATAATGAAATAATGCGAAGTGGTTGCTGGAGCTTATTAATGGAACGGTTTTCTCCATTTTCAAACAGACGTTCTATTTTTATTGACTGAACGCAAGTGCTTATTGCTGTAGAAAACACTGTTTCCACTGATTACGAAATATTTTTGTTTGCTGGTATGGTAATATTATATAGGCCTATTAATAAGCATTGCAATAATTAATAAACATATTTTTTTGCCTGTGTGTGCGTGTGCGCGTATGTGTGTGTGTGTGTGTGTGTGAGAGAGAGAGACTCAATATGGTCGATGAGATGCAAGTCAGGAAATCCACACCACGGGACCTGCAGGAAACATTATCAAGCCCAGCAACTCTTTTTAGAACCTGCTTTCCTGTTGAATGCAGTTGCTGAAAGATAGCCCAGAAAAAAAAACAGGACCTTTGTTTTCTGAGAGCTATTTTTTGCTTTTATGTTGAGTCTCAAAGGGCTTATTTGTTGATGTTTGCTCTCGACATGAACACATGCTGAGTTTGTAGAAACAAAGTGTATGAAAACAGTTTTTAAGGAATTCTAGGAGAATGTCATGATGCTAATGCTTGTTTGTCGTTTCTGGCAGCTGTATGGTGACTGGGAATCTCAGATGCGGCGGGTGATGAAATTGATTGCCGGAGGAGGTCTGACCATCACCGGCTCTCATAACATGTGTGGAGACTACTTGTACAGCGGCCACACGGTCATGCTGACCCTCACTTATCTCTTCATGAAGGAGTGTGAGTAACTCACACTGACTTGAGACAACACCGTCCCCTAGTGGACAGTTGAAGCACAAGTTCTGGTTATACTGTGGTACCAAAAAGTATTTGGATATTGAGATGCACTTAAAAGTGTAAGAATTGTATTGCTTTAGATGATTGTGATTTTTGCATTCCTGGTTATGTTTAGATCAGGTGGATCGAAAGCTTAAAAATGTAACCGTTGTCAACCAAAATATATTTTATATGATCAATATTTCCTCACAGATGAGTAGTTATTCAAATATAGTGAAGTTTTTATTGTTACTGAGTTATTACAGTGTTATTACAAAACGTTCACCTTTTTATCATCAAACAAATTTACATTTTTTTTTTTTTTTACATGAACTACAGGAAACCCACTCTGATGCAAAAAATAAATAAATCAAATAAAGTCGGCACCAGTAGCCTCGTGGTTAGTGCACGGACATATAGCGCAACTGTGCTCGTGGTGACCCGAGTTCAATTCCCGTCTCGAGGTCCTTTGCCGCTCCCGCTCCCCTCTCTCCATCCAATGCTTTCTCCACTGTCCTGTCCATATAAAACCCACAAATAAAGCTTAAAAAATAAAAAGAAATACATTTGATTTGAATATATCATGTGAAATTTATAAGAACATATAATTTTGAGAATGTGTATGTTTATTCTTCCATTGAAATCAATGGATTTTTATATCTTTGAACTTATAAACTGTAGAAATCATGATAGTCAAAGTATGTATCAAAAATAGTCACATTTATGAATCTACATTTATAAAACCTACATGTTCCTTTTCTAAATAAAACATAAATATTACTCTAGAATGTTTTCAGACAAAATATATTCATTGTACTTGCATAAGTTTCACTTTTTCATCAATTTTTCATGCTACGGTGGTTCAGTAGGAGTCAATGGATCACAAGAAGTTCATACTGATGTTTATTAACAATATTCAGTCCCAGTTTTTTTTTTTGAGACTGAATTATTATTATTATTTTAGAATTTGTAGAATTTGTAAACATTTGATAGTCTTGGCTTATTTGCAAAGTTTAATTACTGTGCTAAAAATCATTAACAAGTTACTGCATGTATCGCTTACATTTCTGTATCTAAACCTGTTATCGTTTATTATTTTAAGACTTTACAGCATTGACAATGTGCTGAAATGTTCAGTGCAAATAAAATGTAATGGTCCTCAGTAGAGATCGACCGATATATCGGTTTACCGATATTTTTCCTGATATTTAAGCATTTTACCATAATCGGATATCGGTTTTGAAAAAAACAATAACCAATATAATTTTTTTTTTTTTGTCATACACAATTATACAGAGTATATCCAGCAGTGAAATGTGTTCTCTGTATTTGACCCATCCAAGTACACACACACACACACACACACACACACACACACACTTGGAGCAGTGGACACACACACACACACACACACACACACACACACACACACACTTGGAGCAGTGGGCACTGTTCACTCAGGAGAAGCTCCAGCACGACCACCGCATGTAACTTTATACAAGATTCACTTGTTTGAAACACACTAAACTATATTAACATTTACTATAGAACCATTATTTCGCCAATAAACATCTCTATCGAAATTAATTATTTATTATCTCCACAAGCGATCGCAGTTTGAGTATAGTTCTGTGTAAATAGATAAACCGCGCTGTCAGCAGTTTTCATAATTTAGAATGACAAAAACATTTTAATAATTCTGATAAAACGTGCCAGTTAAGAAATGCAATAAAATACGATGTTTTGTTTGTTATAGCTTATTTCAATATTCCAGAGAATATTATTCAGTGAATTATTCTTCACTCTTTAGTCTATTAAACAGCGTTTAAACCTAAAACTGTAGTTTAAAATGAAGTTGATATGACTTCTGTCCTTTATTTTCTCCATTTGAAAACATTAGACATTCTTTTGCTTATTGTTAATATCAGTGTTGCTGATGATGCTTTTTATAAATAAAATGTTTTTATTGTTGTAATTTGAAGATTAAATTTTACATGAAAATGTTAATTTTCAACCGTTTTTGTTGTTGTTAAGATGACTGAAAGAAGGAAAAACCAAAGAAAGAATGGACTTACTCACTCTGTTATTTATTTACTTTATAACAGTAAATAAATATCGGTTCTGCATATCGGTTATCGGGTACATAAACGTACAAATATTTGGTATCAGTATCGGTTATAAAGAAAAATCAATATCGGTCGATCACTAGTCCTCAGTATACATTTTGAGTCGACTTTATGTAAGTTTTGCTTGCTGTCAGTAGATTTTTGTCGGGCACACATGCCAACATTGGCATGCAGAGTGTGCAAGTGGGAAAACTGCATTCTGACATACATTTTAAATGAATCGTTCCTCATAGCCACACAGCTGGTTAGGAGGTATAAATACGTGTGAGAATGAACCTGCGCTAGTCTACAGATGTGCGTGGCTCTGGCAAACCTGACATGACCGCTGTGCATCCGAGGTGATTTCAGTGGACGCTTATTGGCATAGTGGTTAACCAGAAAAATAAAAAATGGCACTTCATGCCCAAAAGGTTGAAGTGATCAACCTTGCCTTATTTCATTGTTATCTATTAGGTAGACTCCAAACTTTTGTTCTACATTATAAGACCCCTGATTGTCTTGCTCCCCACAGATTCTCCTCGAAGGTTCTGGTGGTACCACTGGGGCTGCTGGGCTCTGTTTGCAGTGGGAGTTTTTTGCATCCTTCTTGCTCATGACCACTATACGATTGATGTCGTCGTGGCCTACTTCATCACTACACGTCTCTTCTGGTGGTATCACACAATGGCCAACCAACAAGTATGCCACACATGCTAAAATTTCCATTTAGATTTCTGTGTCAACCTGTATATGGTTTATTTTAACCTTCTACATCTGTATCTTTTCTAGGCTCTCAAAGAGTCATCACAGACCAACTTTTTCACCCATGTATGGTGGTACAGATTTTTCCAGTACCTGGAAAACAACGTTCCCGCCGTCGTGCCCCGCAGCTACCAGAAGCCCTTCTCGTGGCGATCGCTGCATTGGGGCCACGTGAAGTACACACGGATAGACTCAGATTGACTGATGTGCAAGTGCTATGTTTAGAAGTTGGTCTCCAAAATATGTGCCCAAAGTGCCGAAACAAGCCTGAAGTCGTAGCTGATCCCTTTAATTAACAAAACCAGTCATCCAAAGTATCTCATGCCTCTGTGACGTCCTCACAGGATTGGTTTTGGATGTAAAACTTAGCACATATAGGGCTGAGAACAATTATGGCTTTAGGAGAAACCATTGTCAGTAATTTTCTTCTCTCCAAATTGTGTTATTGGGCTTGCGTTGGCCCGCAGCATCATCCTGCATGGCACCAACAACATTCACAAAAGACGAGCCGGCAAACTAAAAGTTATTTATTTGTATCTTCAGTATCTTTACCCCTGTTTACAGGCACAAAGCCATCTTTTCGAGCTATTTTTTTGTTAACTCAAGTAAGCAATTTGACAAACTATAAACAGTGCATTTTTCAGTTTTGTACAGCCTTACATGTTTCTAGTCGTCTGCTAAACAACACGTGCTGTCAGAGAAAGTTTATATGAATATATTGTTTATTTTTTGAACTAATATTTACATCGAGAGCTACAAAAGATGTTTATCGTTTGGATAATCTAATGAATGTTCCTCAGTGCCTTAATAGTTCATTGCGAACAGTGTTCTGACAGTCTGCTGTAGTCATTTTGTTATGTTTGTCAGTGTTTTGAACCATGTATGCTTGAAACAGAACTCACCTCGTCGCTCAAATGTGACAATACTGTTTGTTTTGAACGTGTATTTGCATGACTGTGTCAGCAGAGCTAACGGTGTTGTCCATAACCATTTCTTTGATGTTTTCGGAATGTATTTATTTATGTCTTTGTTCTGTTATATTTAGTATTTGTCTCTGGAAACGTTTTTTGGCACGTTGTTTGTCTGTCAGACAGCCGGTGCTTTATGGCTCTGACTGAAATCCAGGTCTCTGGAGTGTTCTGGGTTTGACTGACAAGATGATGTGAACCAATCCATCCTTTCCATGAGCCAGAACAGATGATCTGCACCCATTGATCCATCCAATTCAACAAGCTGCTATACTGTGATGTAATATTAGGAGGTGTTCATCTGTTGGCAAACAAATAAAGTACAACAAATCAGCACAAATCAGCTTTGCTTCATTATTTGATTCTTTTTTTAGTGACGGTGTCCATATAGAAAATCTGAGTTATCAGTATTTGTCATGATATAAACATTTTTTAAGGCTTTTTTAATTATTTTGTAAGACCAATATCGTATATCAATTGTTTTATTTATACTTTATTTTAAGATGTCTTTGTTACAGTGTAATTATACATTTACATAAAGTGCAATATACATATTTTAGGGTTTGGTTTAGAGGTAGTTGCATGTAATTATGCATAATTTATTACTTCAGTAAGCAGTTTTGCAGGTAATGAATTACAAGTAACGCAAGTTACGTAATCAGATTACTTTTTCCAAGTAGGTATGTAACATGCTACTTTTTAATTTACAAGAAAATATTGTGCGATCATGATGTTACTGTAGTTCTAGACTAAATGTGAACATGCATTTACTCGTCTCACTTGCACAAAACCAGTTTCAGTATTCCACAAAATGAATAATAAAATAATAAATCAAATAATTAAATGTTTCATTATTTTAAATGCAAAAATCATTCATGTATCTAATCCCATTTTTTGTTAAACAGTGCAAGCATAGCTTGACACAGGACAAGAAGGGTCTATTATTGATATTTATTCATAGCTGCACCATTTTACCCACAGCAATAATACATTTTAATTTGCTGCATCCCACTTCGAACCTTCTAGATTTAAGTATTTCATAACTTGGAAGAAATCAGAGCATTCAGTCTCTTTTTGTACTGCATATATGCATCACAATTTTGTATTTTTTATAAATGTACTTTGCATGTATTTTGTTACATTTATTATTAACTGGAAATTATCTCTGGTTAAAATGTACTTCTTGATATGGTCTGCTGTATCTCAAACATTATGCAACTAATCTAATCTAATCTGAGAGTTTGGTTTTACACTGTCAACATGATATGGCTAAAACAGTGCAGAGAATATTACCTTTGTCCTTGTGCTGTATAAACTATAAGTGTGCACTTGTTCCACACTCGATTCGCATGTTTCCTCTGCACAAAATCTACTCCTTTCAGTGAATTTGAGACCAAAGTAGCACATGTAAGTACTTTTTCTACTTATTATATCGATCAGGAAATGATTCATTCAGTTTGATATTGTTTTATATTATGTTTCCCTTTGCAGAATAAGCAATAAGTTAATTTAAACCGAGTTAGACGGATCATAAAAATTGGATGCTATTGTTTATTTAGTTATGTAGTGAATAAGCAGTTTCACTTAAAGATGTTTACATAAAGTCCAAAAAAGAAAAATAATTACACAAATGAACCAGTTCAAAAGTTTACATACTCTTGAATCTTATACGGCTTGTTGCATATTCTGCAAGGGGTATGTAAACTTATGAGCATCAGAAGTCAAAATCATCCAAATCAGTCCAAACTAATACTTTTATTTAGCAATGGTGTGTGAAATTGATCAAAAGTGACTGTAATGACTTCATCACTTTTTTATTGCAAGTAAATGCTGATATTTTGAGTTTCAAAAATCCTTAAAACAAGTATGAATGTTTCCCTAAAAATATGAAGCAGCACAACTGTTTTTTTTATTTGATAATGATAATAAGAAAGACTGCTTCAGCAGCAAATCGGCATATTTTAATGATTTCTGAACACTGAAGACTGGAATAATGGCTAGAAATTCAGCTGTTCCTCACAGGAACAAATTGCATTTTAGAATATATTAAAATAGAAAACATTGTTTTAGATAAAATATTAGCATAAAAATATATCAACCCCAAACATTTGAAGTGTAGTGTTATGACATTTAGCAACATAGAAATATGGATTAAAGCTTAACTTTACAGATTGTTCTTTGCTTTTCTGTGTTTAAGTGGAAATGTTCTCACATATCTGATCAGAGTTGTGTAGTGTGTTATATGTGGTATGACAAGCATGTACTGTGTGTGTGTGTGTGTGTGTGTGTGTGTGTGTGTTCTGTCTCTCTCTCTCTCTCTCTCTCTCTCTCTCTCTCTCTCTCTCTCTCTCTCTCTCTCTCTCTCTCTCTCTCTCTCTCTCTCTCTCTCTCTCTCTCTCTCTCTCTCTCTCTCAGTGAAGGGTGATGGCGCGTAAGACTGAGTGCTGTCGGCTCAATGGTCTGGAGATCTCCCTCACAGTGCTCTTCCTTTTGATGACAGCAGTCTCAGTGGGGCTAATAACAGTCCTGGCCCTCAAACTGGATTCAGAAAAACGTAATTACATGTTTTAAAGTCATTCTGAACTGCTCACATGGTTTAATTACAAGAAAATGAAAGCACGTAAACTAAAATGTATTTGTCTTAAGTTATTTGTTTTTTGTTACACATTCTAAGACCTAGGAAAAAGTTATGATTTTATATTCAGAAATTTAATATTTTGAGTTATTTAAATTAGGGAGGAGTGCAGCAAATTTGATGTAGGCTTTACTTTGAAATGTTTTTTACTCAGACTTTTGAATCTCAGTGTCATTTTTTCCATTCATAAGCTTATTGAAAAATCATATCATGTCTGGTTTGAATTATTTGTGCACCAGAAGAAGTGACTCCAGAGGAGCCGAGTCCATCAGTGGATCCTCCAGAGAACCCTTATCTGATCGGTGTGGGTCGAGCTGACTGTACCGGGCCTGTGGCCGATCTGCCTATGGTCCGTTTCATTTCTCTCAATCTCTTTCTGTTCAGTTGATTTCATTTGATTACTCTGAAACCATTTCCAGCCGTTCTGTTTGATTATTGGTGAGGCCTAATAGCTGGACGTTGATATTCATCTGTTGTTAGACTGGTAATGTTTATTACTGTGCATTGATTAGATGTGATGATAAAGGAGATACATCAATGTTAAAGACCTTTAAGATTTGTGTGAATGCTGATTTTGTTTTTTTGTTTGTGGAAAAGATGGGTTACGCTAATACTGAGCAGACGGCGAGAGGGATCCACACACGTCTATTCAGCAGAGCCTTCATCGTGGACGATGGCAATAAAAGAGTGGTGTTCGTCACTACAGACATCGGCATGGTCTCTCAGAGACTGAGGCTAGAGGTAGCGCACACACGTTATTCTGGGTTTCATCTTCTGTAGTCATGGGGAAGGTTTACATAAAGCACTTCTCTTATAATAGCATGTGTGGGTCATTGACAATGGTCATTATATATATATATATATATATATATATATACTGAACAAAATTATAAACGCAGCACTTTTGTTTTTGCCACCATTTTTCATGAGCTGAACTCAAAGATCTAAGACTTTTTTTTCTATGTACACAAAATGCCTATTTCTCTCAAATATTATTCACAAATCTGTCTAAATCTGTGTTAGTGAGCACTTCTCCTTTGCCGAGATAATCCATCCACCTCACAGGTGTGGCATATCAAGATGATGATTAGACAGCATGATTATTGCACATGTGTTGTTTTAGGCTGGCCACAATAAAAGGCCACTCTAAAATGTGCAGTTTTATCACACAGCACAATGCCACAGATGTCGCAAGTTTTGAGGGAGCGTGTAATTGTCATGCTGACTGCAGGAATGTCAACCAGAGCTGTTGCCCGTGAATTGAATGTTCATTTCTCTACCATAAGCCGTCTCCAAAGGCGTTTCAGAGAATTTGGCTGTATATCCAACCGGCCTCACAACCGCAGACCATGTGCAATCACACCAGCCCAGGACCTCCACATCCAGCATTTTCACCTCCAAGATCGTCTGAGACCAGCCACCCGGACAGCTGCTGCAACAATCGGTTTGCATAACCAAAGAATTTCTGCACAAACTGTCAGAAACCGTCTCAGGGAAGCTCATCTGCATGCTCGTCATCCTCATCGGGGTCTCGACCTGACTGCGGTTCGTCATCGTAACCGACTTGAGTGGGCAAATGCTCACATTCGATGGTGTCTGGCACTTTGGAGAAGTCTTCTCTTCACGGATAATTCCTGGTTTTCACTGTACAGGGCAGATGCAGACAGCGTGTATTATGATGTGTGGGTGAGCGGTTTGCTGATGTCAACGTTGTGGATCAAGTGGCCCATGGTGGCGGTGGGGTTATGGTACGGGCAGGCGTATGTTATGGATAACGAACACAGGTGAATTTTATTGATGGCATTTTGAATGCACAGAGATACCGTGACGAGATCCTGAGGCCCATTGTTGTGCCATTCATCCACGACATCACCTCATGTTGCAGCATGATAATGCACGGCCCCATGTTGCAGGGATCTGTACACAATTCCTGGAAGCTGAAAACATCCCAGTTCTTGTATGGCCAGCATACTCACCGGACATGTCACCCATTGAGCATGTTTGGGATGCTCTGGATCGGCGTATACGACAGCGTGTTCCAATTCCTGCCAATATCCAGCAACTTCACACAGCCATTGAAGAGGAGTGGACCAACATTTCACAGGCCACAATCAACAACCTGATCAACTCTATGGAAGGAGATGTGTTGCACTGCGTGAGACATATGGTGGTCACACCAGATACTGACTGGTTTCCGGACCCCCCAATACAGTAAAACTGCACATTTTAGAGTGGCCTTTTATTGTGGCCAGCCTAAGGCACACCTGTGCAATAATCATGCTGTCTAATCAGCATCTTGATATGCCACACCTGTGAGGTGGATGGATTATCTCGGCAAAGGAGAAGTGCTCACTAACACAGATTTAGACAGATTTGTGAACAATATTTGAGAGAAATAGGCCTTTTGTATACATAGAAAAAGTTTTATATCTTTGATTTCAGCTCATGAAAAATGGTGTCAAAAACAAAAGTGTTGCATTTATAATTTTGTTCAGTGTATATATATACATATATATATATATACACACGCACGCATGCACGCACGCACGCACACAAACATTGTCAGTGATCTGGTAAAGGAAAATTGCTAGTAAATTTCATAAATACAAAGAACACGTTTAATAATAATAATAATAATATATGCTGATAATTAATATATACTACTAGAAATTCTGAATATACAGTACTATATTTTATTTAAAAGCTCTTTATTAAGTGTTTAAGTAGTTTGGTACTGTTTTTTGTATTATTTATGAGTTGACAAATCTATAACACTTTTCTATATTCTACAAAAGCTTTTCAAAATGTTTCAACACATGCTTTCTACTTTACATTTTTTTTTTATTAAATATTATAATAAAGCTGTCAGGATTTTGTATTGCTGTTATTATTTTATTTCATTGTTACACCACTTTCAAACCAGATTTGGATAATTTCGGTCATATTTTTACTTGTTAGTGACTGTGTTCATATAATGTATTTCCAATACTGCAGTGTTTACATGCTGTTTTATTGTGATTTAAAATCAGTATGTGCCACTAATTTTACTATTATGATTCCTATATGATCATGAGCTTTAATTGCATCAGTTTGATCGTGTTTGCATGCGGTAAAGTTTTATCGCAATATTGCTCAAAACTCATTAGAATTGCATTATGAGGGTGTATTTAAAATCATTGTCCCAAACCATTTTAGGTTCTGCAAGAGCTAAAGGCGAAATACGGAGACCTGTACAGACAAGACAATGTGGTCATGAGTGGCACACACACACATTCAGGCGTGGGAGGCTATTTCCAGTACACCCTCTTTATGATCACCTGTAAAGGCTACATTAAGCCGTCTATACAAGCCATCGTCAGTGGAATAGTCAAGGTATGCTTCACTGGCATGCTCTCATTTAAAAGTACATTTCTGATATGTTAACATATAAATTATGTACTCTTTAAATTAGTTCATGTAAATGCCTTCAGCATGTCATTGATCATATTTTCCATCCTCTGCATCAGAGCATTGATACAGCTCACAGGAATTTAAGACCTGGACGAATTTTTATAAATAAAGGACAACTGATCGACAGCAACTTGAACAGAAGCCCACATTCATACATGAACAACCCTGAGGAGGAGAGAAACCGGTTTGTTTGTGTGCTGATGTACTCATATTGATCCAGCTGCAGTTTAAAGTAACTCAGATCCCACCAGTGTCAGAAATCAGCTTTCATTATTAAAGGGATACTTCACCACAAAATAAAAAAGCCTTATGTTTCTGTCTTCTGTAGAACACAAAACAAGATATTCTGAACCAAACCATTTTGGGTCCCATTGACCTCCATAGTATTTATTTATTCATATTATGTAAGTCAATGGAACACAAAACCATTTGGTTACCAACATTCTTCAATAATTTATTTGTGTTCCACAGAAGAAAGTCAGTCATAAAGGTTTGGAACAGCAAAGGGAAGTAAACGGAAAGGACTGTCATTTTTAGGTGAACGGGCAATACTTGAAATTATTTTTATTTTACCAGTATGAGGTTGTTAAAAAAAATCTATGTAGATAAAACACAGTATAATATCAATTTTATGTTACTTAAATACTTAAATACTTACGTGAATATTAAATAAAATGTAAAAAAAAATTTTTTTGCTGAAAATGTAGACATTTTGTTCATTACAAAATCAAATTAACATAAAATATAAATGTGTAAATAAGACAGTCAGAAAGCAAATTACATTTACACTTGTTCAGAAAACATACATTGAATTAGGCCTCAGCAATAATCAAACAGAACAGCTGGAAATGGTTTCAGAGTAACATACAATTATACATTGTGCTATATTACATTGGCATTAAATCACAGAAAACATATGAAGAGTTCATTTGCAAATACAGAACTAAATTTTCACAAATATATTTTTTTTCATTGTGCATTCCAGTTAATTTCAATCAAACTGCAGTTGGGTTATTTTGCTTATGCACAAAATTACTAAAAATACTAGCTAACTAACACAATAAAATACTATAAACACATGATAGCATAATAAAAAACATGATTTTTGACAACAGAGTTATCTGTTTTTGCAAATAAACTCTTCATATATTTGTTGTAATTTCCATTCACTATGATAGAAGTTTACTACTTCCACTTCTGACAAGCCTGGAAATGTGAAAATGGTTCATTTATCCATGTTCTAATATCATTTTTGTAACATTTATTTATTTGCTGTTTTGTCTCAAAGTTGTTTTACAGTAAAATGTGACAAACATCCCCTACCATCAATACAGCTGTAAATCACAACACATTCATTTCTGACTCTGTTTCCAACCCAGATATGAATTCAACACAGACAAGCAGATTGTAATCATCAAATTCACAGATCTGGACGGGGATGGTTTGGGCTTGCTCAGGTATTATATACCATTTACTTTGGAAAATCTTAAGTTCCAGTGCAAACATAGCAAGCTCGTATGGTCTTCAAGGTAATTGACTTCACCAAATACATTGATAATCAATGCAATGCATTAATTATTTGGCTATACATCTGCCCTCAGCTGGTTTGCTGTCCATCCCGTCAGTATGAATAACACCAATCGCATGGTGAGCTCGGACAACCTCGGCTACGCCTCCTATGCCTTCGAGCAAGAGAAAAACATTGGCTTTCTACCCGGTCAGGTAAAAGATTAACCTTTTAATTACAGCCTTTCCCTCTGAGCCCCATCTTCAAGGTTAATTAATTGTCTTTATTAGTTGTAATCTACTTGAAGAGTTCACAAGGACATTTTGCCGTTCAATAAAATCAATAGTTCCCCTGAGAATGCTCTAAACACAGGAGATTTATTGAAGATGTTAATTAATGCTGTTATTATGCAAGATCTGTTTGTCCTATAAATTAAACAGAAGATAAAGTTCAGGTTGCTTACGTCGGCAGCTATCTTTAATAGACTTTTTGACTTGGGGACAGTATGAAAAGCTCAGCACTAATGCATCACACTCTGTATACCTCCAGGGTCCTTTTGTAGCCGGCTTTTCCTCCAGTAATCTTGGAGATTCATCTGCCAACATTCTCGGCCCCGTCTGTGTGAACACAGGCGAGAAGTGTGACTACCTTAACAGCTCCTGTCCCATCGGTGGAGTGAGTCATTATAATAAACATGCTGTATATTAACAGGATTGTTTGCCATTTACTATAGATTTGTACTAAGAATACCTTTAGTTTAATATTTATTTTTTACACACAATTTGTGGGGTATTCAGGAAACAATATGTATAATTTCTATATAATTTGGTTACATTCCATATTATATATTACATTGAAATACAAGGCCGATGTTTTCCAATAAAATATAATACAATTTCTATAATGTGTGTTTGTGTATATATATATATATATATATATATATATATATATGATATATGATTGATTGATTGAAACATTGAGTTTTGTATTTCAACTTAAATAATAGCAGACACTTAGAAATGTTCACTCTCCATGTCCCTTTCAACAGATAAAAGCATGCGCAGCTTTTGGACCGGGTGAGGACATGTTTGAAAGCACCAGGATCATAGGAGAGAATGTGTATAAAAAAGCAAAGGTTTGTGTCATTTGTCATATTGTTTGATCCTGATGTGTATCAGTGGTTGTGGTGTGAGTGCATTACTTGACCTAGTGATTTTGTTCTGCAGGAGCTGTACAGCAGTGCAAAGCAGGAGCTACATGGGCCAATTTACGGCGTGCATCAGTGGGTCAACATGACCGATGAGACTGTCCCATTAAACTCCACTCATGCAGTGAGTACAGGGTTCCTGTGCATAAAATACAGCAAAAGAGACCATTTTCTAAAAGAGTAGTCAAGTCAATTATATTTGAATAGCAGTTTTCAGAATACTCATTGTTTTACAGCAACTTTAAATACATTTTCTATATTCAATAATTGAATTATTTATAATAGTTTTCACTTTTAGGTGAACTGTAAGAAAACACGGTCAAATATATATTTTTTTACTTTATGCATGCATTTAGATAATTATATGTGCAAGCACTTGACTAGTGAAACACCAACTTTGTGCAAAATTGTGTTTCGATGTCATGTTCATGTAAACTCACTTAACAAAAACATAATGATTCGTAAAAAGTGCTGTTTACAATTGGGTACAATAAAGTTTAATCTCAAAAGGACAATTTAATACAACTTTACAGATCAAAAACACATGTTGTAGTGCATAATTCCTGTAGGTTCATTAACACAACCTAAACTCACGTTTCTGCTTTTAAATTTACTAAATTTCCAAATCATAAGTGCAGCACCAAAACATGTTTTTCAGTTGTTTTTACAATCTGTAAAGAGGAGTGAAACATATTTTCTATAGCTACCAGTTGAACGTCACAGATGCTGTCTGTCGAGCTTAACATGAACCAGAAAACTCATCATTGTGGTGTTCATGCCAACACTGTTTCTGTCCTCAGGGACGGACGTGTAAACCTGCTCTGGGCCACAGTTTTGCTGCTGGCACAACTGATGGAGGAGGAGAGTTAAACTTCATGCAAGGTAAGGAGATGCATTTCATAAACAAATATAGCTAAGTCATGTGTTTGGCAAGTACTTATGGTTACATATTTGACAGGCAGATAATTATGGCCATGCTTTTTCTTGTGATCAGGAGATACAGATGGAGATCCTTTCTGGGATGGAATCAGAGATGCGATTTTGGGACAGCCATCCAATGAGACCACAGCTTGTCATCAGCCTAAACCAATCCTCTTCAGCACTGGGGAGGTACGAGGACAATTAAAGCTCTAGAAACAGAATAATAAAACCTGTTGGATTGTTTTATTTGCTTTTATTGATTATTGATTTTATGCAGATGGATTCGCCCCTCCCATGGCATCCAGCCATTGTGGACGTTCAGATCATCACTATCGGCTCTTTAGTCGTAGTTGCGGTCCCAGGAGAATTTACGTGAGTTCTGTTAGGAAAGGTTAATATAGAAAACAGTGGCTCTATAAAGAGCCAATATGGTTTACTCGAAATGTTCTTCTATGTTCTAGTACCATGTCAGGGAGAAGGATACGAGAGGCAGTTAAAAAGGTGAGAATTGCACGTACACTACTGGTAAAAAATGTGGAATATTTGAGACTTTTTAATGACTTACTCACCAAGGCTGCATTTATTTGATCAAAAATACAGTAAGAATAATAATTTTGTATTATGTAATTAAAATAAAAAAATAACTATTCTATTTTAATATTTGTTTGAATGTAATTTATTCCTCTGATGCAAAAGCTGAATTTTAAGCACCATTACTCCAGTGTCACACAATCCTTAAATCATTCTAATATGCTGATTTTGGTGCTTGATTTTATAAATTGGTGCTGAATTATTAAAAATGGTTCTTATCAATATTGAAAACAGTTTTTGCTGTTTTGCAGAATTTAAAATATTTTGCTACTGCATATTATAAATGTCTTTACTGTCACTTTTGCTTAAAAAAATATATATTTACCTCAAACATTTTAATGGTAGTCTATCACAGTTTCTATGAAAATATTAAACAGCAACAACTATTTTTTAACATTGAAATATTTCAGCCAATCAGTATATTAGAATGATTTATGAAAACTAAAGAAATGGCTGCTGAAAATTCAAATTTGCATCACAGGAATAACCTAAATATTTTTAATTACATTAAAACATAAAAAAAAGATTCCAAACCTTTGACCAGTTGTCCACATTTGTCCCAATTTGTTTAAAACCAATTCTCACTATTAACAAACTATTAACTACAACTTTTGCCTTAATATAGTCATAATTTGCTGCTTATTAATAGTTAGTAAGGTAGTTGTTAAGTTTGTATGGGGTAGGATTAAGACATTTCAAATGTGGTCATGCAGAATAAGGTATTAATATGGGCATGTGTGAGTTAATAATGAGAATATGTCCTTCAAACAAAGTTACCAATTTTTTTATTTATTTTTTAAATATGTTTAGAGGTACAGAAAAAAAAGTTTTGTAAAAGTTGATGTCATAACATTTCACTTGTTTTCCATAGGAGTTGGAGGTGAAAGAGTCTTTCGCTAATGCAGAAGTGGTTCTTGCTGGTCTGTGCAACATCTACACACACTACATCACTACATACGAAGAGTATCAGGTGTGTATGCTAGAAATCACTTAGAAGAAAACATACTGTGAAAAGTCATGGTATTTACAGTACATGGCGCTCCTATGTACATGAGTGATCCCAAAAAAATAAGTGTCTGTCTTTTTCCTCTATCCACACAGATCCAGCGATATGAGGGTGCATCCACTATTTTTGGCCCTCACACTCTCTCGGCTTATATCCAGCGCTACAGAGGCCTGGCCAAAGCTATAGCTCATGTAATGCTCTGCTGCCTTACTGTATTTGTGACATTTTGATGAACTGAAATAGCCTGGCTGATCTCATGAATAAACCAATCTTCCACAGGGAACAATAGGAGAGCTGCCGAAGGGTCCTGAACCCCCTTTCTTTGATGAAGACAGACTTTTCAATCAAGTGAAGGACCCGGTGGCAGATGTAGCACCAGCTAACACCACATTTGGCGATGTCTTAGAGCAGGTTAACCTTGTCTATAAAGTGGTAGGTCAATAATTGTGATGTACAAACAGTACAGTAAATGTGCGGTCACATTTATCATTGTTTGGCACAATTTGTTTCAGGCAAAATCAATCATTTCAATCGGAATCCACACGTTTGGGAGTTTCGCGTGAGGGTGAAAGATTCTCCATGTAGTTTTTGTAACATAAAAGTTTGATTTTGCTGCATTAGCCAACATAAAGATTCCTGGTTTGAATGTGACTTCTTTTTAAAAACTGCTACGCTTTTCACAATTGACGTGAAAAATGTGACTGTACATTAACACTGTACTAGTGAAAGATAAGCTCACTGTTATAAATTGACAAGCTTTGTGTGATTACTTTATTCTAAAGGGAGAAATTGCATCCGTCACATTTGTCGCTGGAAACCCGAGACACTCTGGAGATATCGTGAGTTCTTTAGTAGCAGTAACTCTACAATAATCGCTTGCATCTTTATGTATGATATATAACTAATCTGTGGTGATTATAATATCAGAGAGATAAGACATTTGTCACAGTGGAGAGGTTTCACAACGACACCGACTCATGGGAAATAGTTCACACAGATGCATCGTGGGAAACGAGGTAATGTGTTTTCTACAGACAATACAGTACATGCTGAAGAAAGAGGTGTTTTTATGCTTTTTAAATGCTAACGTTATCATATTCATTTGTATTTGTCTATACTTTAACTTAGTAAATAAAGCCGTCTTAATGCTAATGGTATCTTTCAAGGTCTATCCCTGATAAGGCAAACGCTTATCATTTATTAGATAGAAATCCATGTGATCCCTCCCTATGTGAATTCTAGATTAGTCAGTCTGACATACGGTGTAAAGTTAAAACACAGTATGTCAGCAAAACTGGAAAAGGCCATCAAAGTTTTTTGATTGCATGTTAATTTATTTAATCTCGTTTTTTTTAATTATTTGAGCACAGAGACAAACCTAAATGTAAAAACTGTTAAATTATAATGTTAATGATTACAAATCAATATGCTCTATAATGTAGACTCGTCTTGTGTATTCAGGTTTCACTGGATTAAAGGACTTGCTGGCCGGAGTCGGTCGAAAGTGGAGTGGCACATCCCGCTCACGGCACAGACAGGAACCTACCGGATTCAACACTTTGGACACTACAAACAAATCATGGATAACAACACCGTCACCACACCATACGTGGGCACTTCTGATGCTTTCAAAGTCACCAGAAGTTTTTACTATTGATCAGTGTATCACTGAGAAAGAATATTAGATGTGACGCTCGCTGACAGATATTAGCTGCTCACAAGGCAGTGTCCAATTAACAGCATCAATCTATAACTTGATGTTGCTGTTCTTTACACTGTCTTTAAACGTTCATACAGTGAGACACTGCCATGCTGAAAAAAAAACAATAGAAATATATTAGATAACCAATAGAATGTATTGAATTGGCTTCCATCTTTATTTGACCCTCTTACTCTAGCACTCTATTCTAATTCCAGTGTTTTCTATCTGTCTTCTTTGTATTTATTAGTCTTCTTTGTATCTATCTGACCCTCTAATAGCTTTATTTCAATTTGTTTATTCTATTTCTTGTTTTCTTTATAAAAAAAACAAAACACTTATGTGTACTGCGTTATGCTAACCGAGACTTGTCATAGCGCTTGCATGTTGTTGCTCTTTTGTTAGTTTTGATTGCTTCTGTTGTCCTCATTTGTAAGTCGCTTTGGATAAAAGCGTCTGCTAAATAACTAAATGTGATTGGTTACCTTCTATTGGTGGCTTTTTAAAACCAATAAATCCTAATGGAATATGTCCCTAAACACTCTACAGGAAACCATTTTTTAATGGTCAAAAGTTGATGGTTTGTAATGGTTTATGGAAACCATTGGAATTTCTGTGATGGTTTCCATAGTTTTTTTTCAGCAGAGTGAACTTTCCTTTTTTATAATATTGATTTCTAAGGTAAAGTAATTGTTTACTTAAGTATAAAAATATCTATAAAACTGTTCCATTGGTCTCTGACTGCTAAAATAAACCATATGCGTTCACATTATCATTAGGTTAACACATAGAAACCCAAAATTGTATTATAAACTTTATTTAACAACCCAATTAAACAATGTTTAGGTGCTTGAGATTTAGAATCATTTACAAGAGGGTCCTGGCCAAGATAGGCAGCACATTAGTTACACATACAACAAAATACATTAGTACATCACAGAAACATACACAATTCACTCAAACATTTACAATCAGGCCCACTCTACTACTAGATCCTTTAAAATACATCTAAAATAATTTAGTATAGGCCCAAAAGAAAGAGAATAACTTACTTGTAATATTTATACTTAGATTCCAATTCAATCTCCAAACCATGAAGAGTAGTAATGAGCATGATTTGAATGTGCAGACTTTCTTTTTGTAAATATCATAAGTTTTGAACATTTAGAACAAGTTTTAAATCTCAGTTAAACTGCATCAAAAGAACTGCATTGAAGATGACTTTAAAATTTGGTGAAGAAGAGTAAATTAATCGGCGTATAGGCGAAAACTTGAATGTCCCCAATATTATTAATATATAAAAAAAATAATAATGGCCCAAGGACCGATCCATGTTACGTTCTTTAATTTATAAAGTGAGTATGTTTATACAATAGTTGTATCTACATAAACTTATAGCAAACAATGCTTGACTCTAAAAAAGAATATATTTAATACAATTTAAATTCTGAATATGAGGCCCAAAAGAAAGAGAATCAAATTAAAAACCCCAGATATTTATACAAATGTCTCAAAAAAAAATAACTATTTGAATCAGCCTAAATAGGTGCATTCAGTTTTAAATCGTTTTATTTGCAGATTTATTGATCAATAGAAGAGTATCAATGTTTGAATTGTGCAAGGCTCATATTATTAATATATAAAATAAATAATAATGGCCCAAGGACCGATAGTTTTCATTCTTAAAAAGTTTTGTTTATACATTACACAGTACTGGTATCTATATTCATAAACTTATAGGCTCTTAATGTATTCTGCCATGTTGTAAAGACTTGACAAGCCTTGCAAATGGAAGTAGCTCAAAAGTAGTTTGGTGATGCATAGCAGAGTTTTCAAAAAATTTTCAGGCAATGTATTCTGCCATGTTGTAAAGACTTGACCCGCGTAGCGTAGTTTGGTGATGCGCAGAGCAAAAATTAGGCAATGAAACACACCTACTGTATTATCGCGCTTACTAATGGATAAATCAGTACCTTTATGGCCAAAGAAGCAGACCAGGTCTGAAGCTAGAAAATGGGAAGACCGGCAAAGACAAAATAAAAATAAAAAATGAGCATGAACAGCGAACACAAGGTGGAAAGATTTGATGATGGAGGAAATTCTGAGTAGGGATGCTGAAGTTTTGTTGGATAGGTAAAGGAGTTAAATATTATGTAGATTACTCCCTAAAACTTGCTTGTATCATTGTAATTTACATAAAACTCCCAGAGAAGATCATGAAGCGTTGTACACGTAGCCCATACTATTATGTCATCTACTTAAAAGTAGCTAGCCTATACAAAGAACAGTGATGCTAAAGAATGTGAAACCTGTACATATCTAATGCTTATTATATCAAAAATGTGTTTTTGAGTTTCATGATCATTTAAAACGTATCACAAATAATAAAAAAAGAAGTCAGGAGACATGCCAAGAACTGAATTTGATTTATTGAAGGTTAGTTTTTATTAGAATTATATTTTCACAACTCGCCTACTTTGTAGCACTATGAAGATCTCAGCTTATTATTTTGTATTTTTTTGTCCTGATGATGCCTGTCCAATTGTCCCTCCAGATCTGATGCCAATCACTTAGACAATAAATAATTTCAAAACTCTATGATCGAATAACAAAGTTCATCCAAACGGAGTTGGAAGTCAGGTATAAAAATAAGTTCTAAGTGCTACACAAACTTTAATACTGTCACCTTTAAGGCATCTTTATATTCAACAAAAATGTGTCCATGTGTATTTAAACAATGCTCTTACATTCCCCACGTATGAAGTGGAAAAATATTAGTAGCAAGCCTGTAAATATCTTATAAAATATAGAAAAACTACTAATAAACGAACCAGATACAAAGTGTCAACCATATCCAAAATGATCCTAAAACCTGCAGATGCATACAAAAGCGTATGAATGGGTTTCATCTGTTAAAACTCTCTGTACTTGGGTGTTAATGTAAATACTGAAAGAAAACAACACAAAAACAAACCACTTTAAATACAACACCAAAGCTTACTAAAGTAAATGTCTGGATACAAATCTGTCTCACTCAGCACAACGGAATATTACTAAGTGTTTCGAAATGACATTCAACTATAATGATTCATTGTTAAAGGCAATCGTTCAAAGGTAGCAGGCAGCATTGAACAAGGGTCCAGCCAAAATTTCTCTAATTTAGATATTAAAAAAACAAGCTAATCTAATGGGGTCCATTCTGGATGACCACAGTTTATGACACAAGTAATGTTTAAATCAAGGGAATTCAAGCCTTGACAAACAGCAATAAATCATGAAACATAAAATGTGACATTTTGGTTTGGGATTGAGTTGTTGAACCCTCAGGCGGCCCTCTTCCTGAGATAAGTCAAAAGATGACTCATATTCTTCAATATCACAAAAATGCTCAAAAGACTTGGGAAGAAATAAAGTTATCATAACTCTAAACAAACAATCACTACTAAGCTATAGACACGACAGAATACACGGAACAGATTAACATTGACATTACAGAGACTGTTAGTTAAAGGTTTTAAAACACCCCATATGCATCCCCACGGGTTGTCACAGCAAAGGCAGGGTAACCCTCGTAGGTGGCATAGGCAGTCAGGTCCTGACCCAGAGAAACAGCCTGTTTCAGCTGGGTAGCAGTGGTGCCGGCAATTGCATAACCTGTGAAAACAAAAGGAATGGACTCAGGGCAAACTAACTGTTGAAAAGCAGTAGGTGTTATTTTTTATATGGTTTTCTTAATCATAGAATGCATATATGAGGGTATCAGAAGACAAGACCACTTAATCTAAAAGACATTAATAAATAAAGTACAAATGGATGGGTTTGGATAATTAATCCATGTAAATAGTTTAGGGTTACAGAAACAGAGTATCTTTATTTCTATAAATACCAGGGTTTCTGCAGCTCTTAAAAAGGATCTTAATTAGCCTTTCCCACAAATAAAGGCCTAACGAAAGAGCAGAAAGTCTTGCATTTATAAAGACATGGCATTAGATGTTGCATTGCAAGGCAAAAATGAATATCTTTCATTTTTTTGCAATACAAATAAACATCGTTAAAACACGATACTTTCATTTGAGGTGCAAACTGAACATGAAACGTGATGTTTTCTGAGAAGCTGAACAAAATTAAATTAAGTTAGGCTTAAAACAAGGATGAACACCTGTTAACGAGGAATGAAAACTTGTTTTCTCTTTGAATTAAGTAGATTTTTCTGAACCCATTAGCAGATTTGTTCTAGTTTTAATCATACAACTCACTAAATTTTGATCACATTTTGTTAGTAAATCTTGATTTAAGAATCTTCAGACATTTGCACTGGAAACTGGAAAAACATCCTGATGAAGAACGTCACTTTTTTTGCAGTGTGGTCATAAAATGTATGAAAAAGTAATGGAGATCTATTGAAAGTTGCATTTTCAAACTTTAAAGTGTTGCTAATACAAGAAATGTACATTTAAATATTTGTTCAATTAATTTATTCCTTAATATTTCTTCATTTATGTGGTTTTAAAAGTTCTTAGAAATTCTTACATTTGCCTTCATAAAACCTGCAGAAGCCCTGAGATATGGCATTAATATTTACATTTAAATATTAAATATAAATATGTATTATTTAACTAAATTCATATTATGTATCAGTTTTATTGTAATTTACAATTATTATAATTATTATAATTGTATTAATAGTTCTGTTACTCGTGAGTTTCAGGTTTAAACAAAATCGTTATGCCACAGTCGTACATTACAGAGTAATTAATAGACTAAAATATTTGTCCTAATCAGTGTTGGAGTAACGCATTACAAGTAACGCGAGTTACGTAATAATATTACTTTTTTCAAGTAACTAGTAAAGTAACGCATTACTTTTTAATTTACAAGAAAATATCTGATTGCATTTCAAAAAAGTAACAGTGCGCTGTGTGACTTTTTTTCTATTTATTGATCTTACTGAATGCCCGTGTGAATTATGAAATATGTAGCAGTCTTACAGACCTCACATAATAATAAGCAAAAATTACTTTAGGTGTTACCTTTGATGCAGTGTTGAACAATCATAATAATAAGCGTGATTTACTCTTCCTTCAGGCTGGTGTGAAAGGCTTTTAAATTTGATATAAATATAACTTCTTGTTTATAGCCCTGCCATATTTAAAAAGAAGCGAAAGTAACAAATGTAATGTAACGCATTACTTTCTAAAAAGTAACGTAATTAGTAATGCTTACTTTTAAAAGTAACTTTCCCCAATATTGTAATGCATTACTTTTAAAAGTAACTTTCCCCATCACTGGTCCTAATATGTGTTTGCTCCATAATAACAGAATGAGAATCCCGGTGAAATGAGTAGCAGTCTTACAGACCTCACATACCTGGGAATGCAGCAGCGACGGCTGCAGCAGCGGAAGCGTCAGCGCCCTCGGTCTGAACACCAAGGATCTGCAGCGTGTGTTCGGCCGCGTGCAGCTTCGCCTCGTCCAATGATGCGCAGAGCTTGGCGGGGGTAAACGGATGTCTGATTGGACACACAGAGCACCTCAGTTGAAACATTTTGTGTTAAAAAATTTATAGATTTCTAAAAATAGATTCTTTTTTAATAGAGATATGGAGGTGAGTTAGGTTTATTTGGTATTTATTCATAGAAGCTAGGAAGTGTTGTGTCTATCATGCATTGCTACATGCCGTCTCTGACTGAAAAGTGTAAATGTATTGCTGTGTCTCAAAACATTGTGAGCTGATTTGCTGTCTGATGGCTACATTGAAACAGCTTTCAGACACAGGCCAGCCATAATTTAGCCTATACGGATTGTCGAAAGCACATCAGTAGGAAAACAAAGCCAACACCCAAATATTTTAAGGTAATTTAGAAATTCCAGCCCGGACTTGCCTGAGAAAAGGAGGACACCCTGATCTAGGTAAGTCGATCCCAACCACATTCCTGGAGTACTTCCATCACTGCAGATTTTAATTGTCTCCTTAATTATCAGCTCATAGAGACATCAAATGGGAGTGTCTAACAAACGAAACATGCAAACTTTGCAGTGTTTAGGGTTCCTCCAGGAATGTGGTTGGGAACGACTGATCTAGGCAGCTCACTAGGTTTTGTGACACAGTTAATGTGAGTGTTCTTGCTTTGTGATGATGTGTGTATCTTTGAGGTAGAAGTTGTGGCATACATATTTGGATATTGAGAAGCCAGAGCAGGGATGGTGACTTTGTAAAGGAACAGTTGCCTCTGATCTGGTCCAATAGCAGAGTGAAGCTGGTAAACCGGTTGTCCCCAGTTATTCTTTTGGCAAATATCCTCCAAGATCTGCGAAAACAGGCAAAATCGTCCTTGGAAAAATGTTCCTTGGAAAAATTCCTCCTTTCAAAATCCACGAGTGATCTTTTCAGTGAGGTATGAGTGTACCTGTGGGGCGTGTTTGATGCCTCGAGGCTTCAGAGTGACTGGGTTCATGGGCGTGAGCTCCATGCCAGGAAGAAGGTCATAGAGTTTGTCGTCGGGGCGTTTGTCTGTCTTGAGTTGGTACGTGGCACAGCCACGACCCATGCCTGCATAGGCGAGGTATCCTCGCCCGCCTAAACCACGTACGCCCGCTGCCCCTACAGGTACATTCATGTAAATTTCTAGGAATGCAAGAAGGCATTAAGTCGAATCAAATCACCAGAAATCACCAGGGTTTCAATCAAGATTTAGAGAAACTGATCATCATATATCCAAGCCAGCACATTACAGATGCGGCATCTCTGATTCTTGCCAGATCATTTCTTTTATACATTTGATAGACTTGATTTTTGGACCCCATCCATTAAGAATAATATATTATTGTTACTGGGCTGTAATATGCAGGCATGGATAACAAATTCAAATGCTAGATAGGACAAGCAAACTATCAAGAACAATATAGCATAATGCATTCTGTTTAAGATCACATGCAAATGAAGATGCAAATATCGTATGGTTGAACTGCCATAATAAAAAAAAATGAAAGAACTTTACAGTACATAAGTAATTTCCCCTGTCTATTTAAAGTCAACATGAAATAAAAATGTACTTATTTACTTCTTGGCCAAATTGTGCACTATTTATCAGTGCATGTCATTCCAAAAAAATGGATGACCATAGGGCAACGGCGCTGTATTGCGTCAACCTGACTTCATTTTGGTATGTAACACCCACTTTTTGATTCTATCCAAATAAATAATAATATATATATTTTTTTAAAGAATTGTCACATAATGAATGTAAATATGTGAAAAGTGTTTCATGTTGACTTTAATAATTTCCGACTGGCCTAGTCTGTATTCATTTAGTTACTTATGTAGTGTATATTTTAATTATATGAAGTGGATCTTTCGGTCATTAATGATCAGAGCAATTTCATATTTTCATTAAGAACGACTACATTTTTTTGCAGATACTTCACAAGATTGATTGAGATTTCTTTGGAGATGATTGTCACACCTTTAATTACTAATTTCTGGAACAAGTGAATCAGGTTACCCACCTCTCACAGAGGGGGAGCGCACCAGCTCCCTGGTACTTATGTGCCCTTTGGTGCTAGGGAAGCGCAACTGATTAGGGATGGCAGCGTATGCATGAGGGGCATAGAATATTGGTGCTCCTAGGTAGGCTGTTGAGGGGTCGTACATCTGGCCTACAGTGTAAGCATAGTCTCCTTGGAGCAGAGTCCCACCACGACCCCCTGTGCCTCGGGTGTGCCGAACATAACTGTCCTTATCCACAGGCTTGGCTAGTGTTACCTCAATGGGAGAACCATCAATGACCTGGAGGAAATCAGAGTTTTTTAATAAGGCATTACTTCATAATTATTCAAGTGAGTTTCAATTAGGTTGTGTGCCGCCTTACCTTTCCATTCAGTGCATTCATGGCATTGATGGCATCCTCTCTTTGAGAGAAATGAACAAAAGCGTAATCTCGGATCTTCTTCACCCTTTCAACAGCACCTGTAGATGAACAAACACTGTAAATAATTCAATCAAATTCTATAAAACAATGACATGATTTACTTGAGAGTTCAGACCGAGAAACATAATATATTTTAGACATAATATATATGAAGTCAATGTTGTTTAAACACGTTTTTTATATATATCTACTTTGGTGTACCTCATAAGAAAGCAAGCCAGATTTGGATTTCTTTAAGTAAACTTTGGTGCATAACCCATCCAGACCTTTTCTGTTCTACGGACATGAATGGTACCTCAAATTATGTGGCTTGTTGTGCAATTACTTTGCTGAGTGCTCATGATTACGATTTTTGTCTGACATATGGTAGAAAGGGTAAAAAAGACTTGCACTGAAGGAGTGACCTGAGGCATACCCAGAGAATCAGAATATTAAAGAGACTTTTTGTTAGCTCACCAGGTTTGATGCTATTAAACTCTTTCTCAATATCCTCCTCTGTGGTGGGCAACATCAGATTACGAACATAGAGGATCTTCACAGTGGCCATGGTGTCCTCATCTACCTCTACTTCAGGTTCAGCCCAGTCTACTGCAATAGGATGACCCCACAGCTGAATCCTCCCTGGGAAGTGATAGAGAAAACCTTGTCAGTGGCTCGTCATTTATCTCTCATTCATCTTCTTTAGGCAATGAACTAAGTATCTTTGGACTCAACATGATTCAGCATGTGGGAAATCAATAAAATCTTGTCTGGCTCTGGAAACTGACGATTGCTTTCAAAAACATCTGTACATTTGAAACAGAAGTGTGAGTAGTTTTAGCCAAGACCATTGGTATAATATCTAATGTGATGTAGCTTAAATTTTTCATTGTATCGGGTGTTACCTGGCAGCAGTTTCCTCCTGGCCATGGCGGCAGCTCTATGGCTGTCATACTCGACAAATGCAAAACCTCGGTTTTTGGTCTTGTCAGCAGCGCTTGGATAAACAATGACATCCATGACACCATCTGTCACCTTCTTCATCTCTGTCAGGATCTCTTCTCTCTTTTTGGTCTTTGGAATGCCGCCCACAAAAAGGCGACAGTTGTCTACACTTGCACACACACCAAGAAGTCTTCCATTCCTGTGTGAAGTTGTGTAAGAATTTTCCATCAGTTTTTATGGTTATGCTTTGTCTACAAGATGTCTAGTTTGAACAATAACTCACCGGATTTCATAGTTGTTGAGCTGTTTCATGGCATTCTTAGTCTCTTGTTTTGTGGAGAAGGTAACAAATGCATAGCCTCGATTGTTGCCATTGAAGTCCATCATCATCCGTACTTCGTAAATTTTGCCAAACTGCAAAGACAAGTAAGTGTAACAGTTTTAAGGCTATACCACACTGGAATATCTATGGAAGCCTGTTTATACCCCAGAGTACAAATACTGTAAAATAAGTTACATTATGAAATATCAAAACAAATAAATTTGCAGTTGCGGGAACAGGCTTAATTGTTAAAGTCTTTATTAATTTCTTTTAAATTATTAGAGTTTGCCACTTTTCTCCTTACTTTTTCACAGAGCGGCACCAGTTCATCCTCAAAGAGGTCCCGAGGAAGCTTTCCCACAAAAATCTCACTGCCTCTCTCTGGAGGTGGGCCTTCCCAGCCAGGAGGTGGACCACCATATCTCCTCTGGCCATTTTCCTGAGGAGAAAACATCTGTGATGACTCTCTGATATATCACAAATTAACGTGCACATTGAGATCTGGACAAAATAAAGCCATAAATGCATATGCAACTACTAAAGACCTCAAGAATGGACAAAGAAATGTACTGATCCAAAGACGTATGCAGCTTTTTTCATAGATGGAAAGGAAGTTTTTCCATTTCCACCACATGATGGTGCCACTATATTACATACTAAAAACTGCTGAAGACAACCACACAGATATCTACAATAATGAAAACATCAAAGAAATTGATCTTATGGACCAGCGGCACAAAAATTCTGTCTCAAGTAAGAGTCGAATTAAGCAAGTGTTCCCATAATCCCTCAGTGGCACCTGTCCTGTTACCCGAGGCTGTGGTGACTATTACCTGGTGTATTTCATATCCTGTGCGCTGGATCAGAGCGCGCAGCGCAGTCTCTTTCTGCATGCCAGTCAGTCCATCCTCGCATTTTTGATTGGTTTCCATTGTGAGTGATTATCAGCAATAAATCAGCAAAATTAGGTGTGCTCACTGAAATTAAATCAAAGTTCAAATACACATAAATGACAGGCCAAGATAGCATACTCCTGCTTTAAATCTGAACATGATAAGAAGCCAAGACATGTTTCTCACGGAAAGGTTCAAAGGTAAGAAATTGTTCAAAGGTAAGAAATATGTCCTAACCGTGCTCTTTTGAACAACACTAATCCATTATAAAATAGCTTTTTGTTCATTTATAAATAAGACAAAACTTTATCACAAAGATCTAATCCTAGAGGAGGAGAAATGTGATTATTTGGGCTTAATGTAGGCATCTGTCATCTTAATTTAATCAGTGTCTCTGATCAAAGTCTGTTTGAACTGCATGAAGAAAGCTTTGGGTATATATTGGCTTTTTTTCTGCTGGACAGCATTGGCATAAAAAGAAAAGTGGGGGAAAAAGCACTTTCCTCACCTCCAGGTCAAGGACCGTGGTGTAATTATTAACAGAAGAGAGCCAATCAAAACAGCAGACGATCATTGAGTCGCATATTTTTTCATAGGAGGACATCTGTGTCCTGCCCTTATTTCACACCTTGTTTTAGCCCGTTCCCCTCAATCAGAATTTAGAAAATATGAAAGCATAATTCTATTATTACATCAGAAGATTTCTCTATAAAAATCTCAGGAGACTAAAGTGATTGTTCACACACAAGATACGGTAGAATTCTGTCATCATTTACTCCAGATAATGTGACTAGTTTTTTTTTATTTTTTTCATGGAACACAAAATATATGACAGTTTTTGTCCATACAATGAAAGCTGGGTCCAAAATGATGCTGTAAACCAGTGACTTTCACTGCATCGACAGAAAACCAGATTTTTTTTTCATTTATCCTCTCTTAGAAGACAAAATAATGTCTTATTTGTCAAACTATTCCTTTCTTACGAGATTTCTTAGTTAATAGTAATACAATTATAGAACTAAGTAATGAATGTAAACAGCAGCTCTGATAATTTTTTTTCATTTGTTGATAATAAGTTCACATTAAAATCTGACTTTGCAGACTTTGGAGCAAATGTGAGCTCCGTTTAAGACATTGTTGAAATCTATTCTGAGACTTATTGGAGAAACTAGATAATATGTTTGATTCTGACAAAATATGGACAAGCAAGAGTATGAAGCAGAAAGTAAGCAAAAGTTCTCGTTTACGTCGATCTAATATTAACAGTATCTCCCTTCTGATTATTCATTCTTTTGAGATGAAAGTGCTATCAAGTGTGATTGAATCGCATTTGTCTTTGTCTTTTTCAGCTTCACTTGATCAAAGAGAGATGCTGAAGACAACAAAGGAGTGTGAGAGTACAGAATAGGGGTCAAAGGTGACAAGACTGCTAGTCATTTTCAAAAGCTCTTCAGTATCTGTGTAATCATGACAGCAATGAAGATACTGTGATACCATGATCATTGTCTCTCTATAAGTGGCTCAAAAAAGACAAGCATAAGCCGGCCTTTATTTGGCACAAATATATGAATAAGATACATTTGACTTTTTTCAAGTTTTATCTTGCCTATCGAGTAAGTGAGGACTGCCATTGGTGCCCCCTTAAAAATAGGTGTACGATACCCTGGGAGTCTGTGTGCTCTTTTGAATTTACTGTAGTTTTATTTTCATGCATTTTACAAATGCATCTCACCAGCAATGGCAGCGCTAATGTGGTCGCCTCTGCAAATTCAATAGCTTGTGCAGCAGAGAGTTTATCTAGACTGAAAGGACTCATCACAGATGACTCACCGAGCAAGATGCTATTACTGCATGCTTTTGCAGTTTGGCAAATGCGGCCTTTTATTCAATCCATACAGTGCATGAGACCAAACATCTTTAGGAAGAGTCACAAATGAGGATTTTCTTGAAGCTCAAACATCAGGGATTTAAGAGAGATGACAGAACATTAGGAATCCATTAAAGAGAGCGTTTTAAGACAGTACGGACAGGACTCCATTAGTCTGCAGTCCATCCACTGCTCTCTTCTGGACAGCCTGGCTACCGTTTGCATAAACAAGATAACTAGACGTGCGCTTATCTGGCTGCTTTTCTGCCTATGTTGACTGAAGCTAAATACACATGTTGTGAAGGACATTGTGCTGGACTGAAACGGCAACAGCAGGTCAAAACGGCAAAAGTGCAGGGAATATATTATTTGTAATTGCTCTTCAATTGCATGTTACATTTGCGGCCTGCCTCTGTATTTAAGATCATAGATCAAAAACTATATTCTATGCACTACCCCCAACCAAATCACTCATGTACAAAGTGTTCCTGTCGTTAAAAACATATGGAATGTTCAGTATGCCGTGTATAATAAATACCATATGGTGGAGAAGTGCCATATGTTGAAGTGTTTTAGTAACAGCAGTGATTAGCTCCGGGTTTATGTTACAGCTGATCTTGAAATTCACATGTGCATGTATGTATGTTGAAATATAAATGAGAAGAAAGGTTAAAGCTGAGTGATCATTTCTGCATTATATGCATTGATAAAGACTATAAGTGTTTGTGTTTTAATCAAAATGTAAAAATAATTTGTCAAATTAATGTGTGTAATTAATTGATGACTGTTCTGTATTATACCTTACCTAGACAGCGTCCTCACAATCTTATCGAACCGTTTTAATGCAATATTATGAATTGTACTGCACTATTAAAAGCATTAAATACAGACAACAGGGCTGTATGGACGAGCTTAGCGGTTTCTTTTTTTAAACACTGCCACTGCCTTTATCTTGCCACTACCTGACAAGGCTCCTCATGTCACATAATTTGGTATTTAAGAAGCAACTTACCTGAGCAATTTCAGAGATCACCACCCGGAAGACTCAGACCCTCATTCTGCTGAATTTGTTAACGTGTCACTGGGGTGATTCTGTAATCACATCATATCAAACTCCAAAGGTTCCCTGTCCTGGGGCTGCTTTACAAGCCGGCGTGGTTAAACATTAACCAGCTCTATCTCTGCGTCTCGCTGTAGGCCAGCCCTTTGACCAGGAACAGTGATCATGGAGACTCCCGAGCCAGGGATCATGCTGCAGAAGACTTCTACTGCTCTTTTTTGTCACAAATATTAATAGATTTTGATGGATTTGTTTTTCATATCTCTTGTTTTCAGCCAAATACAGATACAGGCCAACCAAATGCACAAATCAACTTTAAATGAACATATTCGCTTGAATTCAAGGGCCTGAGATTAAATTGTACTGGTGGGCCCCAGCAGTTCAGCTGTATGTAGACATGTTTTGGGTCCCCGTCATCATAGGGCCCAGGACACAGTTTTAAGTTGTCCTTACCAATGACATTCCTGATGTTTTTTATTTGTAAGGAAACATTTAATGATTAAATACACCATAAGTTGCTATCATCTCTTTAAGGGATTTTATACAGATGGTTCTGTATGACGGGGCCATGAGAGGGTGCTAGAGGGTCCGTGGGGCATTTGTATTACAGAATGCATATACTACTAGTCAGTATATGTAAAGACATTTACAATGTTACAAAATGCCTTTTATTTTAAATATTTTAACATTTTATTTTAAATAAATATTGTAAATATTTTATAAGAAATTCCTATTCATCAAAAAAAAAAAAATTCACACATATATGAAGTCCTTTTTTTCTTGAGCACAAAATAAGCATATTAAAATGCTTTCTGAAGCATCACGTGACACTTAAGAATGGAGTAATGGCTGAAAACTCACACTCTTAAAAATAAAGCTTCTTTATTGGCATTGATGGTTTCATAAATAATGGAATCTTTCCATTCCACAAAAGTTTCAAGTTTCTACAAATGTAAAGTAAAATAGAAACAAGTTGTTTTAAACGGTAATAATATTTCATGATATTACTATTTTACTCTGTTTGTGATTAAATGAATGCAGCCTGGTTTAGCATGAGAAAAAATAATTTTCTTACTGACCCAAAACTTTACTTATGCATAATAAATGTGTCTTTAACCCTGAAAATCTATAGCTGCCTTTATATTTTTGTAAAAAAAACATTAGTAACCTTGAGCCTGGAGAGTCTGAAAACTGTTGCAAATGTTGCAAGAAGTCTGAAAAAAGAAATTGACCAAATTGGCCATATTTTTCATTTTTTTCCTCCTAGATTGTTCTTATAGTTTCCATTCTGCACCAGGTATTGACAAAGTAAACATGCTACTGCTGATGTCTTGTTGTCAAGGCTCAGTGTGTGCTGTCTCCAGGCTTGTTTGTTTGACTTTGATATGGGCAAGCGGTCCCATGGTCCCTGTGCTCTCACGACAAACTCTGCTGTGCACTACATGCTACATACATGTGTATCAACATTAACTGACGTCCGAACAGTGAAGTTCACTAAATGTGAACTTGAAGACCAAAAGCTTTTGTATTTCATCAACATCATTTTTGTCTCGATTCAGATTCAGCAAGCAAACTGGCACGGCGAGAGAAACAGCGCACCCTTGTGAAGAAAAGCACCTACTGTCTGAAGTAAATGGGGTGGATGAGGGCATTATTTTTGATTATATCAGATTCAGCCAATCAGAGGGGGACCGGTGATTCATTCAGTGATTCATACAACTCTTTGCCTCTTTAAATGCAAATGTGGCTATGGAAATAAATATTGTCTAAGATATATCGAAAACACTTCCACATATAGCAACAAAGAGAATATATGCAGCACAGCAAAAAGCCTGAGAGCTTTTCAGTCTTAAAAAGCTTCTTTTACAGAGTGCTATTGATTTCTGTTTGGTCCATGTGTAAATTGGGCTTTCTTTACTTAAACTCTGTCAGCAGCCGCCTACAAAATCAGTAACACACACTCCAGTTCCCACCGTAAGGCTTTACACAATTTCACTGAAGTGTGTGTTTTTCTCTGTATTGTGTTATGTATCTGTTCTCTGAATTAAACAGGCAGCGCTTATGTATTCCAGTGAGAGTGTCCAGTGTGTCTTGCATCATTAGTGGTGTTCTTCTCTATGGCTTTTGCTCCTCAGGGTGACCTCTTCTGACACTTTATACACTGGGAGGAGAAAATCATTAATCTAGAACCCTGAACCGTAATATTTCATATATATGCACATAATATGCACTATTCTGGTGAAAACTGGCCTTATTTTAAATTCCTTCCTGAAATAGCACAAATCAGACAAACAAAAAATGCAGTTTTCTACGGTTGAAAAGATTAAAAAAAAATTGTTGCAGGAAGCAAGTCAGCAAAATGTCAGAGGGACCTCGTCATTTGAACAAATTTGTTCACCTAAAACTCTGACACAGTATTATTTTCCTTATATAAAACATAAAATGAGACGTTAGGCAGGATGTCTTCATACTGCCAGACTCCAAAAAGGCATCATAAAGCACAATAAAAGTCATCCATGTGAGTTATGAGTTATATTAGTACTCCTCTAAAGCCATACAATGCATATTTTTTAAGCCTTTCACTACTTCCAACAAATAATAGACAGGGAGTTATTCATTTTCAGTGGAGAGTAGTATGGGAGCTGCTTGGAGTTTCTGATTGGATCTGAGCTTCGGGAGTGTCTAAATATTCAAATCCGTGTGGTTAGACCATATGTAACTGCTAGACCAGATATAATGTTATATTTAAATCGAAACTATGAGCATGAGGTGAGAATGAACTAAATGTTTGCACTAAACCTTTAAACTTGAAACATTTTCTGTAAAATGTTTGGTTATGTATAAATTGTGTCTGAAATAATTCATTTTTAGATAATTATTTATGTTGATTAGCCAAAGAAAACCAACAATGCTTTTCTTTGAAACATATTTTCTGAAACATATTTGTTCCATGTGTATATTCTTACATTCATTATTCATTCACACGAAGGTGAAATTCACCAGCTTGATGAGTGGATTGTTACAGCAGCTTCACAACCTGTTGGAAAGTTCCATGCAACTGCCACTAGAGGAAAACTGTTCCCCACTTTTGGAGGTAGTAGAAAAGCAGCTTTATCTTTCCCTCTGCTGGAGCTCTCAAACATTAAACAAGTGCACCTATAGGACACTCATCCCTCACACAGAAATAGCCAAAATTAAACAAAAAAGTTATATTATGAACAATAAGCCCAATTCTAAATTATGAAAAATATTAATTTGTATAACTTGGAACTCGAGAACGTACCATTTCTTGACTCCACTTGAATGGCACATATGTGTTGCACCAGGTTCTTGTGTGTCAAGTTTAAAAACACCACCACAAATTAAATCTATATCACAGGGAAAGATGATCGGTGATGGACTTTAATTTAATTTTTGAGTGCGTTGATCATGGAGTCCTCTCTGGCAGGCTGCTGTTGTACCGAGACACAGTGTGCTGCAGCTAATAGAAGCATTTCCCACTGGAATGGTAACCAAGCCATTTAACTCCCTCTTCATAAGCATAATGAGACTCAATTACAGACGTGACTGTTACAAGATCAGCTGGGAGTGAACTTCAGTTCTCTCAAATCACATATCTGCGTGGAAATACCTTTAGTTCACCTTTTTCTGATTTTAATTAAGGTTAACTTCACCTTCAGTAATGTGTGCTGACATGCAAGGTAATAAGACGAGAGCCATTTTGAAAGATATAGGGGACTTTTAAAGTATTTTCAAATCTATTTGAAAGCCTGCTATATCCGCATTTAGTACTGCAGTAGTGCATTTTATGTGAATTAATAACTCAGCATGCTTTGAGTTATGTTTCAAAGGGTTGCTTTCTTAGGGAGAACTGGGCAGCTCTTGCTTGGTTTGTAATATGCATTTTCAACTTCCATATCCTGTTGATAATTCTAGACTTTGTTATGATTTGTGGTAAAATAATAACCCGTACCTATTGCATATTCATTTTTGTGTTTTCCACCTTCGTATACTGTTGTTTTCAATTAGCATCTTCCATTTTCTTCTTTGACTATATGCAACTGAAGCAATGACCCACCCAAACCAATAAGTGCAACGGTTTCTTAAAAACAATTTATTGAACAGTTTGATACATCATCCCAACCAGCCCAACAATAAATAGCACGAGTTTTTGTTGTTACATACACACGTAAACAAGCTCATGCAAAGATGCTTCTACATTCTAAAGACCACGTTTAGCAAACTTGTAGAAAAAATTTTGACAAATAGAAGATCTAAATGTGACGTGTGATGTGATGAACCTCATCAGGGTAGCGACAAAGGCTATTTAATTTGTAAAAAAAATACAGTAATACAGTGTTAAATAAATTGCACTCTTGGTTAACAACATACTGTACTGATTGTTCAAGCAAACAAAACATATCAGTAAACAAAAACACCATAAAACTATTTTTAAAGTCAATTATGTGATCTTTAGCCTGTACAGTGCATGCCATTGCTAAGACTGTAAAGTTAAGTCTATTCCTCACAGCCTTGTTTTCATCTGTCAAATTCAATATGACGTCATAGAGGTTTCACAATATATTTTTATTGAGGATAATCATGGTATTTAAACATTTAATAACATTACCGTGTTAATTAGGGGTGTTGTAATATACATAGGCTAAAACAATAACTCTCACTTGTAATGTACGTTTCATTCACACTTGACGCTGGAGGGCGCCCTGGGACAGAAAGTCCATAAGCAAGACTCACAGAAGTAATAAAACAAACGCCCTTTCCAGGAAATCCCTTATATGGACATATTCTGAAGCTGAATAAAATGTCAAAAACAAATGTTTTGATGGATATAAGTTGAAGACAGTTAATACATCATTGTGACTGTACACTGTATAGGTTATTTGTGTTTTTGTATTTGTGTCATCTTGGGGATTTTTTCATAAGAAAAATTATATTTGTAATGCAATGCTAATTTATGTTGCCTTTATCAATGTTTAAAAATAAAATAATTTCTTGATTGACACAATTACGCAAGTTTTTTTAAAACGGTTAGCATTTAGTCTCTATTAAGTGTAGGTGTTCCTTTTGTATGCAATGATGTGATTCATTGACCAAAAAAAAAGGATATCACAATATATAATCATATGTTTTTTTACAAATTATAAATTATTTTGGCCACAATAATTTTGTAGTGAAAACCTTGATGACGTCTACGTTGACCAAGGTTTATACAAACTAAAAGAATAAAAACCTACAGCTTTTAACAGTTTTGCTCATAGTATTCAGTTCAGGATGAATTTTATTGACTCTATTGAATGAGAACACATTTCTATTGAATTGAGCTGGGAAATTACTCTAATTTTGTAACATCGACACTATTATTAATATTGAATTGAATCTACATTAAACTCAACCGATCTGAATAATAGCACTATTGCTTTCTGTAAAAGCTGCTTATTGCTCAGTTGAATTTGTTTCATAATTGATTAACTTTTTCACATTGACACTGTTATTGAACTGAACATATTACTAAAAATGTTATTAGAATTGACTTGCAATGAAAGTCACAAGAGGGCAATAGTATAGAGAATTTTCTAAATATAACATTGGGGAGTCAAAAAACTAAATAAATAAAATAAACCCTAATGGTGATAGAAACTACATTTTGGGGTGAACTATCCCCTTAAGGCTGTAAAAGTCTCCCCAGGCCACACACTGGTCATATGTCTGATATTCACAATATTTTATTAGATGTACCATTCAATGTATTATGATATATTATACCTAAAAAGGTTCTCCCCACTTTTCTGGTGCATCATGCAGATGCTTATCTCTCCTGACAGTTTCTTAATGCTTTTTTCAAATCCAGTCTGATACAAGTGCCCAGACCTTTTCATCCGTACACTCACTCCATGGTTATGGATATGGTGATGGGAGCTGAGACAGACACTGAAGGACCTCTGTTGAATGTGAATATCTCTGCAGCCCGAGGGCTGAGTTTGAGAGGTGGAAGTACATATGCTGGGTTAAGTTTAGAATTACCATCTGCTGTCCACCCATTTGTTCTTTCTTAGCTCTGTGAGGCGAAAAATCACATTTGAATTTCAGATTTATTGGCGTTATTGTTTTGCATACAATATTGGCACAGCATCAAGACAAACTCACACACACACACACACACACACACACACACACACACCACACACACACACACACACACACACACACACACACACACACACACACACACACACACACACACACACACACACACACACACGCACAAAACACACATGTGGTTTTTTATGGTTTAACGGGGACAAAAACATAGGCATGGTTTTTATACTGTACACCGTATGTGCATTGCCCTACACACACACACAAACTTAGCCCTCACAGGAGACGGTGCATTTCATTTTCCCTCAAAAAAACACTCTGTATGATTATAAGCGTTTTTAATTATGGGGACACAAAATGTCCTCATAAATCACCTTCTCCTTGTAATACATGTCAATATGTCATTATACAAATTTGTGTCCTCACACAAACCCACACACACACACACACACACACACACACACACACACACACACACACACACACACACACACACACACACACACACACACACACACACACACACACACACACACACACACACACACACACACACACACACACACACACACACACACACACACACACACACACACACACACACACACACACACACACACACACACACACACACACACACACACACACACACGTATAAACTTAAACGTTTATTTGATCAAACCAGTGGCATTGTGATATATTATAAAAATGTAAAATACCTCTTTTCAATTTATATATTTTAAAATATAAATTATTCCTGTGATGCAACGCTACATTTTCAGCATCAATACTTCAGTCTTCAGTGTCAGATGATGCTTCAGAAATCATTCTAATATGCTGATTATATGCCCCAAAATTATTAAGCAGCATAAATAGAACCGTTTTTAATAATGGCACCAAATCCTCATATTAGAATGATTTCTGGATTTATTCCTGTGATGCAAATGAGCTTTGCATCACAGGAATAAAATAAAATAGAAAATACGGCACAGAGAACACTTTGATATACAAAACAATATTTGCAGCTGTAGAAAGAGGCATCATCTTCTGTGAGATCTTTCAGCTGGGTCCAGTCTCCGGGAATTTGTACGAGGACACTTGAGAATCCCATCCTGGCAGGACTGAGATCCGAGCACTGCGGCTTCAGCGGATGAGAGAGGTGTTGAAAAGACAAGCTTTATCCCCTGGCAATTATAACAGCCATGGAAGTAATCTGTTCCACCACAAGGGATCAGAGTGAGGGTTCTGACCTAAAAATAAATCCCTGTCATTGAAGTGTCATTGAAAAGCTGCAAAATAACAAACAATGCCAACATCATGGTGACTTTCAGCAGTAGTTCTTTCCATAACTCTCTCTAGGGTACAAAGGAATAGTTTCTGCCATTATTTACTCATTCTCATATCATGAGGAGAATATTTGAAGAATCTTCATGCAGCTTTCATCCATTCAACATTTCATACATGCCTGTCAAGCTCCAAAGAGGACAGAATAACTCATAATGGACTGTCCATACAAATAGAGTGCTGCAGGGATGATGCCTTTTTATAGGCCAAAACCAAGTTAGTATTTCTCACTTCTGGTTTCATCATCCCAAATTCAATGGGTTTTGGTTATATGCCTGAAATAAGGTCTTGTGATTAACACAGTTTTCAAGATATTCTTTACTTTTGTACTTGTCTTGAAAAGGCGGTTGCTAACAAGTGACCTAATGGGACTGGAGGTTGTTGGGAACATTACATGTCATCATGGCAAACAGGTAAACTCATCTACTCACTAGTCCACTTTTACATCGTTGTAGTTTATAATTGCACTCTTGCAAACTATTCTAACTCAAACTTTCAGTATTTTTTATTTCAATAAAGACTGAAAGAGTTGTTCAGAGATTAATGGTGGTTATGTTGATGTCCTGTCATGATGTCAGGACTACATATAGCTTTTTACTTCTGCTGATTGTACTGTATTTAGGCTTCAAAATTAATAAAAGTTGTGCTTATTTGTGAAGATTAGCATGATGAACAAAATTCATACTTGGCATTATGAATCTGCATGCTCACCAAAAATCCATCCAAATCAGGCCATCCAAATTGTAGATGAGTTTGTTTCTTCATCAGAATAGATTTGAAGAAATTTAGCATTACATCACTCGCTCATAACTGGAGCCCCTGCAGTGAATGGGTGCCGTCAGAATAAGAGTCTGAACAATATAACAATAATACTGATGAAAAAATCACAGTAATCCACAAGTAATCCACACCACTCCAGTCCATCAAGTAATAATCTTGTGAAATAACAAGATGCATATTCGTAAGAAACAAATCCATCATTAAGACGTTTTTAACTTCAAATCAGTGTTTCCAGTTCCAGCTAAAATACATGTCCCCCATCCAAAATATTGCTTTCTTGGGTAAATTATTTCCATCTGTTTCAGAAATATGCACAGATGAAGCACATGCAAAAACAAAGACAGTCTAAAACAGTTCTAAACAAAAGTGTTGGTGATTTTAATGTGAGAGGACAACAGGTGCCATTTTCACTGGAGCAAGTGTTATTATGGATTATGATATTTTGGCCAGCAGCTACGATTTTCAGCATTTTTTTTTTCACTATTCCTTTAAATTTTGGTATGATTGTCGCATAAACCTATTATTTAAGTTGAAACTCTTTAAATATGGTATGTATGGACTATTTGTATGGACCTAAGGGTGCACAAATTTTTTTTTTTATGCACAGCTATCCCTTTAAGGGCTCTTCTTCATTCATGTTGAGTAAATCTGTAGTTAAGAGTCCCAGCCCCCTCCTTTCCCATCACAGTCTCTCAGCAACATCAGCTCAGGCAGCGTCAGCTCCTTCCATTTAGATAAATCTCGCTGTAGAGGCGCATGATGACATATAACCGCTCGACATTGCCATCGCCACTGCCCTCCACCCAGCCCTCACACATTACAAAACGCACGTATGTCATCTGTTCTGTCTTCACTTAACACAATCATCCCTCAACAGCTCATTCATAAACTGGTCCAGCTGGGGCTCAATACATCGCTGTGCAACTGGCTGTTGGACTTTCTGAGGGAGACCTCAGGCAGTACGGGTCGGCATAAACACATCCAGCACCATCACACTGAACACAGGGCCCCCCAGATGTGTGCTGAGCCCCCTCCTCTTCATCTGCTGACCCACGACTACACCATCACACAACTCCAACCTCTTCATTAAATTTGCATGACACGACTGTGGTGGGTCTCACAGCAACAGAAGACAAACACAGGAGCGAGGTGAGCCGCCTGGCCGGATGGTGCTGACAACAATCTCTCTCTGAGTGGAGAAGACGAAGGAGATTGTTGTTGACTTCAGGAGAGTGCACACTGATGCTCCTCTGACCATCAACGTCGACTGTGGAGAGAGCGAGCAGCACCAAGTTCCTGGTGTAAATCACAGAGGACCTCTCCTGACCAACAACACTACTCCAAGAAAGCACAACACGTTCCCCTCCGCAAACTCAGAGAGCCAGAGCCCCGACCCCCATCATGCACCTTCTACAGGACAATGGCATTGATTAGCCTCATTGGGATGGCGCCTGCAGCGTCCTGCCGCATCCCTTCAACGGATAGTGAGAGCAGCTGAGAAGATCGTTGGTGTCTCTCTCCCCTCCCTCCAGGACATCTACAGCACCCGTCACCCGCAAAGCCTTACCATTGCAGGTGAACCCACCCACCCGTCACAAGCTCTTCAGTCTGCTGCATCAGGGAGGAGACTGCGGAGTCTCCAGGCCAGGACCAACAGACTGAAGGACAGCTACATCCACAAGGCTGTCAGGAAGCTGAACTCCTCCCGTCCTTGCCCCCCCTCCCCTCTCTTACACCACGCACCACTGAACTGTCCCCCCCCCCGCACACGCACCACACACACAGTAAACACCAGACTTTGCAATTGGACTGACCTCATTTAACTACCTCTTCTGAACAATAAAGAAGTCTCTCGTCACTTTAATAAAATAGACTTAATAAGTCTTTGACCACCATCCATATTCTGATCTGTGTATTTCACTGTTTGCACTATTACCATGTGCCTTACCATTTATCTATTTTTTATTATTATTTATTATTATTTTATTTTTGTTCTACATGTCCTTATTTGAAGTGCGTTCTACTGTTAGTGTAATGTTATCTGTATAAGGGAGTAAGAGAGTAATGCAATTTCAATTCTCTGTATGTATGTACGGTACATGGGTAGAATACAATAAAGTGACTGTTTTGACTTTTGATAAACTAGATTTACAACATTGTCTTCACTTAGGAACACTCTACAGTTTCTGTGAGAGAAATCATATGCATTACAGGAAGACCATTGACTGTCAGACCATTGAATGTCTGTCTGAAAGCTGATACTCCTTCCCCTAGAGAGCTGCGGATGGCATTGCCTCATTGGGATGAGATAACCAACCATGCTCAAATTTTGTGATTCACAGCAGGTTTTTCCTTATGTGACATAAACAGAGCAGAAAGAACAGAAGTCAAGGTGACCTGATCAGTCAGACGGAGAAGACAAATATCTAAACAAACAAAACGGGCTACGTTGTTTTTGCTAGAACTTAGCTGAGAATGAATTAATAAAATCCAAATTGACCCATTAACAAGTTGTGCACTGAAGTCTTAGTCTATAGGGTTGAGCAGTGAGAGCTTTTTCCGTATTCCACATCAGTGGGTCTGTAAAGATTAACTTGAGCTTTTCTTGGATGACTGGGTACTGAGCCAAGGCCACAATATGCACAATATGATATCTGAAATGTTTTCATTCAGAGACTGGAAACAGCATCTTTCGCTGAATTTGCAAAAAGATTGTTTTATAGACCAAATATAATAAAGAAATAAGAAAATAAACCTTACCAAGAATATCAAGAATTTAGCATCAGCGGTGACTCTGGTAAAATGGTTGCATAACTATATGGGAAGACCTGAAGAAGCAGAATAAGAAAGTAATATAAAGTAACTCATTAATACTTAATAAATTGCTGGAACTCAGAGGCTAAAGTTTACTCACATCCCTAAAAACAAACAAACAAACAGACAAATGAATGAATGAATAAATAAATAAATACATATTTCAGTAACAAACAACAACCAACCTAATATATTTCAATACAATGAATTATATAATTTTAAATAAATCAATATTTTAGTAACAAACAGCAACCAAACTAACAGTACAATGTATTATTTATTTTTCATCAAATAGACTGTTGTTTATGTTGCAGTAACAAGTATCAACCAAACAAGTTAACACATTTCACAATTTATTTATTTTTAAATCAATAAATATATTATTATTTATATTTCAGCAACAAACAACAACCAAACCAATACATTTCAATACAATTTATTACATTATACTGTGATTTATTTTGCAGCAACAAACAACTAATGTTTGTTTAACTAAACGAACAAATCAGTAGCCTACATTTCACAAATTATTTATTTTTTAAATACACAACCAAACAAACTAATAATAAAACACAAGTTTTTTTCTTTATAAAATGTATAAATAAATAAATGTAAATTTTATTACTCTTTTTAAAGAAGACATTGTCTAGCCTGCATCTGTACATTATTGTATCGGACGCTGTATAGACTTACACACTAAAGACAACACCAATATATTACATGTTATGATATTTACATTTAGAGACACTTTTATCCAAAGCGACTTACAGTGCATTCAGGCTTATATATTGTTTGTATGTGTTCCCTGGGATGAACCCACAACCTTTGCGCTGTTAACGCAATGCTCTAACCACTGATCCACAGGAACACGTGAATGATATGAATGATATGATAATGATATGATATGATATGATATATGATATATGATATATGATATATGATATATATGATATATAATATGATATGATATGATATGATATGATCTGAATGTATATGATATTATATGAATGATATGATATGATATGATATATGATATGATATATATGATGTATATGATATGATATTAATGGTGATATGATATGATATGATATGATATGATATGATATGATATGATATGATATGATATGATATGATATGATATGATATGACATGATATGACATGACATGATATGATCTGATGATATGATATGATATATGATATGATATGATATGATATGATCTGAATGATATGATATGATATGATATGATATGATATGATATGATATGATATGACATGATATGAAATGATCTGAATGATATGATATGATGATATGACATGAATATGATATGATATGATATGATATGATATGATATGATATGATCATGATATGATATGATATGATATGATATGACATGATATGATATGATATGATATGAATGATATGATATGATATGATATGATATGAAATGATAGATAATATATGATATGACATAATTGATTGAATGAATATGATATGATTGATATGAACTATATGATATGAATGATATGATATGATTGATATGAAATGATATGATAGGCTAATTGATTCTATCTGAGGCTCGAGCGCGTGCTAGACAGAAGCGGAGTGAACAGGTCTCTCTGGGGAAGGAGGGAGAGGGACATCTAATTGGTTTCTCAATAAAACAATCGTCCTAGTCTGCAGGAAGGGAGCGCAGGGAGCGCAGTTGCTCTGTGCTGAAGTAAATCTCGACTATAGAGTTAAAGAACATCATTCAGCGAGGAGTTGCGTTCAGGTTTCTTCAGTTCAAACTTCAAACATGAGCGAATTAGACGGAGAATTTGCCAAGATGCTGCTGATAAAAGAGGAGCGGATAAAGGAAATGGAGAGGCTGCTTTATGCGAAAGAACAGGAGGTGAATGAACTGAAGCGAAAGCTGCACAAATATCAGTCAGTGCTGCCGAGCGATATTGGACCCAGAACCAGGCGCGCGCCGGGCATCTCCGCGGAACCGCAGACCTCCAGGTCCTTCCAGGACTTAAAGAGCGAAGCTTTGCGCAAACACCCCAAGTCGGACAGGCAAGAGCTCTTTTACTACCATTAGACGTGTATTCTTTGCATTGGTGTCAAAACTAGACTGTGGATGTTTTCTGTCCGAATCGAGTTTCTGTTACCCGACGGTGTGACTATACTACTGCACCATACAAGGGTACATGGTAACACTTTATATTAAGGTGCTGTAGTTACCATGTTATACGTGTTTCCTATAGAAATAACAGCAAATTATGCATAATTACAAGTAACTAACCCTAAACTAACCATTAACACTATAATAAGTACATAGTTAAATACTATTACTCAGTAATTACATGTGTTATTGGGTAGTTGACGTATCAATGTGCCCTGTGGTGTGACAGAACAATGTAAAAAAAACTAAAAAACATTGAAGATAAACCGCTCTCATGCTATTTGTTACTCTAAGAATGAAGATACATTTTTCTCATGTAATTTGTATGTTAAGGTTTTTTTCTACCTTTCTGCTATGTCACACCAGGAAACAGTCCAATTTTTATTTGTCAACTACCCAACTGCACTGTAACAATTTGCACACTCGACTGATTTAACGATACTATACTATACTGTACTGTACTATACTGTACTATACTGTACTGTACTGTACTGTACTGTGCTATAATATAATATACTGTACTGTACTATACTATACTATGGAAATGATTTCAACATTTTGATTTGGGCAAAGGATACTAAAGTTTCTGAATTTGCTTAATTCAGTTTTTTAATGCTTGACTAAAATACAGATGCTATCTTGTGTCACCATTGGGTTTCGTTGCAGAAATCAGTTCTTACAACTTGGTCGGAAGCTTTAGTCATTTACTTGGTATATATTTCTCCCAATGTTTAGTCCTGATGAAAATGTACTGTAGTTTAGAGCAACGTTACTCACTAAATGAGTGCAGCACGTGCTTTCAGACAAAAAGTGGTCAATTACTGTAATAAATGCATTTAAAATGCTTTTTACTTTCACCAGTTTTACCTCTAAATTGTAATGGCATGCACTTTATTAAAGTGTGTGTGTAGTATTGAATCAAACTATATGTGCATCATAATTCTCTGACATTAACATATATAAATGTTGGTCCATAATGGCTATAATAATGCATTCGCACACAGTAGAAGTCCACATCTGGTCTAATACTCTCAGGCATAAGCGCTCTCTTTCACACTCTTGCTCAGTGTCCAATAGCCCTAACCTTGTTGAATATTTAATGCTGGCTGTTAAATATTTAATGTCACAGATATTCACCCCTGTATTTAGGATTCATATATTGTAATTTTCTACTTTTCCCAGAAACATGTGCAATGACCAGCATTTAGTGGGAATAAGTAAACCCCATTTCTGTAAATGAGTATCTTTATTAACCTCTGCAAGGGTCAGCGGGAGCTGTAGCTTGCTGAATATGGTTGAGATCAATGCTACATTTTCATTTTGCTTTTGAATAATAATAAAAAATATAAATAAAAAATGCAGTTTTGTATTACAATAAGCAGTTTTGCCAGTTATTTTCAACTATTAGCTGTCCTTAAACCATATCAAAACTGAAATAGCTTCCTGTTAGTAGCCACTAGATGTCAGTAAAACACCATCATCCCATGAAGGGTTGATATGAAAACTGAGGAATCAAATGCGATTATATGATAGTGGGCTCATATAATTAAAAAAGATAAAGTGTGGATGGAAAAGATTTATGTTTAATAATACCATTGTAGTGCCCTATTCACTTACAAGCAGATTTATGACCATGTAAACAATCTATGCAACAATTAAAAGTGACAGAGGGTAATTGAGTGAGTAGTATTTTTGTCTGTGTGATGTGACCCCCCCCCCCCCCCCCCGAGATGGAAAAGCTTTTTCCATAAATTGTGTGAGGTGTGTGTGTGTGTGTGCGTGCGTGCGTGCGTGCGTGCGTGCGTGCGTGCGGTGTGTGTGTGGTGTGTGTGTGTGTGTGGTGTGTGTGCAATTTATTGATTTAATGCAAACCAGATTGTTTGTATATTTTTCATTAAAAAGAAAGTTGAATTAAACACATTTTGAAATATATATATATATATATAAAATATATACATATAGTATATATATATACTATTTGACAAAAGTATTGGGTCACCCCCTTCTTTAGAAGAGAAAAAGGCACTTCCAAGTGTGGCAAACAAATTCATGTACTTAAAATTGTATTTCCACCTCTGTTTGCAACAGTTTTGAAAGTGTATGAAATGACTGTACCTACGGTGGCCGAGAGAGCTCAACGCGCTGCAAATAGAAAAAAAACACCTGCAAAATTAAGAAAACACTTTCGTCAATTGACAACACACACACGCTGCAAATGCTCACAACACAACCAAAAAAAGAAACGCGCTGCAAATAACATGTATTTGGTTGTGTTGTGAGCATTTGCAGTGTGTTTCTTTATTTGTTTGTGTTGTGAGCATTTGCACCATCTGTTGTCAAAATGATGAAAACGTTTTCTTGATTAGCTGGTGCTTTTTCTATTTGCATGTGTTTTCTGAAGTTGCAGCGCGTTGAGCTCTCTCGGCCACCGTACTGTACCCATATGTACAAGTCATTGGTGTTTGGTGATGAGTTTTTGGCTCAAGGTCTGCATTTAAAGTCACACCAGAGGTGTTCAGCTGGGATTAGGACTTGTCTTTCTGCAGACCAGTCAAGTTCTTCCACACTGACTGAATCATCATTTCTCTTTGATTCTTGTCTTATACACAGAGACACTGTCATGTTAGAATAGAAAAAGGTTCTGTCCAAACTGTTCTTCACCAGTAAGCTGGTGTGCGGTGGGCGTTCTGGCGCAATATGGCTGCCGTCGTATCATCTAGGTGGATGCTGCACATTGGTAGTGGTTGAGGAGATTCCCCTTTACTATGTAACGCGCTTTGAGTACCCAGAAAAGCGCTATATAAATGTAACAAATTAATTAATTAATTAACTGTTACTGTAAAATTAGAAGCACACAATTCCCTAGAATATCATTATATGCTTAAACATTAAGATTTGTACTCATGGAAATTACTAAAGTAGTCAAACCTTTCATTAGAAGGGGGTGACCCAATAATTTTGACAAACAAGTGTATATATATATGTATATATTTTTATATATTGTAACATTATAAATGTCTTCACTGTTTTGATAAAGTGAATGCATTTTTTTTGCTGAATAAAATGTAGTTTCTTTCTTTCTTTCTTTCTTTCTTTCTTTCTTTCTTTCTTTCTTTCTTTCTTTCTTTCTTTCTTTCTTTCTTTTTTTCTTTCTTTCTTTCTTTCTTTCTTTCTTTCTTTCTTTCTTTCTTTCTTTCTTTCTTTCTTTCTTTCTCCAAACTTTTAAGTGTATCCCAGTTTCCTCAAAAATATTCAGCAGCAAAACATTTTCAACATTGATAAGAATAAGAAACGTTTCTTGAGCACCCAATGATCTAATTTCACTGAAGACTGGAGTAATGATAATGAAAATTCAGCTTTGCATCACAGGAATGAATTATATTTAAATATTGCACAATTTTACAGTTTTGTAAATCAGATAAATCGTTTGTTAATATCAGATAAATACACCTTGTCATAAGAAACAACCTAGGAACCCTATTATGAGAAAAAGAGCTTTGAGGCACTTAAAATACATTTTGAAGTTCCTCGAGTACTCGAAAAGGATATCCGAGGCACCTTTCGTTCAGTGTATATATAGGTTATATGAATCTGAACCAAAACCCCTTGCAATTTTAAACCTTAAAACATTTAACATTTGTTCTTATTTTATTATTTCATACTCTGCACATTCAGTAGTCCGGTTCTAGTGCCTGATAAAAAGTAATCTCTTTGACAAATACTGCCCGCCCTCATCGCTGATCCTGTGTGTTCTCATGTAGAACTCCTTATACAACCAACAAGCTGCTTGAAAAGCACTTGAGAATGGAAAGTGTGTTATCTTTCCTGTGCTGATAAAAGGCTGCAGGGTAACGGCAGATCCAGACTCAGGCCTTCCACATTAGCATCACATCTCTCACGTCCACATTGGCGCACACACTTTGATCTGCGTCTGGTCTCAAGTTCTTGTAAATGGTTTGCAAGAAGGATGGAGGCTCATCCATCGTGCTTAATTGATCTTTTCTGTTAGGCCTGATAAATGGGATTCACGTTCATTTTGGGCCAGTGCTTATGGAAATCAGTGAAAAGGAAGGCATGGACTAGATACTGAATAATGTCCCTTGTGAGGTTTAAGAGTCTTAAGATTCTTTCTGCCAGACAAAACACTAAACAGAATGGTACATAAAACCAGTTGTATACAGAGCAAATTACACAGAGCAGTGAAACATATACTGTACAAGACATTTATAAACAGTTTGCAAACATGATGATACAGCTTCATAACTTCATATTAAATCGGATTATCTTTATTTATCCTAATATATATATATATTATAATTGATGCTATTTGCAGTCTGTCATGTAAATTACATTTTTAGTTAAATCTGTACAGGGATGTTTCCTCCACTAGAGGGCGCTTGTAATCCTTCCTAGTCCTTTTGAAAATGTGTGTTCAGCCCACATCACCCTATTCTAGCTGATCTGCATTGGCTACCAGTGGCCTATCTTATCAAGTTTAAAATGATCCTGCTTATCTTGTATCTTTGTAATCTGCTCCTCTCCTATTCATTACGGTCCTCTGATTCTCGCCTTCTCGCCGTGTCCCTCGGTATCGCCTCTCTTCCATGGGTGGTGGACCTTTCAGTGTTGTTTCCCCTAAATTATGGAACTCTCTACCAAGACCACTCTGTCTTACCAATAGCCTGTCGGAATTCAAATCGCAGCTCGAAACTCACTTGTTTTCAGAATGTTATCTTTCTTAGTTAATTTCTGTTTATTTTGTCTTATGTTGTATACTACTTGATGTTGTTTTGTTTTGTTTTTTGTTTTTTTCCTCAGTATTACGGTTTGATGTTTTCCCCACATTTCTGATGTTTATTGTAAAGTGTCCTTGAGCTCTGGAAAGGCGCTATATAAATAAAACATATTATTATTTTATTATAATTATTCAGTTTTATTTAATTTAGTTTTAGCTATTTTAATACTTTAACTTTAAATAATAAATGCTTGCCTAGCTGAAATAAAATAGGTTAGTTTTTTTAAATATAATAGTTTAAATAAAGTACTTTTTACATATTTTATTTTATTGTAGTTATTTTATTTTTCATTTATATTTTTATGATTTAAGTTTTAGTTAACTACAATAACCCTGTTTTGAAATGATATCGCTCTATATAATTCCATTGTTTTCTAAGTATAATATACTTATTGATGTGTTACAGTAGCATAATGCACAAGAGAAGTCTCCAGAGGGAACACAAGAGCAACGATTTCATTCTCTGAGTGGCATTTTTAGCACTAGACAGTGGGGGCAGTTCATGAGGTGATTTGGAGCACCAGCTGGTCATGTGTTAATGGGAAGGATCCAGATGATGTTAGCGACCATGAAGCTGAAAAAGAATAACTGCAGTTGGTTGTGTAAACACATGCTATGAAACACTTGAACATCATTGTGTTGTATTTAAAGGAATATTTCACTCCAAACATTTTAATTTCCTTATAATTTACTCACTCCCAGACCATACGAGATGTAGATTATATGGATAACAGCCAGGATATTTTTCATCTAATGAACAAGTAAACTGCATTCGCAGTTAAACAGTATAAAATTTGTTGTTAATTTTTTTTCTTCACTACAGCAAGCCTTGTTGGCTGGGGTCGTGCGGATTACTTTGAAGCTGCCTGGATTTTGGACAATCAAATATGGTATACGTTGGGCCCTGTTCACTTCCTCTAAAACATTAATTTCTCTTTGGCAGCAGAATGAAAGTCATATACATTTTGGATGGTCTGGAAGTGAGTAAATAATCAGGAAATGTTCATTTTTGGGTGAACTATTTCTTTTGAGTGTTACTGTACAGTGAGGGAATATCTTACTCTAAATGCACATAAATGAGACTGAAAAAGATCATAAACAGAATAATTGCAGCAGTGTTAAATTTCTAAGATTCCTGCCGTTCTTACATAATGTTTAAACAAATATTTTTGGAAGGAAAGATAATAATTAAATAAACAAATAAATGTTTAACATACAAACAAATAAATATGTAATAATTATGATTTCCTAACTACCAAACATTTATGAATTAATTAGCCAAATTAATTTTAAATATATAAATAAATATGTTTTAATATCACCTTCACCAGTTACCTCAATATCTGAAAATTAAATTTTGGTCACATACAATATTTTATTTCTGTTTCATAACAGGCTAACTGTACATTTAGCTTCTTTCTCAGCATTTAATGAATTTAATAACATTTGACAAGTTTAAACGCATAAAATCAGAGCAGCATTGAAATAATTTACTGTAATTAAAGTTAAATGATGAGAAACATGTTTACGTCTTAAAAAGAGTAAAAAGCAAGTTCAGTTGCGAGTAGGTCACACAAATCCTGAAAACTAGTTAGTTATCGATGAGAAAACAACAGAATTAAAACGTGGAATATTTCTTTAGGTATTTTCTGTCTGCGTATTTATCGATGCATGGCTGATGTGCACATTTTTAGAAGATTATTTGTATTTTATTAGGGAAAAGTTTCCTTTAGTTTAAAGTAGCATAATGAAACTGTTATTGTCTGAATGCGCTCGTGTGCTTGTGGAAGGTAGCGCTCTTAAAGGCTCTCGGCTGCTGTTACAGGTGCGCGCTTGAGTCTTTCCTCATTGGCTCATCGGGGAGCCACGAGCGTGCTGCTCTCACGGCGCGTTCACTGCGCGCTCATGGCGTTCCACTCGCGCTCGGCAGCTGCGTATGACGTATTTGGAAAATAAATGAATTCCCTGTGAAACTTCTTCGTCTCCCGAATGTGATGTTTGCAGGCGCCGTGGGTGTTTCCCCGCTCATTCCTCCGGTATAAGTGATCCGAAAGCACGCCGGTGGATCGGCGCGGCACATTTTTTTGCCACATTACCACGGAAAACACGAATCAAAGCGGTTTGTATTAGTTTCATGACCGAAAACTGACCGTTCGCCAATTTGGAAACGGCTCCGGGTCGTTGACTGTGGGGAGAAATGGGCACTTTACGCGATCTCCAGTACGCGTTACAGGAGAAGATTGAGGAACTGAGACAGAGAGATGCGCTGATTGATGAACTGGAATTGGAGCTGGACCAGAAAGACGAACTTATCCAGAAGCTTCAGAATGAGTTAGACAAATACCGATCCGTTATAAGACCGGCAACTCAACAAGTCCACAAGCATAGTGTCCTTCATGAGCAGCAGAGGACCAAGAGACAGGCGATCTCAGCCGAACCCACAGCCTTTGATATTCAAGACCTCAATCGTGTCACCCTGCCTTTCTACCCAAAGAGCCCACAGTAGGTGCCACTTAAATCTGATCGGTGTTGTTATGAAGCTGTCCGTCAAATTAACCGGGACGAAGTGTTGATGATTTGTATTACTGATGCAATTATGCATATGCAACCTTGTAATGACACATGAATCATTGCCTTTGTTCTGTGCTGATTTTATGCAAGTGATCTTGGTCAGTTGGACACCTTAAGTTCTGTGGTACCAGTATAATCATAACCATCCATCAAACCTGTCTCCGTCCAAGCATTCATTCGCCTACTGCACTGATGTGATATATTGTGAATATATGCAGACAGCCAGTCTGGTGCTTCCACCTGTTGATTCTGTTTATCAACTTTGAAAGGTAGAAAAATGCTCATTCATATGCAGATTATGCACAGTGTTTTTTTGAAGATAATATATGAATGTACAAATATATACATATTTTTCTGCATCATACATATTTTATTATATTAGTTTAAACTTTAATGTGCTTGTGAAGAGGAAGTCTAACCAAAAGTGTGAGTAGATAGAGTAAGTAAATTATGGTAAATTGAAAAATGAGCTACAAATGACAGCACAAATGACCACTGTAGTGCAGAAGACATGGTATACAGTACATAATTTAGTTAGAATAGCATAATGTGCAAAATGATTTTCCATCAAAATTTTCCAACTGTTCACTCAAAATGTTATGCTGATGATATAATTTATTATGAAAAAGGCAATGCATTAGTCAAATACAGACCCCACTGTATAATACAATTATTTACAGGCAGTATTTGATTAACACATAGTCTTTAAAATTGCTTTGGTAACATTTTTCTAAAAGTTGCATGAAATGAAAAATAATAATACTTGTAATTGTAACACACACACACACACACACACACACACACACACACACACACACACACACACACACACACACACACACACACACACACACACACACACACACACACACACACACACACACACACACACACACACACACACACACACACACACACACACACACACACACATGTTGTGTTTTTATGGTTTACGGGACTTTCCATAGCGTAATGGTTTTTTATACTGTACAAACCGTATGTGCTATTGCCCTACACCTACCTACACCTAAACTTAGCCCTCACAGGAGACGGTGCATTTCTATTTCCCTCAACAAAAACTCACTCTGTATGATTTATAAGCGTTTTAAATTATGGGGACACTGAAAATGTCCTCATAAATCACCTTCTCCTTGTAATACCTATGTCATACCCATGTCATATACAAATTTGTGTCCTCATAAGTGCACATAAACATGCCCACACACACACACACACACACACACACACACACACACACACACACATGCACAATTACACACACACACACACACACACACACACACAGTGCACACACACACACACACACACACACACACACACACACACACACACACACACACACAGACACAGTGTGTATATATATATATATATAGTATATATATAGCACTTTTTTGAATGTATGAATTTCAAATTGGAAATATAATTAATATATAAGAATATACAATGGGTGGTAAGGTCTGGGACCACATTAAAAATCTGGGAACCAGAACCTGTAAATCAACAGGTGGTTTTAGGATTTAGAAAAAAAGGAAAGAACTGTAAAATGAAGATTAATTTAAAATAGTTTTGATCAAAAAGCATTTGTGACACTGACATGTGAACTCTCTGTACAGATGGTCAGATGTTATTGAAGCGTTACATCTCAAATCATTCTGAGAACAGCAGGTTTTGATCATATCAGCATTAGTTCTGCTGTCAAAACAATACAGATCCCACTGTGTAATAGAAGTATATATAAGATAGTAAACGATCAACATTCATTATATTGGCTAATAGTCCTTTAAAGTCCTTTTGTAGTCTCATATATCAGCAACAAAAGTGTACATAAAATGTTAAGCATTTAAAACGGCTTTTAAGCTTTTTAAAACTATATACAATGAGTTCAATGAAACGGCATGATCTCTAATGAAATGCACACTACTGGAAAGGGGAGTCGATTCTTAGCGCCGTTGAGAATCTTTTCAGCTTCTCCTCAGCAGGATCTCTAGAGCGGTATTATCAAAAATCCTCCCTCATCCACCAGCAATTCCATCATTTTCTTCTATAACTCCTCTCTCTCCACTCTCAGTGTCTTTTCTTTCACAGTTGGTGAGCATTTCAGTTCTCCCTGTGTTTATGTCTGCTGAATATTACTCTTGTTGCTGAGTGCATTTTGGTCGAGAGCCAGATGCCTCCCATCTTTGTGAAGACATGACATTCCTTTGTGCTGGTATTCATGAATGCTGATGGTACGCAAGACTAATTTCTCTTAAACAATAACTATGCATGAAACCATTTAATGATTCATGCCCATACAGATTTATTTATTTGACATGTTCTACTTTAGTAATGGAAGGCTGGATGTATATTGAATATGAAACCTTGTAATCCTCATTTGTTATTTGATTTGAAGAGCCCATGAATTCACAACTGGAGATTGTACTGTAACTGGACTGTAGCTTTTAACTACTTCTATAATTTTTAAAGAATTGATATGCTAGTTTACTCCTAAAAGTTGACAAAGTTATGTATTTATCTATCTTTCTCTTCTAGCTCAATGACACGATGCTCATATATCACAGTAAATAAAGTAATCCATTTCAACTTAAAAACTTACATTCATTTGCTGCCTTACATTTTAAGTATAATCAACTTGGTTGTATAAGCCATTTTCAACAAATTATATTAAACTGACTTAAAAAATCATCTAACTTGTAAAAAGTTGACATTTCTCAACATATTTTGATGCGTTAAAGTCATGTAAAAAAACCAGAAGCTGCCATGACTTTCTGATCAAGTAATAAATACAGTTATTATATACAATAATGTGAATACACCTCTTCTGTGATGAATCAAAGGTCATGAAAAAAACGTCTAATAAAAAATGCAATTCCTAAAAAAATACAATTTGCCACAATAATCTGTTAATATTATTGATTAGACAAATCAAACTTAATATTAAACTGAATAATTTGATTAAAATGATTCATTGCTTGTTAATATTTGTAAACCTTTGTTTCCAAATTAAAGTAATGCGCAGAAAAAACAGGAAATGACATCATAGAGAAGTCTCCTGAACTAAGAAACTGATAAGCAAGGTGTATTTTGTGAAAATCTGCATTTCATCTTGTGTGCGTGTTTTGAATGTTCTGTTGCACAATAACTGAAGCGGTGTTTTCATGGAAAAGTATACTTTTTCAGTTATTTAATTTTTTTACGAAGGTTTGCCAAGTGGCTTCAAGAACAAAACACCTTTAATAATTAATAATTTAATAAATTTAAAATAATACAATTCTGCAAGCTGAACGTCACCCTGAAACATAACCATTACTTATTGGACTACTGCTTTTTATTGAGACATTTATTCAATAATTTCATAATAAACAGGAAAATAAATAGGCCTACTGGAGAAATGTAATGTGAGAGCGTGATCTGAGCGGGATTTGGTTTACCGGTGAGCGTGAGCGGAACATTAGCGGAGCGTTTGCTTTGGCCGTGAGCGACTGAGAGGAGCGCACACACTCAAAGCGGAATATTGAGCTGAGCATCACACCGCTCCACTTCGCTCACATGCTCTGGTATTTTCATTGCACAGCTGCTATTGGATACAATTTTATATTTACAACATGTTTTTCCCAATGTTTGAGACATGACCAATCAAAGCTGTTTAAAATAGTCACTGGTGCAGAGGAAATCCACCCAGCACCAGCCAAAATACTTTAGTTTTGTTTAGTGCTGGCTTACTGATTGAGTTTTTCAGTCTCGCACATGCTTTCATTATATTCATCTAAGCATAGGTACGATATACATATTAAATTCATTGAGCAGTGTAGTCAAAGTCTTTAATTATAATGAGAGTTTTTGCAAGAGTGCAGAACTTATTCAGGGAACTGAATGGACAGCTACGATAATTGTAGAAGGCTTGCTTTCTTTATGCAATTTATTCACGGTCATTTTTCATGCTGCTAAAAAGAACAATCTGAAGTTAATCATGTACCACTGTCTTGATTTATGGCAGCTACAACCACTTCTCTCTGCTCTTGCACAATAATAATAACAGGACATTCTTTTCTGTGTTTACAGACATGAAGTTAATGTGAAAACAAATGACGTAAGCCTCTAAAAGCAACCAGACAGCTCAGACTTGTACGTTTAATGTAGTGAATAGTGGCAAGATATGAACCCCGTAAAATTAATCATGCTTATTATTTAAAAGTAAATCCTTAACCAATTTTTCTGAACCAAGATTTGACTTTGATATCCATATGTGTACTTGTTTAATAATATAATTTTGTTAATTACTTTTAATGAGAAAAAAAAACTTTAGTACAGCTTAATTATAATACTATACTTTATTTATCAATATAAATATAAATCATTTAATGATATAAATTATGTATTAATAATTTGACCTTTAATGACATGCCAAGTTTGGTTAGGGAAGGTGAAATTAAAAAATATAATGATATTTATACAATATTTCATGATTAATTCTTAATATTTAAAAAAATATTTATATTTTGTTTATAATTTTTAATACTTAATAAAAATGTGTAATTACATTTACTTGATAGTTGCATTAAATCGAAATCTTTTCTCTAAACCTTTACTTCTTAAAAACCATATGGACCCAACATGACCACCAAGCAGAGTATGTGAGCGGAGCGCTGTGGGAGCGGAGCGCTGTGGGAGCGGAGCGGAGCGGAGTTGAGCGGTGTGATTCTGAATGGAGCGAGGAGCGGAATTGTTTTAATTCGGAGCATCGGGTTTTCACTCGCTCCACCACCGCTCCATCACGAGTTCAATTCATGCCAACGACCCGCAATATAACGGCATATTTAGCAAGAATTCAATTGTTAAACATATTTAGCTAGCTTGATAGAAAAAGATCACTCAAATCAGAAAGAATGTGAAGGCTATGATGACGGCAATGGACATGAGCGGGAAGTTATAGTTCTCAAGGAATTAGTTTGTTCCTTCTAGATACTGAATATTTTCAGCTGAAAGCATGATTTACTACAACACTTATTCACACGCAATCGCTCTCTCAATAATGCATTCAAACAAATGTAATCTTACAGTGCTACTTCGTCTGTATCCGATTTCGAATGAACAGAAGCACTGCATCGATCCGTAGCTAAAATAATTGACGAAAACGTACTGTTATTTTCATAAAAAAACTAAATTTGCACTGCAAAAAGCAGCAATTTTACCTTATAATGCTGACTACCATGTTATTAGCTTGTCATGTGGTAGGAAAAAAGTTTGTAGACTAGGCTACGTGTTCCAATAAGCCACTTTGAAACTCTCCTGTTATTTTATTTTTTATATAAGTTATGAACAGAACTGATATTTCAAACATACTGAAATACTTCAGACGCGGAGCGAAGGTGGAGCGGTGTTTCTGATATCAGCGAGCGAGGACTGGGAAATGGTGAACCTGGAGTGGATACAGGAGCGGAGTGATTATTAAATGCTTGGAGCGCTGAGGGGAAATTGTTGACGCTCCACTCTCCTCACATACAAACCCTGGAACACCTGACATTTGTATATAGTGTTTGTTAGAGACACGAATAACTGTGAGCGCACTTCACATTGTTCTCTCCCACTCTACAGCCCTGGTTAAGTTTTGCAGAATCTATCCATCTTGCTTCCCACAAAAAGAGCATATTTTCTCCTTTTATGGAAATGGCTCTGTGTTGTTCTCCGTGTCTGGGCAGACATGCATCTTTGTTAAACAAAGAGAGTGGGTTAAGAAGAGCTGTAAAAGCATGCTGAGAGGGAAGGACTGTTAGGTAGGAGATGGCAACACATACCGCAAATGTGTCAATCTACGCTATCTGCCAGCCTATATGAAGTTATTCAGCGAGGCTCAACAAAGCCATGCTCCATCTGGCTTCAAAATCACTTCGGTATTCCACCGAGTGGCCTGCCAGGACACCATAATGATGCCTCAAATATCAAAGAGTCTGATTAAATTGAGGCTCCTGATGCGAGGTGGTATTTTCTGTGCTTTTTGCTATGGTACCCCTTCAGAGCAATACTGTCCGTCTCTGAAGACTTTGAAATCTGTCCACCACCTGCAGCTCTGAACTCAAAGAGAAAGCTCGTGCATGGTCATTTAGTTTGTTTTAATGAACATGAGGAAACAGGGCTTGATGTTGATCATGGACTAATGATCACAGTTTCTGTTTTTATTCCCTCCTTTTAATTTCTAAAGCATCTTTTTGATTTCGGTCAGCACTTTTAAGTTCTTCTGGAAACTGTAGGCTTTATAGTCCACATGAGCTTTTTTTGTGGTAAATACGTTTTTGGTAACCGAGAATCTAAAATTAGGCAAACAAGAAAGAATTGCACTCTTGCATGAGACCACTGTTACACTGTAAGATATCACAGTATCAGCGGGCTTTATGCTTGTGAATGTGGCCTGTCCTCTGATTGTGATCTGCTATGTGGAGTACTCGTAAATGATTTAGGGATTAGTGATTTGCTATTCAAAATAGGTCATGATAGAAACAGTCTGATATGGTATCATGTGGGACGCGGAGAGCAGTGTAGGTAAATTTTGAGCGAAAGCTTTAATGCAAACCTCTACAGACACCTTGACAATGGAATCGCCATTGGCTAGTACAATTTTTTAGTTTACTCACCAGGCTACATTTTTATTTTTTTATTTTTTATCATAGAAATTAGTGATGTTTCATACATTATTGGTCATTCAAAAACAAAACAAAACAAAAAACTAACAAACTCTTAAAGTGTTGCCATGTCCACTTTTTATAAGCTGTGGCTGCGGTGCTTATTAAGCATCTTTGGGATTGTTGTTTGGGCTTCGTTCATAATGTGATCCAGTTTATAGAGTTCATAAACTAGGCAGGTGCAGATCACAATGTTTTGGCATGTGGTTTATCCCCAAGAAAAGTAGTTTGGATTTAAGTTTATTATGGGCTTGTTCATTCGTTGTTGTGTTTTTCTAGCAAGATCTGGCAACACTGAGTCAGTTTAAATTGTCCATTTCAGTGACCCGATTCAAAACTCAAAAATCATTGCATCATAACTGAAAAACATACAGAATCCCTGTGTGCCTAGGTTTGATCTAATTTAATATCCTGATTCACTTGTAAATATGTCACATTACGGAAGTTAAAGTGATAGTTGAACGACATGAGGGTGAGTAATTAATGAAATAATTTTTGGGTGAACTTTCCCTTTAAATAGATTGCTTCCTGTGTATACTGTCCTGATATGCAATAATAATTCACTTTAGCAATCATATCGTAATTGAAAGTCTTTGTTTTGTTAATTTAATTTAATATCATATTTTATTTGGGAATGTGAGCTATTGATACTGTATCACACTGCAAGAAAACAAATCCATAGACTATTCCAGGACATTATAAGTTACACGTTTCCTGACCTTTAACCCTAAAACACCACTCATTGCTGCAATGTGTAATTCAAAATACGGGTTAAACACCTGCAAAAAATCAATACACAAACTTGCTTCATGTTAACACAGTGCATGATGCCCTATTTTTACAGACTGTTCTTGGAGTGCACCTATACCATTTTCAGTCTTACCTGTCTTCTGTTCCCTTGTCCCCTTGTCTTATTTACACCTCTCATTGTTTTTGGTTGATGACTGCCCATGTCTATGTGGCAATAATAGATTGTCCCAATGTAATGTCTTCATCAAGAATAAAAGTAGAATGATTCATTGTTAATCCCTCTTTCATCATCAGACAGAAGGAACAATTGAGGCCATATTTATCTAGACAATTGCACGATCAGGGGATAAGAAAACAGCAAATGAAATGAGTTTATAATCCTATAAGTGTTCTATTAGTTTCAATCTCATGTTCCCCTTGGAATTCATATGCATAAAAATGATCACGCATATCCGCTGCTGCTGCTTTGTGTTTGATTTGAACAGTTATTAGCAGTGATGACTCAAGAGTCTTATTAGCTGACCACAGTCGGACACGATACACATGAGGTGCATTTGGTCTTTTTCAAGATGACTAGTTCACTGATTCTTGAGTACTGGGACAAGAAGTGTAATAAAGTGCATTATTTTTTACAAAATTTGTGTTTTTTTCAATCAAATTGTGTCAGCACCATCTTATATAAAGAAAAAAGCCCAAATACTGTTTAATTTAACATTCACTTTAATACATTTATTTGAAAGTATTAAGGAAAAACATAGCCTATTTCGTTATGCACACATTAGTAGTTGTTCTACTGGTGATGTTAGCTAACCTGGTAGTTAAAATGTGGATAATTGTCTACAAAATCTCTGGTTTACATCAATTTTGAGTTGATATTGAGGTTGTGACAAAAGTTAATTTAAATAATAATAATAATAAAAAACTGTAATATTTTTTAACCAATGGCTGGTGAAACTTGGAAAGAGGACCTTCAGAAAAACATTGACTTTGAAATTGCCTAATTTTCAATGCCTTTTTTAAAACACTTTAATAAGTAAAGACAAAAAGTAAGGACATATTTAGTGCCACAATTTTTACACTTTTTGGTTTAATCAACCTACAAATTGCTTACTAAAAAGTAGTCTTAGTTATCCTTGAATATTCAGTTGAGTTAGTGATAATGTAATATAATTTGATATAAAGTAACGTTAATATTTTAGTGATCATCTCCCAAGTATTGGTGGGCAGAATTGTGGTACTTGTTTTGTCTCATATCTCAAGAATCATTGAGTTATATTTAGTGAGAGGTCAGTTTCTTATACAAAAACGCCATTGTTTGTAGCGCTGGTGCCCACATGGATGACGAATCCGAAACTGTGCTGATTGTTAATGTCATTAGTCCAGGCAGATCCACAGATCTTGAGCCCTTATCATCCGCCCATGGGACATTAGTACCCAGCAGGAGTGTGTGAGTGGTAGTAACGCAGTGTATTTGAGCAGTCATCTGTCCACCCCATGTCCTCCTCGGGCTCCAGCACTCGTGCACTCTTGCACAGATGGTCCAGTTTTGCCATTATCTCTGCCACTCTGCCATTTCTAATCAAAGGAGAAAACAGATCCAATATTTCCAAATCTGCAGATCTGTGATTGAATTATCAAATATTCCCAGTGCATGATTAATAATAGATTTGTGGAAGGGAACTTGGAATGCAGTGGCACTAGCAAGGCCATCTGACAAGCATTGTCCAATAAAATGTGATGTTGTCAATGAAAATGACTCATCACGTAGAGCCCAGATGCACTCCATACATGAAGGAATTCATCCATTGACGTGGTGAGGTATTGATTGCATTCACAAACCCAGGTATGGGGGATTCTCTCTCTTATTTCAGCGGTTGACACTTTTCTGTGAGCAATCTCACATGCTGTGGTGTTGAATGGAGGTGTCTGGGATTTCAAGAAAAAAAGAGATTTGTGATTTCCGTTATTTCGGAAGAACCCAGTGGTTTTGCTCATGGGTTTTCAAAAAAAGAGCAATGGACAAATGAGTAAGTAAAGAGTGTGACGTGGTTGATATTAAAAGCACAATAAGGCAATGCATCTGAATGCCACGAAGGTCAAGTACAAACAAAAATATGTCAAAATGCCTGCTGTGGTGAGTATTCACATAAACAGTTATATCTGAGAATAGATGAAGTAAAATCATTTGGAGAAAATAGGATGTGTGTGAGTATATGAGGTCTTAAAGTGACAGCAGTGTCTAACATACCTGCTGCTTCTGTGTCATAAATGTGACCCTGGACCACAAAACCAGTCTTAAGTCGCTGGGGTATATTTTGTAGTAATAGCCAAAAATACATTGTATGGGTCAAAATTATAGACTTTTCTTTTATGCCCAAAATCATTTGGACATTAAGTAAAGATCATGTTCCATGAAGATATTTTGTAAATTTCCTGCTGTAAATATATCAAAACTTTTTGATTAGTAATATGCATTGCTAAGAACTTCATTTAGACCACTTTAAAGCTGATTTTCGCAATATTTTGATTTTCACATAGTTCTATCTCAGCCAAATATTGCCCTGTCATAACAAACCATGCATCAATGGAAAGCTTATTTATTCAGTTTTCAGATGATGTATAAATCTGAATAAAAGAAAAGTGGTTTAGTGGTCCAGGGTCACAAATAGTAATCAAACCACAGCAGAAAAGGAGAAAATTACCCACTGCTTTTGACCAAATAATTTTTGTAGCTTTAATAAAAACAAATGTATATTTAATTCACACAGTGTTGTATTTTACATTGAATTACTTTATTCAATTTCCGTAGTATTTCTTACCTGAATATTATTAGACAGACCTGCCTGAAAAATTTAAAGCACTTCAGTTGTGTCTTTTTCTGTTTTATTATTTTGTTATATTGCTTGTCATTTGTTTCTTTCTGATTGTTTACATGTCTTGAATAAGCTTGATAACCTTTTTACTTATATAAGTTGTAGGCCCTAATTTGTATTGCTCATTAACTTTCAAAACCAACATGAAAACGTTTAATTTTTTTCATTTACCCTTGTCATCCATAGGTCTAAAGAACTAATCAAAGAAGCCATTCTTGACAATGACTTCATGAAGAACCTGGAGCTGTCTCAGATTCAGGAGATTGTGGACTGCATGTACCCTGTGGAGTATGATAAAGAAAGTTGTATCATCAAAGAAGGCGATGTGGGCTCCCTGGTCTATGTCATGGAAGGTAGGTCATGTCAAAGTATTCTTGCTGTTTACTCTGCTGTGTTTCACAGCTGTAACAGATGATATACAGACAGGCCAGTAAACCACAAGAGGCTTTGCATTACAGTGATTTGACCTAGGATAAGGAGTATTGTTTGGCAAAACCTGGTGTATTGCTTAACTGCACTGTTTAAAAAATATGATATTATTTAAAGTGTGTTTTTTCTTAATTCATGTTTGTTCCCATTTAGCATTATTTAGATGAAATATTAAAGGCCCAGTTTACCTAAGTTCACCCTACATAATTTTTTTTCCAGAGATGTCTTTTTGGGTTCCTCAAATAACCTTTCTGTGAACAGTTATTTAAAGTGTAAAGAACATTTTAAAATCTATTTTGGTAATGTTTACGGTTCTTCATGGAAGCATCGATGCTAATAAAGTACTTTTAAGAGTGTATGAGATCAGTCAGTTGGTATCGCTTTGTTATAAGGTCTGAAGTTCTGAAAAACATTCTGATCCTAAAATCCTAATATTTCTAAATGATTAAGCAGTTTATAGCTACAGTTTAGCTCTTGGTTTCTGCTCTGTGTAGATTAATTTCCACTTGGATGTAAATGTCCCCCTCATTATGTAAATTACATTTATGGTCATTCAATTTGTAATACTTCTCACAGGCCCACTCCATTTTTTACAATTTGTAAAATGAATGACTATTATGAAAGGAAATGCTCCATGTAGTAACTCACAAATCACTTTATTTTATGTAGAGAGCAGCCGTGGAAACCCCGGCACAGGTTCACACTCCAAACTAGAGTCTGTTCAGTTATAAATTTTGGTTATCACTCTAGTTTATAACCAAACAACATGAGAACAGAACCACATTTAGTCCTCTAAAATAGGGCTGGTGCTGTTTGTACACATGGCTTAGAACTGAACTTGAGGAGTAATAACCGCAGCCTTATTGCACTTCCAATTTAGCTTTTCATCTCTGAATACCTGGCAGCTGGTTTGGATGGTGAGTTTTATGGTCACCTTGGATCTTTTCACAGACATAAAATAGATCTCTTTCTTTTTTTATCATGTTATATTTCCTTGTGGTCTGTCGCAGCTTTTGCTGCAGTGCTGTACGATTTCTTACTAATGCCGTTTGTGACATAAAATCACCTCTGTTTTGTTGACCATAAATGAAAGTCATTTTCTGAATCCTTGGTGCTACAGTGGTCTCTGGAAGCATTTACAAGTTCACTTATATAGCCTGTCTGAAATATAGTCTGAAGTTGATTGTAAAACTTGTAAAACAAAATTTAATTGGTCTCCAGTTGCACTTCAAAAATATATACTGTTAAAAAGATGGTTTCTATTCTTAAATATGTCTCCTGAGCTTATTTCAGTGTGTCTGCACATATACTCTTAAAAATAAGTTTTCAAAAGGGAGTTTATATAGCAATGCCATAGAGGAACCATTTTGGGTTCCCCAAAGAACCTTTCAGTTATTTAAGATATTGTTATGTGGTTAAATAATATTTTAAGAATCTATTCAACCTTTTTTCTACAGTAAAGAACATTTTGTGGAATGGAAAGTTTTCATAGATTTTAAAGGTTCTTTATGGAACCATAGATGCCAGTAAAAAAACGTTATTTTCAAGACAAATCAAACTACTTTTAGAAGTGTTACCAACTAGGTTGTAGCACAGAGTTTGCTTTAATGCTAGGACCACTGGATATGTAGCTTGCTTCCAAAATGTTTCAGTTACATTTAAAATTCATCATTAGGCGCTGTAGAGTTTTGGTATTTACAAAAAAAGAAGTGCTTGTGTGGAAATATCCCGTGAACAGTTATAAATAGGTATTCAAGTGAGGCAGATGTACCATTCTTTTAAGTAGAGCCACTCACTGTGGTGTTTTTCACAGCACTGCTCCCATGAACCATTTTTACCTCTCCAAACTAACCCCTGCCAGTCACCACAGGAGGCATGCTCTTTACCTCCAAACCTTTCAGTCTGCTTCCAGTAATGTTCACTCAATAGGTGGCTCACCTCCTCCTGGTGTATTGTTGTAGCTGTAGAATATGTCTCGGTAGTCGCCTCTGGCGACAGAGATGCTAATTTCCTCTAATTTTTTGCCTTGCCGTTGTGTCCGCCCTCTCATTTGATTCCAAACCCCCTAAGACTGACTGTGGTCCTCTTCATAAATGTATTTAGTAAGCATTTTTGGCAATAATGTGTATGCTCTTATATGAACTTAGATGAACGGAAAGTGAGTGAATGTGTAATTTTAAATATCAAAATAGTTCACCCAAAAATGAAAATTTGCTGAAAATTAACTCTCCTTCATGTAGATAAGTTTGTTTCTCCATCAGAACAGATTTGGAGAAATTTAGCATTGCATCAATTGTTCACCAATGGATCCTCTGCAGTGAATGGGTGCCATCAGAATGAGAGTCCAAACAGCTGATAAAAACATCACAGTAATTCCCAAGTAACCCACACCACTCCAGTCCATTAGTTAATGTCCTGTAAAGCAAATTGCTGAGTATTTGTAAGAAACAAATTCATTATTACGATGCTTTTAATTTCAAACCATTACTTACAGCTAAAATATGAGTCCTCTGTACATAATATTGCCTATTTCAGTGAAAAAGTCATCTTGAATCAGAAGAGAAATATACATAGTTTACAAGCAAAACCAGTTGATTATTATAGGCTAATGTTTTGTCTAGAAGTAACGGTCTTAATTTAAAATGCCTTGATAAATTAGTTTCCTAAAAATGCACAGTTTTTCGCTTCACAGGACTTAACTGATGTACTGGAATCATGTGAATTACTTGTGGATTATTGTGATGTTTTAACAGCTGTTTAGACTCTCATTCTGACGGCACCCATTCACCGCAGGGGATCCATTGGTGAGCAAGTGATGTAATGCTGAATTTCTCCAAATCTGATATGATGAAAATACAAACTCATCTACATCTTGGATGGCCCGAGAATGAGTACAGTTTCCTCAAATTATTTATTAATTTAATATGCTCAATTATAAATATGCTATTTGTAAGTTGATTTCCCCAAAAGTGTAACTCTGTCTCTTTAGTACTTTCAAAACTGCTTTGTTTGTTTGAACATCCTGACCAGCCTGGCAACAGTGACTTATTAACCAATGGCGTGAGTGTGGGTGGAACTGTCCGTCCAATAACAGGCGGGGAGAGTGTTTGTGAAACCTGTTTATAAACAAGAACGACAGATAAGCAGTTCACCTTTAGCTGGCCTATACAGTAAGTTGAAAAATAGCTCAACAAAACTAGTGCTGAATGGCAAAAAAAATACAATGGATATTCAATTCACACTGTCTTAGTGTCTTCCATCTCTTAATGTTTATTAATATGCTGAATTCATTTTAGACAGACCCATTTGGTGCACAGCTGTGTGAATTTGAAGCAATTAAGTGTTTGAAGCAACAGGTCACCCGATTCTCCGGCAGGCAAGTGAAGGAATTAAAGGTTATGGACATATTAATCTGACAGCTGTTAATGAAAAACGCTTATACAGATTTCTTGTGCTCAGCTTCACTTATAAGATATAGGAGCAGAATGTAGCTCTATTGTCTGACAGAAGGATTTGGTTTTGTCTAATCAGTTCTTTGCTCATTCATTTGGGTCTTTATATTGGTAATATCAATTTTGTGATACTCTATAAACTACAGTACTGCATGTGTGTCAGATCTGTTATCTCTTTGTATTGTAATGTTTTGGTTTAGTGGTGAAGCAATAGGGAGTATTAATGAAAGCCACGTCTTGTGGGAAAAAGCTGTTTCTGGTTCTGGAAGTTTGTTTTTGCTGTTCTGCAATGCTTCAGCTGAAAGATGTGGTGATCAGAGCGTGAGGGCTTTCTGACTGCCCTCTTCCTGGATGTTGACTCATAAAGGTCCTAGAGGGAGGGAGGGCAGATTGCAGCTGATGATTTTCCATCTGCTTGGATCCAGTGCCATGGCGGATCCATATCAGACGGTTTTGAGGACGGATTTAGTGATGCCATTGTAGAACTGAGCCATCACTGCCAGTGGCAAGTTGAAGTTCTTGAAAGTTCTTTAGTAGGCGTGCATATCGATTAGTTGGTGGGTTGTCTGACTAGTATTTCACTACTACTACTACACCGTTGAATTTAACTTAATATTAATTTACCTTTTTACAGATTGTAATGATTTACTTCCACACATATTAACATTATAACACATTTTATTGTATTATTAAATTTTTTAAATAATGTAAGCTTTGGCATTGAATTACAGAAAATTAACTAACACTGCGTTTCTAATGTGACAGCTGAGGGAGCGATGGCAAATTTGAGCAATATAATCATTTTATCAATATTATTTTCCTCTTTTATAAAGAAACACTGTCATCTATTTTTTTTGTTTTGCTATTGGAGCAAAAATTATATATATTTTTTTGTAGTTTCCATTCATCACTGTTGAAGTTTGCCAATTAGATTTAATTAAAAATATTTAATTTCATTTTTTTTCTTATATTAATACAGCAAATAAAAAAACTTCAGATGACATTCAGTTGTAAGTTCTAACTGCACCAAGACACCAGGGGCACGTTCAAGCTCACATGCCCAACGTTTTGCTACGGTTTACGGGTTGAACGACATGCTTCCTGGAAACGGTGTGCAACGGCGTGCAACGGGGTTTGAGATACGTTTTCTCTTGTTTGTTTGTCAAAAATGTCAATCAGCAGCAACGTGTATATAAACCACGCGGTATTAAAGAGACCGCTCGCACAATGGGTCCAAGTGAAGTCATTTAATATGTGTCCGCTGCAGCTCGGTATACACAACAATTGAAGATATTAGAAGACATGTTTGTCGTGAGAGTTTTATAGTAAGATAGCATATCAACATGATGATGATGAATTTGTAAGTAAATGTAATTAACATCAAAATAAATTCACAAGAGCAAGTATATTGTTTGCACATGTTTATTTACATTAAATGCAAAATAACTGAAATAATAAGAGCACAAGTATAGATCTGGAACTGTTTTAAATCTGTCTAAATATCATGTAGTAATTGCAATGTGTGCTAGACACTGATTAATGTAACATAAAAATACTATACATATTTATATATTTTGCTATTGTATTGTGGAGGGACACTTTCATAAACTTGTCTATGCTCCTCTGATTATATAATGGTAAATATTACAATATCATAGCATAACAACAGTGATCAGCAATAATGATAAACCTAATACTCACAATAAAAATAATATGGTCATATAGATCATAACACAGTCTCGGAGGTAAGAAGTGGATTATCCTTCACCTGAAATGTTTGTCTTTTCATCCTGAAATGCGAGGCAAATGTTGGATCACAATAATTAGGAACCACAGCTTCCACAAATCCCTTCACTGATTGGGATGTTCTCTTTTATTCTTGACGACAAGGGAAGTGACTGTAACATCTAGCGTATTTTGCAGTATTAAACACGTATTTATACCTATTTCATCAGGCTCTGAAGATTCTTCAAAAAGAGCACAAAGAATGGCCTTCTCAGCTGCCATAGTTGCAACACTTGCGTCATCAGAACAGGGTGTTCAATGCATCAACGTTTCCGTTTAATAAACGTTTTGCACCGTTTTTTCGGGGCTGAACGCAGCCCAGGTGTTCCTTCCTTCTTATAAATGGTCAATTGTTGCATATTAGGCCAATCGGCATCATGTTATCTGCAAATTTAAGATGATTTTTTCAAGGTACAGTCATTTTTGTAGAGAGAAGAATTAGAGACGGCAAACTGCAGTACTGATAGTCAGTGAGCCAGTTGTACTTCCTCTCGGTTAGGAATTTGCATGTCTTCCTGATGTTTCCTCACTTGGTGTGTATATCGTACATACATATATCATGGTAGTCTGCATGTGAGCTTGCTTTAAAAGTCAATTCTTTTAGCTGACCCTTTTTGACAAAACACAAATGGAAATGGAAAAAAAAAAACCAGATTGTTGGGGTTAAGTGAGTTAGGGTAGAGAAAGTTTATGATCTCAATAATTCTCCAGCCTGTGGGTCTCCTCTGTTGGGGTTGAACATGTGACCTTTGGGCAAGCAGATAAGATTAATAACCACAAACCTCAAAGTTTGATAGCAACACTGGGTTTTGGTGACACACAGATTTATCAAAGATTTTCCCTGAAGTCTTGCATTTTTCCCGGAGCTTCTCAAAAAACCTTTTTGATTTGGAGTATGGTATTCATGCAGACAGGAAAATAAATGTCAAATGTATGTGTTATTTTATTTTATTAATAATAATGATATTTGACAGAAATGCTATGGGTGTTGAAGGCATACGGATTTAGCAAAGCTTTGAACTCTTGCCTTTTTTCCTGGTGTTGATATGGATTTCGATATGCATACAGACAAAAACTAGTATTTTCTTGTAAAACACTCCAATAATCTTTGATTTATTTATTGTGCCGTCTTGTCGGATAAGAAATGTGAATACCTAAAATGCTTATAAATAAATAAATAGAGTTATTTACTTTAAGGCCAAAAATAATATTATGGTAGTACCTTTTCTTAAAGTTGTACCAAGTGACTTTGAAACCCTGACTTGATGAACTGATTTTATTTGTGTTAGATCCACTTCCAACAGTGGCTTTGACACAGATCTCATATTGTTGCAGACTTTCCCAGCCAATCAAAGTGTCGAAAATGAGTAAAAAAATGAGTGAACAAAGTGACCACCACATTCTTTCAGAAGGAGAGTATTTGGTTGCAGGCTTATCTGCGGGCCATCATTTGCAGTTTCATGAGTCACACACTAAAGCTTTATTAGAATTCAATGATGATCTGCCAAGTCGAGCCAATGCTGGGTTATAAAACATGTTTGAGGATGACTATCAGTGACGTAAAATAATGACAGAATTTTGCACAAGACTTCCTTTCCTGCTTACGTAGGGTGAAGCATTGGCAAGAGACCCACTACATTTCCAGCACGCAAGTAAGTGTGATCCAAACAGGAAAAGCCCCCCCTTATGCCCTCTAAAGACGGCAGAAGCGATGATGAAACGGAGCTATACTTAGCCATGTGAGATCCGAACACTGAGAGCATGACTTGTCACATTTACTTTTGGAAAGACGCAGATGCAGCGGATCTCAGCTCTAGAAAACAGCAAGTAACAGTTTCTCCAGTCTTCTGCCAAACTGACACAAACTGTCCCTGCCGGTGGTTGCGTAGCAACTCCATGAATGCTCACCCGGGGTAGTTTATTTACATCCGCATTAATATACTGTGCCCCAAAAACCCAGCATGCTCTGTAAAAAATAATTGCCAGGTCATTTTCTGTTAGATTTACGGACATTTCCTTCAACATTAAAACAGAAAATTCTGTAGATTTACATTTTCTTCTGTACCATAAACAGACAATCTGTTATGTAGGAATTGCTAAACATTTATACCATAGGCCTATCTTTAGCAGCAAATAAATCCAGCACAATAAATACAAAATTGAACATGGTTTATTTTTACCTCTTGTAAACATTCCTAAAAGTGCATTCAGTAGCTTTTATTTGCCTTTAACAGGTGAAGTCAAAAATATTATGACATCAGTTAGCTTAATGTGTAAAGCACCATAGAAAATACTTGTATTGTGGAAAACTTTTTAGTTTTAAATGGCAAAAAGTACCTGAGCAGGTACTTGTACAATATTGCTGTTGCACCAAATAGTGGTCACAAAGATAAACTTCACTGTGAAACAGTCAAGATTCGAAACATTTTCAGATACATGGGAAAAAAAATTCTACAAAGACAGGGCTGTCATTTTAATAACAATTGCTATAGACTTAGTCAAGTGAAATGGTATTTAAAAGGACAGTTCACCCAAAAATGTAAATTCTGTAATCTAAAACTGACATGGTACTGCATTTTTTTTAAATAAAACTGTCTTGTACAGCATTTTAAAATAAAGAACAAAGATTCATGCACTCATGCCTGACATTTCAATGAAGAACTAAGAGAACGTCTAGGTTACGTACGTAACCCCCGTTCCCTGATGGAGGGAATGACATCATCTCTGACTTAAGAGAAAACGCCAATGAAATTGGCTAGTGGATTTTGCATATCTGAGCCACTCCCCGTGCATACGGGTATAAAAGGGCGACAGGTGCATCCACTCATTAGGTTTTACGCTGAGGAGCCGAGAAGAGTCCCTGGCAACCAGCGATGGTTCAAGATTGTGGCATGGGGACATAACGTCTCCGTTCCCTCCATCAGGGAACGGGGGTTACGTACGTAACCTAGACGTTCCCTATCTGTCGGTCACTACGAGTTATGTCGTGACGACATAGGGGTCCTATGGAAAGCACCACAAGCTGAACCCCGTCACAACCTTGTGGCATGCAGATGTTGACAAGCGAGCGCGTGATAGACAAATGCCATGCAAGAGGTTGCAACCTTCCCACCGCCCCAGTGCAAATTCGCTAACCTTGGTGTCCGCAGGGACCACTGAGTACATCGCTGCTGGAGATAGCCAAGCCGCTGTTCCTTTCCCCATAGAAATCAGAAGGGATTTCGACCTTCAGTGAAAGATGGCTTCAAGTCTTTCCTATTTGTTGTTACAGCTTGCCGCAACGGCAGGGAAGCGAGCCTTCCGGAGAAGGGCGCTACGGAGGCCACATTCTGCCCGAAGGGAGGTAACATATGGAGACACTGATATGGACTGACCCAGACTTGGGGCAGTACTACATACGATTGGGCTCTGGGGCAGATCCTACCTAGGTGTAGGGAGGAGGTGTTGCCAGCAGAACCTGAGAGAGAGCTCTGTCAAAGAGAAGACACGGGTTTACCATGAGGGAAACCTTACCGTGGAAGAATACACATATGGGATTACCCGGAGGGGAATCAGGCCATATGGACACCTAGCCCAGCACAGGGGCTGACCGGAGACCCGGGCGAGCTAACACCAGTACTGGGCCTGGCGTCAGACTGCTCCACCCAGTCTGACTGCCGGGGGTGCTTGGAGGATTCCACCAGGGTTCACCGTCCGGGGAACTGAACTGGAGGAGAAAAAGGCACTCGTATCCCCGGGTGAGGGGGAATGGTGCAGCAAGCTTGTCACCGGCCAGTTCTTCCCACCCATTACCTGTTACCCAACACACGGGAAGATAATGGCTCAACACAGAGACTGTAGAATCTTGCGAAGGTGTTCGGTGTCACCCAACCTGCAGTTCTGCAGATTTCCGCCAGAGAGGCGCCGTGCGCCAATGCATGGGAGGAGGCAATACTCCGAGTGGAGTGAGCCCTCACCCCCAGGGGGCACGGCTCGCCTTGAGATTGGTATGCCAAGGCGACGGCCTCCACTATCCAGTGGGCCAGCCTCTGTTTGGAGACAGCCTTCCCTTTCTGCTGACCTCCGTGATAGACAAAGTGCTGCTCAGAGCTTCTGAAGCTCCGGGTGTGGTCCACGTATATGCGCAATGCTCTTACGGGACACAGCAACACTAAGGCTGGATCTGCCTCCTCCGAGGGCAGTGCTTGCAGGTTCACCACCTGTCCCGAGGGACCGCGCTGTGACTTTTGTCGCTCGTAGAGTGAAGTCAGTCGCAGTGCGCAGCTCCTGCATCAACCCCGGGTCGGTACTACCCTCGTGCATCTGTTTGAGTGCCGTGGCTTGGTGAACCTGCAGGACAGCCATGGCGTGCAGGGCAGAGGCTGCCTGGCCCGTAGCACTATAAGCTTTGGCCGTGAGAGCGGCTGTCAGCCTACAGGCTTTGGACGGGAGATACGGAAGGTTCCTCCAAGTGGCGGCGTTTCATGAGCACAGGTGCACCGCGATCGCTCTCTCCACCTGGGGAATGCCCGCGTACCCCCTGGCAGCCCCGCCATTGAGAGTAGTAATGGTATCTTATTTTCTTGACAATTCCTCTGCCAGCTCCTGTTAAAGGCATACAGCGCTCTAAACACAGATGTACGACGCTTCAGATTTAACTTTATCACAGCTGCTTAACATCACCTCAGTAACTTTAAAATGCCGGATGCTCAATAACATGCTCAGTAACAAATACACCGCATCAACAACAATTCAAAGTTAATAAACTTTTATTTATAAAACTGAAAGTGAGCGCATTGTACCTCACTTGCTCACCAATGGATGCCCTGCAGTGAATGGGTGCCATCAGAATGAGAGTCCAAACAGCTGATAAAAACATTACAATAATCCACAAGTAATCCATCATTGTATGAAACAAATCTGTCATTAAGCTGTTTTAACTTTAAACCGTTGCTTCTGTCCAAAATATGAGTCCATAATCATAATGCTTCCTCTTTTAAAAATAAAAACAATCTATCCTCTCACATCAAAACTCACCTACATATTTGTTTAGAACTCTTTTGGACTGTTTGTAAATTAATGATCTGTGCATATTTCTCTCCTGATTCAGACCAGACAACTTTTCACCGGAGAAAACAAAATTATGGATGGAGTATTTTAATAAATTCTTACAAACATGCAGCTTTTCGCTTAAAAAAAAGTTAATTGATGGACTGAAGTTGTGTGGATTACTTGTGGATTATTGTGATGTTTTTATCAGCTGTTTGGACTCTCATTCTGACGGCACCCATTCACTGCAGAGGATCCATTCACAAATTATAAAAGCTGATAAAAACAACACAATAATGTATGTAATGCTATTTTTTCCCAAATTTGTCCCAATGAAGAAACAATCTCATCTACATCTTGGATGTTTTTTTTTTTTTTTAGGGAACTTATCCTTTAAACTCCCGAGCCTTCATTTCAATCTATTGAAGGAAGATATTTTTCAATTAATACTTATACATTTTTCTCTTTCCTTTTTGTGCCAGACTTCCAATGTAAATATGTTTGTTACATGATTGAACAACCTCATTTAAAATATTACTTGTGCAAATTAACCACACAATTACATACGTAAATTACAATACAGTAATGGGTACACCACAATGCTATTGAATACTCAGTCAGTGATTAAACTGGATTCAGTGCCAGAGTGTAAAATAAAACTCTTAAAAACAATCTCACAGACATTGTACTGTTTAAATTTTCATGAACAAGGCCCAATGATCTGTGTACACTGCTCTCATACTATTGAATTATTCAATATGTCAGCCTATAACACGTTGATGATGAGCAGGAAACAGAACCTGGGGTGCTGCAGCAAAACAATTAATACACTTCCAAAACAGAGTAATTTGTTTTGAGAGACTTCTGGGGTGAAGACTGTTATATAGATCCGGTTTGATGAAGTGTTTAAAGTACGTGATAGCATTTTGTAATATTTCAAACCAAAGTGGGTGGTGTTTGGCATTTGGTGCGACTCGAGTTGCTGTGTGGGAGTTGGATATTGCAGATTGGACTTAAGATCGCGGTTCTAGATCTAAACTCAGCATTTCATGCTCCCGTTGACTCATAATTGGTCGGGCCATTGTGTGAGACCTCCCACTCGAGGATCAAGTGTCAATTAAATAGACTTTGTCAACAGCAGGCACCACTAATGCGAAGGCTAAATCCAAAGGCATGAACATTTTGCAATGAAATGAAGGGTAAATCTAGCCTGAAGCTCTGCTACGGGTAACGTGTTAGAGGTCTCAGCGAGGGCAGGCGGACCGGAACTGAAAGAATATTGCTTGTTTTAGTATTCAGAAAGAGACCCTATATATATAAACATTTTTTTTTGTGGATTAGGTTCCTCATTGTGCTTGTAGACAGAGATGATGGCAGTTTATTTCAGCTGTGAAATGGGTTTCTTTGAAACTTTGAAACCAGACTAAGACATTCAACTGTCACTGACCTCTATTCATGAACTACAGTATGTGGCACAAACTGTTATGCAAGAATTTATTCAGATGATGTCTGACCTTGTCCAACTGTGAGACTGAAATGTTAAAGCATCATTTTAGGGCTGGAAGAAAGACATTTTGCAGCCACATTTATATTTATTCATACAAATGTCACAATGGTCACAAGCTTTTAACATAATTTGGACTTAATTTAATTTAGTAACAGCAAGGCTATCATCTGAATTTTAAAGTTAGATAAATGCATAATGTGACCTTATGATGTTGTTTTTATTTAATTTAAATTGTATTTTAGCAGTCAAAGTGCAAAACATAAGAATATACTCACTAAATGAATAATGAAAATGTTATAATGTTATGTTGTAATGTTATATTAAAATAGCTCCAAGTGCAGCTCATCAGTCAGATTTATAATGTTCTACATGTTGTTTTTGAGTATTTTCAAGCTGTTGTTGCACTGATGTCAGACTCCTTCATTTGTTATGAATTCTTATCTATTGGTTTGCAAGTTCCAAAATGAAAAGAGAAAACAGTCAAACGTCAAAACAGTCATTTGCAAAGTATTACATTTACTAGATTATCAAAAATATGCATTGCTACATGACTGTATAACATATAGAAGCATTATTAGGTTGAATTTCTAAGACATTCGGCTCTTTTGTGTTTTCACAAAGATAAAATAATACACAGTCAGAGTGATATGAGTTTAAATGCGGACATCATTTTCATTTTTTGGCTCAGTTGTTATTTTAAAAAGCCATGAACAGAGCTACAGTAGATGCTCTATGTTGCAATACCTCTGAAAAAATATAAGAATATAGCTACTCTTATTACATGAATAGTTCATAGCATAATGAAAACTTTAAGATGTTATGTTGTTGTTATATCAACGGCTTCAAATACAGCTCATTAATCAGATTTATAATATATTACATATTGACTTTACATATTTTCAGACTCATTCTTTTGTTATGAATAATCTTATCTTTTGGTTTGTCAAATGTCAAAACAGTCATTTGCAAACTATTGCTATGACAATTCACTAGATTGTCAAAAAAGGCATTGCTACATGAAATATAAACATTATTAGGTTGAATTTCTAAGACATTCTGTCTTTTGTATATTAACGAAGATAAAATAATACAGGGTCAGCATCATATAAGAGTAAATGTGGACATATATTTCATTTTTGACTTTTTGCTTATTATAAAAAAAGCCATGAACAGAGCGAGAAGCTCTATGTTGCAAATAAATAAAAATACAAATATGAATGAATTATTTTGCTGAAGAGCAAGGAGCAAATGTTTAGATCAAGTGTTTGGTTTGACATCTCCAGATCCCTGGCCACCCAGAACACGAGTCACAGCACAGGACAAAGAGCAAATGTTCATCATAAAACCAATGATTTGCATCTCAATATCCTGAGCCTTTGTAATATTTATTGCATGAATATTAATATTAAACCATAATGTAGGCCTGTTTGCATTGCTTGTCAAAGGAGATGTTCAAGGGATGTACTCTTAAATTACAGATGGCTATAATTTTATTATAAATATTTAAAATAGCTATAACCACAGCAATCATAATCTTAGACTTAATGGTGTATTTGTAAAATAGATTCCATTGTTACGTCCATAAGGACGAATATATATTATTTTAATATTAAAATTAAACCCCAACCGATAAGATTTTTCTTGGCATCTCACAAAACTGCAATAAAAACAGAAGTTAACCCACATGTACAAAACATTGCATAAATGACAGGGTTTGAGCACAGGGCAAGTGAAGTCAGAGGTTAATGTTTCATGAAACAGCCTCTACAATCCAAGTAAGGTCTTAGCACATTTTCACATGCAAGTCGCCATATTCGAGGACGGTACATGGCAGTCTGTACTACTTGTTGGTTGTCACAATCAGATAAATTACAAAAGGGCTTCCACTTCTGTGTTAGCGCACCATTATTACAGAAGCAAGTAATTTGGCCCCCAGGCACTTGCCCAAAAGTTGACACTACATCAGGACACTGAACAAGAAAAGGTAAATTTTCTGCAAACCGCTTAACTGACCTTTATCAACGTAAAGTTTGAGTGTGTTTTTACTTACATCAGTTCTTGCACTAATTTCAGGCTTAGTCTGCTCACATCTGGGAGATTCAGAGGGGCTTGCCAGGGTGAGTTAGTAAGGTCCACACTGTCTCCACTTTTCCACCTGCTGGTGTGCCACTGCACATGCAGGAAAAGTAGATGAGACTAAGTGAAAACGTTAGCATCACTGCCTTTGCTCACCACCATAGGTCTGAGGTAAACCTGGCCACCTTCTAGGTCATTCCCCAACACAAGACCTACCCCTTGAAATGGCAACTACTTGGAACACACTCAGAGGTTAACCATCTCAATCACAAAGTCAGACTTTATGTGCACCTGATGGATGGGAACATGATTACACTTAATCTCAATACCACATATGAGGACGTCAGAAACAGTGTACAAATTCTTGCAAAAGGGAAGTAACTCTTTCAGGATCCTGGACGAGCCCCCACTTGTTACGTTCCCCTAAGTGTCTAGGGGTCAGAAGGGGAAGTAACAAAGAATTTAAAAAAGTAACGATATAATGAACAGCGAGAACACACTTAAATCCTCTGTTCCAGAGTGAAGATGACACCAGTTGATATATTACATACAACTGATAAATTACATACATTTGTAATTTGCTTATTTCTGTGATCTCAGTGATGCCGAGACAACAATCTGTAATCTTACTGCACATAGAGACACTGTGGGGTAAAAAATAAATTATGAATGTTTTTTTGCAGCTTTAGACACTTTTGTTGCAGTATTTTTATTTTTTATCAAGGTCACATTAAATCGTTCTTGAAAGCTTTTTACCATGGCTCCATAATTTATTTGTTTGTGTATGTTTTTTTGTATTGCATTAGCCATGGTGTGTTTATGAGCTGAGCTGCATGTAAGGTTAGCCAAATGTTTATCAATGTTATACATAACCACACAACATCTCAGAGAAAGGATAGAGAAGTGTTTGACACTTGAACATCTGGCTGAAAAATAAGTGGCTTCCTCTGAAATGTCATGCTAAAACAGGGGTAGACTGCTAAATTGTTTCCAGATGTTTTGTTTACTTGTGCACGACAAGCATCAGTGAGCCAGTGTCGACTCCTCTCTCTTCTCGGATCAGATAATGTGCAAATGGACCCGTCGGGATTTGCATTACTGGCTGTACTTCAGCTCCCACAGTTTAGGAGGAAGTGAGGCCGTCTTTCTGTAGTTTCAGATACAGGATATCATTGCTCCTGTGAATAATGAACAACATTACAAGAGTGACACAAAACTTGTCAACAGTTCTGAAAAAAAAACATTATTTTTCCTTGTCTGCATTCAAGCATTACGGAACAGCATTTTGGGGGTTTTCAAACATCAAAACAATAAAAGCTTAATACAGCTTTAAAATGTAAAGGCTTTATTTGAGGATCATTCAAAATGTGGTATCGTTTATATATTTCAATATAAGTGCAGATCAGAATACTCCAAGTATTTTGATTCATTTAGATTTTACCCCGATTTTGACATTTTATTTTCACAAAAGTTATTTGAAACATTAAAGTAGACACTTCACTTGCATTTAATGCATTCTATGTTTATAAATAGCACCAACATCTCATTTTGACCCATATATAGTCTTACTTATTGGCTTGTACACCCTTCGTAACTTTATTCAAATATATATATTAATTTAAATTTATGAATACAATGTATATACAGAATCAATCTTTATTTTCAAGAAAATTATGTATTGTCTCAATAAATGTAGTATCTCAATAACCAGCTAACAGAGTTTTACGCTATTTTTTTCTTTTTCCTTTTTCTTTTTCTTTTGTTTATCTGGATGCAAAGATTATTATGCTAGCTATGTTTTCAAAAGGACCCCCCCCCCAAAAAAAAAAGTATAAAAAAAAATAATTACAAAGCAACATCCTGCATCTGGAGATAATTGTATCTAATATTGAATTTTGAAACATTTCTAAATATGCTTTTAAGCCTATGAAGGTAATGTAATTTTTGTTATGTTGACGTGGAGCAGTGAAAGCTTAAAAGCAAATTGTCCTTTTTGTGATTGTTTACTGTGTGTGCTAATTTAATTTGTGCCTCACATGCTAGCCTGAACTCAACTTAGATAAAGGAAACCTCAAACCTGACATGATTATGATTCATAAGTGCAATTTTATGCTTTGGCGTAGTAAGTAATGACAGTGAGTGTAGGTGTCAGTCATTGAAGTAAAGCACTGCGAATCTGCTTGGTTCAGTGGTTCTGAATGCATTGCTTTTTTTGATGTGTGCAAAATATCTCCAGTACAACAAACGCAGTTTTGGAAAGGACTACTGGACTACCAACATAAAACCTTGTTTAAAAAAAAAATTGCAATGGTATATTTTAATGAAAACAATTACAATAGAAACAACATTAATAACATTTATTTTCTAAATTGTGTACACATTGATACGGCATACACACGGAGACAAGATTTGATCACAGATAAAATCCTACATTGGGAAATAAACAATTTTCACGTTTAACAATTACAAAGAAACAGCAAGTAACTAAAAAAGTAAATTTCATGAAATTTTGAAGCTGGAAAACTGAAATAGTATTTGATTCCCAAGTTGCAGCTTTTTTTGTTGGACCAACATCATTCTGGTATTGGTATTTAATGTGCACAAAGAAAAAAATGCTTTAAACTACTTATTTTATAGACCGGTTGTCATTACTGATAAGCCAACGCATTCATGTGTCTTTGATTGGTTACAATGCTCAACTTCTGTAAAGAAACCTACATTTTTATGCAACAAGACCAAATGGAGAGATTTAATATTCATCACTTTTAATGATTTCTTAATCGTGGCAGCTGTAATCTCAGTTATTTAATTGATTAATTGTTCAGCCCTGCCAGATTTCAAACCCAATGTAATTGGACAGCCATGAAACCGTGGCGCTAACTGTAAGCAGCATGACACTACGGCAGCTTTTTCCCAGACGCTGAGCTGCTTTAATTCACTGCCATGTTTGCCAGTCTGCAGATGACACATGTGATTTAGGGCTGCTGGCTGTCTGAAGGGCTGGGATCAGCTGTAGAGCAGCCAGGAGGTGCATAAACCCTGTTGGTGGATGTCAGCTCTACACCTGGCACATCACCCACAGCTACAGGTCACCGCTGGACCGGAACCAAACCACTGAGTCCAGCTGGAGCTGCTGCTGACAGACTCATTTGTGTGTTCCCTGCTTGAGATAATGAGCCAATACAGAGGATAAATCTAAAGTTCATAGCTATTACCTTGGCAAAATCTAGCTATGGTTTGAGATTTTAAGAAAATGTTTGATCGTTGCTTTCTCGTCCATAAATTTGCATTACTTTACTTGAAGGAAACAACTGCAAGAACCAATTTTATTCTACTTGTAGATGTCTTCAAATGGAGGAGAAGCTAACTTCAGTTCTTCTAAGGTGTCAAAAAAGTGAAGCATTTTCAAAGAAAATGCACTGGCGCATCTTTTTTTCTAAAGAAGAAAACTTTGATCATATAGATAAGAGTAATACGTCATTAGAAGATGTAAAACATGTTAAGTTACCCCAGGTGTCGGTATATTGATGAACTATTGACAAAGAGAAATCTTCGGCATCAATACACAGACAAAGATATTTTGGGAATTTTTGGGTAATTAAATTATATATTGGGATATAATTTTGTCATTATGACATATATGTTTGGATGTGATTTGCAATTTAAACAGCCACAATAATTTAGTTTACATTACATTGAACCAAACCTCAACCTAAACCTATATATTTCTTAATATACAAACAAAACTCTGAAAGGCAAATACAATTGCAGTCACAATTTGTTGTAAAAATTTGTCTTCCGAGACCAAGCGATTACTTTGTGTAAGAATCAGATCCGAAAGGGATCACCGTCTCCATCTGCCGTAACACTCAAAAAGCACAAACACATAAAAAAATTGCCCCTGTGGAGTGTTAAGTTAGCTTTGCTTTTGTGAAATGCTATTGGCTCTTGTGTGTCTTCTGAGTGACTGTGTCATGTTAAAGTTCAGATTTATCTTATGAATGAGATACAGTAGGCTTAGTTAACAAAGTGTTATAATTTTCACTCTGTTCCTTACATTAAGACATCATTTGGCTAGACTTGGAGTGCAACAAAGTTGTTTGTGAAACTTTTAGACTGTTTTTGTTCAGTTTTTGAAATAAATACTAGTGACTGTACTTTTATCTGCCTGTTACGTATTTTATATACAGGTGCATCTCAATACATTAGAATGTCGTGGAAAAGTTCATTTATTTCAGTAATTCAACTCAAATTGTGAAACTCGTGTATTAAATAAATCCAATGCACACAGACTGAATTAGTTTAAGTCTTTGGTTCTTTTAATTGTAATTATTTTGGCTCACATTTAACAATGAACTTTTTCATCTTTTTCAAAATGAACTTTTCCACAACATTCTAATTTATTGAGATGCACCTGCATATCTGCGATAATATGAATGACTGTAAAATACTGTTTTTGAAGCTGTTTCTTACCTAAACATGGTAAATGTCTGCTCTTAGTGTCAGCGGCAGTTGTGTTCCGGTATGATTTTTTTTCAATTTAATAGACACGGGGAATGGTTGTCATTTAAAAATGGGATCGCATGGGTGTATGAATCGAGATCGCAATCTGTTAACGATTAAGTGATCAATCTACAAATAGTTAAATGCGTCTTTTAGGGCTGTCAAGATGTCTGAAAAACGAAATTTAATTTTGTACTTAAATATTATCAAAATTCGAATTATATTTGAATTTAAAAGGCATAATTTCAGTTAGGGGAAAAAACCTTTTGGCTTCTCTCCTGAGGCCACAAGAGGGCGCATCGAGCAAAATACTAAACGCAACACTTTTGTTTTTGCCTCCATTTTTCATGAGCTGAACTCAAAGATCTAAGACTTTTTATGTACACAAAAGGCCTATTTCTTCTTTGAGGCATTCAGTTTATGAAAAATGTAGGCAAAAACAAAAGTGTTGCATTTATAATTTTGGTCGGTGTATAACTAATCCACTGTTCTTCAAAGCAAAAATAACACGACACTCTTTGAAAAATGTGCATAGTGTTTAAAATAATGTGTAACCATATATAATTAAGTTGCTTAAACAATTAGAAACAAAACAGTATAATGCAAACACAGTTTAGAACAAAGCACGGAAAACCAATAACAAAGAGTAACGTTACTTTTTTCATTTAAAAACATGAGATGCAGTGGAATGGGGAGAGATCCGTACCGCCATAAAATTGAGACATGTTTTTTCAAAGTTGTACTTACAATCATTTTAAATGGCTTTCTAAATATCCTACTCTCTTTTGCGAGACGTGAGTGCAACGGTGATAGATGTCCCTCTAGAAAATGCACAAAATATGCATTCTGTGTGAACGGCTTGGTTCCAGTTTTGACATAAACAACATAATCTCCGCATTGATGTTCTCTTTTTCAGCAGTATTTTAAATGAACAACGTATCCAGTGGGTTCAACTGGATAGGCTAAAAAAAGCATTAAAATGCAATGAAACCTACCTACAATTTCATTGCATCTCGTGCGCCATTGATAAGGCTGCCTGACGCACACCTAAAATTTGAATGCAACGTATTGCATTCGAATGTGGATTTTTATTTTAAATTCGACTAATATTCAAAATTCTTTTTTTTGACAGCCCTAGCGTCTTGATATGATGCATAAAGGAATTCATCAAATTTAACGGACTTGCTATTTTTTCAGTCTAACAATGCCTAGGGGTACCTTTAGTGTCATGCAAGGTAGTTTTTTGAGAATGGGTTGCGTTTTAAACTGATTTCACACGTAGTTTGATTGCTTTAACTGCAGGCCTGTTTTTACATTGCACTATTTCTAATCAAAGTGTAAGCACTGATGTGAGTGCTAGGGGCATCTGTGTAATAATACAATAGTTTCAATGTACTTTTTGAAGAACTGGTACTTTTGATTGAACATCAACACTTACAGAAAGGCACTTGAGTTTGTCTTCAAAATACAATGTAGGAGATGCAAAGAGATGTTTTCTAAAGGCAATTTATTCAGAGGCAAGCAGCTTTGAGAAATGCATTATTCTGTAATTAGTGTGACCAGGAGCATGTCTAGATGAAAATTATACGTCTGCAAAAGCAGTTCACTCATGTGAGTCAAGATGGACGTTTTGAAGCAGACTTAGTGGTGCGCACATAAATTGCAAAATCGTTTTCACACCAACTGATCCGAAATGAACCAAACTCTGATGTTAAAATTGGGATTGCACCAAAAACTCTAGCATGAGGGGCTCGTCTAAACAGCCTTGTTCTTCTATATTTAAAGAGCCAGTGAGTGCAGTGTGGTGATTAATGTCAATTGGGCAGCTAAAACAAAATAACAAATAACCCAGACTGGGTATTGTTGCCTGTATGACATTCAAACAAGAGAAAGACTGTGTGAGAGATGTCTTGTAGGAAGAGGAGCTCAGTTTTGAGAAGATATACCCTTATTGAACTTGCACATTCAGTTAAAATGATCTAATCAAATTTAATATCGGCCAAGATCTGAGATAGAGAGCAGCATATGACATGTGGAATTGGGTATGGTATTGGTGGGAAAGGCATGTGTTTTAATTAAGGAATCAAGCAGATGTGATCTAGTAGATAGGGGAAAACAGTGGTCTGAGGACAGAACCCTGGGGGACTTCTGTAATGAGGAAGCCTTCACATATAAAATAAGTCAAGGAAAGCAAAAATTTAGGGAGGAAGGTATATGCATACTAGAAGTCAACGAACCTATTTTTAATTTTATAGCAATTTTGTCGAGAATATTAATACTGTGTAATGTTTTCTGTAAATGTCTGTATATAAATTGAATTTATAGGTGCTATAAACTGAGAAGTTGCAGAATAATCTGTATCCTAATTTTATGTAAAGGTTCCTAAATGTTTCTTTTTGATTTTGTACAAGAATTAGCCTAGTTCCATTCCATTTGTGTTTCACAAAGGGGTGTGCGATATGTCGTCTACGATAATATCGAAATTGTTATTTTAATGATGTGCGATTTTTACATTATCGTTAATGTTTCATTATGTTTTGCAAAAACCATTCAAAACACCTCTACAGAGTGCACCCTTACATTACGGGAAGTCTAGACTAGTGCCTGTGCACATTTAGAGTGTGTTCTTTCACTGTATGATTCAGTCTATTAAAATACATTTAGAATGATCACAAAATGTAAGATATGGCTACAGAAAATGTATATATTTATATAATTTCATATAGTTAATCAATATCACACAAAGAGTGCCATTTCATTCTCCAAAAATTACTATTACAAAAATTAATTTTTGACAACAAAAGCCATTTCAAACTAAGTTACAGCACTGTTTTACGTCTCTGAGCAACATGATGGTGTTCTGTTCCGGAAAGAATCAACCGTTTTTAATGATTCAATTCAATTGCAATGACTAACAGCGACTTGCTGCCACCTGCTGGTGGTTTTAATTTCACTTGTAAAGTTTATTTTTATTATTTAAATAATTTCAAATAACAGTTTTCAACATTTCATGTTTAATTTATCAGACATTATTTATGCATTTGTAATACAATGCTAAATGCATTTATTCTGCACTAACCAGTAGTGTGTAGGGCTGTGCAAATAATCGAATATGATGATCATGCATATCTAGTCAGTAAAGCCTAGGGGTGTAACAATTCATCGATATGGATCGATATATCGATACAATGTATGACGATACGATGCATCGATGCCACGCGTAAAATATCGATATCTGTAGTATAAAAAGGCACCTTTATTTTGGCACTGTCCACATTTTCACATAATGTCCGTCTATGTATTACCACAAACACGTGCATTCTCGTTCAATCTTACGTGTCAGGCAGGACTCGATATAAGGACTGCCCGAACGCACGAGGCGAGCATAAAGGACGCTCGGGATTGTTGGAGTAACAGTCGCGCGCTGTGTGAAAAGTTTCCCGCGCACACATCTAAAGCGCATGCACACAGATAGACGTGTCAACTCTGCGTGAATACTGAATTGAGCTCTCCTCCGCTTTTTTGAGCATGGATGAATAAATACTGACAAAACTACATCAAAATGCATGTTTGGGCTAATATCCTTGTAAACAGTCGGTTAAGCATAGCATAAGTCTTAATGTAAACAGTGGAGAAAAAAGGCATGTGTATCAGTATATTAAATCCGTGCTTTCGTTCTTAAAGTGAAAGCAAACTAATAATAAATCTAATGCTGTCCAATAAAAATACAAGTGCTCACTGCTCCTGACTAAATAACCTTTGTAACATCAAAAAGTATTCATTTATAGGCTATTCAATTTATACAGTGAAGACTATGCAGTTTTTTACATTTGATTATTAAATTTCTGTAGCGTACCTGAAAATGTATTTTAGACTTAGCTGAAAAACTAAAAAAAGCACTGTTTATTGAACTTGTGTCTTTCTTTCATTGTATTTATTTTCTGATATTGCTTGTAATTTGGTTATCTGTAGAAAAGATGTTTAGCACTGAGCCCATAGTAGCATTTTTAGATTTATGTTCAAGTTATATATTTTTGGTTACATTTGTGAGTTAATAAAAATGTAGATGGTTGTTTAAAATAGGTATATAATATGATAATATTGATATATCGATCGATATACTCCTGTATCAAATCGAATCGAATCGTATCGTATACTTTTTTGAGGTATCGGCAAATATCGTATTGTGAAGGAGATTTACTACTAATCACAGAACCGGCTTTTTACTGACTAGATGTGCATTATCATCACATTTAATTATTTGCACAGCATCTAAATGCCACTTCAGGTGCAGCTTCTGTGTTTCCTCTGCATTGCAAAGATGAATTTTATTGATACTGATTTAATTTGCTTGGTAGCAGCATAAATGTCTCATTATTCTAAATCACTGATTAAATGTAAGAATTTGACTCAAAAGATAACGCACACTTTAAAAAATGGCTTTCTAAAGGTATAAATGCCTATAAAAGTTAAAAATAAATTTAAACTTATTGGAAAAGATTAATTTCTATCAGTGTGAACCGACCACTACACAAAATATAAAGAATATCAAAAACGTTAGGAGTCAGCTGTCTATGGCAGTCCTTAAGATACCAGCACAATAACACACTCAGCAAAATATCGTCTAATTATCGTTAACGATAAAATACAAGAAAATATCAAGCAACAACTTTCTTATATCAGTTTTAATACAGTTATTTCAAACATGAACATTGTTGTCTTTTTATTATAGAGTTCTATTTAAAACCTGACATTATTTAAAGATGGTCAGTACTTTAATACAACCTGTATGAAATAATAATAATGAAATAAAATAACAACTTTTTTTTGTCAGAGAGGAGGTTTAATATAACAGGAGATTTATTCCAGCTGAGCTGTATCTTTTCTAGTGATAATCCCCTTATCATGCTGAAAGGGCCCTTGTCCTGCCCTAGATGTCCTGCCTTTTTATCAACATGGCTTTCAGAAGCTTATCTCATTCACAAGTTTATGCCTCCCCTGTTCTACTGTAAGCAATGTCAACTAACACCCCAGTGTTAAAAGCACAAGTACGTTGAGAGCTACACATGGTGTGTTAAAAAAGACTAATAAGCAGAAAAGAGATGCTGCCCTTTAGTTCTCGTCTCATGTGTGATGCTCTCGAGAGGGGAGTGGGTTCAGGGTGAGATGAAACAAACAGGTTTGAGTACACACTGAAAGTACGAGTGGCCGTTCCATCGATCAGCACCACTCTTCTTCGAGTTCCTCTAACACTGAGGCACTTTAACGGGAGAGCGCTGCAATGGGACTCCTACACAAAACCTTCAGAGGTGCCACAGGTCACACCAAATGTCTGAAATTATCCCGCTTTCTCAGCAAGATAGATGGTCTGTGCAACAAAAACAGAGTGCTTGACTCTTCAGGGCCGTGAATGCTGGAAAGGCCCAGAATCTCCAGCCTCAGAACTTCCGCCCATCATTCATTCATTCAAGTCAAATATGTCCTTTGACAATTTCTTATTCATTTTGTTGAAATCAAGCAGAAAACTGTGCTGGTGCTGCCGAATCTTGATTAGCAAAAATATGATGCAAAACTAACTCGACTAAATCTAAAAGAAAGTTTTGTTTTTTTCATGTTTTCTCAAATTTTCAAAGTCTGCTGAAAACATCTAAAATGTTTTGGCATAGACAAAGTATGTTGAAGCATGTTGACATGTTATTTAGCAACATGCTTGTGTGAACTAATCAAAATGAAGCACTCTGTATACTTGGTTAAGAAGTTCAAGCCTGAGCCTGTGCTCTAGCTTCTGCCATAGTGTTTAGGACACGCTCTGGGAGGATGAAAGGCTCCCGTCGAGCGGCCACACATGCAGGGCCCATAACTCGGACCGTGGATGCCATGTTGTGCCGTTCGCTTGAGAGAGGAGGTCCCGTCTCAAGGGGATTGGCCACGGGGCTGCTTTCAGCAGCTGGAATAACTCCGACACCCACGGTTGGTTCCTCCAGAGGGGGGCTATTAGAATCAGCTTGTGCCGTTGTTCCCTGACTCGCCTGAGTACCTGCAGTAGCAGAGCAACTGGGGGGAAAGCATAGAGTGGAAGGCTGGGCCATTCGTGGGCCAGGGCATCCGTGCTCCTTGTAAAAAAGATTGGGCAGTGAGAGTTGTCTTTGGAGGCGAAGAGGTCTACTCGAGCTCTGCCAAAGACTTCCCAAATTCTCTGAACCACGAGTGGGTGGAGCATCCATTCCTCTGAAGAGACATAGTTCCTCGACAACATGTCTGCTCCTTGGTTCATTTTGAAGAAGGGGTCCCTCCAACGGACCAGGGCTGATACACAGGCCCGAGTCACAGTTACATGGTGGCGTCCGTGACGCCAGGCCGTGGATGGAACCCTCTGCTTCAGCCAGAACTGGATGGGTCGCATGTGAAGCAGACCCAACTGAAGTACCGGCGAAGCCGCTGCCATAAGGTCCAGCATTCTCTGAAAAGCTTTGAGCGGACGGGCGGTACCTTTCTTGAAGGAGGCCGCGTGGCGCTGAATTGTCATGGCTCGCTGAGACAGTTGCTGTCATCTGCAGTCGATAACTGTACCCAGGAACGAAACTCGTTGGCTGGGTGACAGTATGCTCTTGGCAAAGTTGACCTTTAGCCCCAGGCAATCTAAGTGGCTGAGGAGGGTCTTGTGCGATGATAAAACCGCCTGTGACTGGGCCAGAATGAGCCAGTCGTCGAGGTAGTTGAGTATGCGGATTCCCTATCTGTCGCAGAGGGGAGAGAGCCGTATCCATAAATCGTGTAAAAGTGCGGGGATCCAGGGATAGCCCAAACGGCAGGACCTTGTATTGATATGCCACCCCTTCGAATGCGAATCTCAAGAATCTTCTGTGATGGGGGCTACCTGGATGTGAAAGTACGCGACTTTCAGATCCAGCGACATGAACCAGTCCCCTGGGCATATTTGCGTGAGGATCTGTTTCAAAGTGATCATCCTGAACAATTTTTTCATCAGGGCGTAATTCAGGAGTCTGAGATCTAGAATAGGTCGCAGGCCGCCGTCTTTTTTGGGGACGAGGAAGTAGCGGCTGTAAAAGCCTGACTCGCTCTGGGCTGGAGGAACGATTTCTATGGCTCCTTTTTCCAGCAGATTCATCACCTCTGCGCGGAGGACTTGACGTACTCGCTGCACACTGTGGAAGCGAGCACACCGCTTAAGTGCGGTGGTCTTCGAGAAAATTGGAATGTATAACCTCGTCTTACCGTAGTCATTATCCACGTTGACACACCGGGGATGGCCTGCCAGGCCTCGGCCCGCGTGGCAAGGGGTTAAAACAGCTGTGAAGACTGGCTGCATAAGGGCAGGACGCTTATGGTAGGCAGAAAAAGATTTTTGCTCTCTTTTTGAAAATGTGTGTGTTTTATTTTGTCCGCTCTCACAGCGGTCAGACACCTGGGTGCTATAGTGGGCCCGTGAGGATCCATGAACACACTTTCCTCTGCGCCCAGCGCTAAGTGGCGAGAGGCATAATGGAGGCTGTTTGCGGGGTGGTCCAGCGGTAGCGAGACTCGGGCCCCCCCTCTTACTGCATGGCTGTTCAGGAGGATTTCTGTGGCGCCGGATCCAAGGCAATCTTTGGCCGGGGTCCTTGGCGCTTCGGGAAGGGGTAGTGTCGTGCCGAGCGTGAGCGCCCTCTATCTCGCTGATCCACAGACTCATCCAGAGGAGGCAGGTGCACATATCCTTTTTCTTCAGCGCCGTCAACAGATGTGAGAGCAACTGAAGCTGAAGGATGGATGCAAGACGAGTAGGGGACCGCCACGATTTCGTGAACTCGTCATGTACTTCAGGGAAGAAGGGGGACGAGCGCTGGCGGAAAGCCTGATGGCGCACCGGAAGAAACCGCTCGTCCAGCCTGCTGCGAGATGGTTCCTCAGGCGGAGACCATTCGAGCCCGAGCTCGTTGACAGCCTTTGTCATATCGCGGATAAGCTCTTCATCTGCTCTGAGTCTGGCGTTGGGTGAAGCAGATGACGGCAAGAGGGCGGGGTCAGTCACAGAGCCCGATAACCCTTCCGTGTCTGAAGCCGCCAGAGAAAGGCTGTCATCCAGTTCATTGTCATTCATACCGAATGAGATCATGTCACTCGCAGCCACGGAGGGACGCTGATCATGTTGGGTGAAGAGGACAGGCGAATGCTCTCTCTGCGGTGATGGCGAGGCACGCGGGCATTGAGCCGGTGTGAGCTCGCTTGTCACCGGTTGCTTAAATCATCTCCCCCGCTGCTTTTTCCTCACAAGTCCCTGGGAGGAAGAAAAGGGGAGGAGGCAAGGAGCGGAGTCACTCTCTGAAAAGAAAGCTATCCGAGAGCGAAGAGAGGCAAGACTGAAACTCTCGCAATGGGAGCAGTCAGGAATTTCCCCAAGCATGACTCACACTAAGCGTGAGTGTCATCCGCATGCAGGGAAGACCTGCACGTCTTACAATGGCGGCGTGGCATTTGCAACAATGCCGTGAAATTTGCTCTTTTAGTGAGGCTCTTTGGATCGACACCGGATGGCTGCAGGGGATGACCGAGTGCAAGCTGGTCGCTGCAAGGTCCTAATCTGGCTGCTTGAGGCATTTCAACGGCGGATCCCGGCGTCAGCGAAGAGTCAGCGAAGAAGGGAGTTTATCACTGAAGAGAAGAAATCGGAGATGCGGTGACAAGTAGCGGATTATATAGACAGACTTTTCTTCCATTTTGGTGGGCTATGGCGGGCTGCATAGCCATTGGCTCGCTCACCACCACCGTGGATTGGTTTGTTTCTTTCACCTTACACAAACCAATCACGTGCTGTTATAACTGCGTGATTGAAAAAGGCATCAGTGAAGAGGAAAAAAGGGTTTTTCCCATACTTACGTCGATATCTCGACGCAGTACGAGTGAAATATCGAAAGGGAACTAAGATTATTAATGTAAATTTTTTCAGAAAAATACTATTTTAGTTTTTGTGCTTCAGAATTTCACATTCAATTCAGTGTGTTACTTGCCATTTCTTTGTAATTAATTGTGAAATTTATTAACAATTCCAGACTGAATTTTTTTTCTGCACCAGTTTTTTTTTTTTGGCTTCAAACGTATGGATAATATAAGTTTTGTTTGAGACTCCTAGTAACAAATGGATTTCTGTTGTAATGTTTTCTTTCTGTAAAAATAGTAACTACTATATTTTGGACAGACAAAAAAAAAAAAAACTGACATTTTCTTTTCTTTTCTTTTCTCACAATAGGCAAGTTATTATTTGCTCAGTCTCATCATTTCCAACCTGCATGACTTATTTGCTTACGTGGGTAAAAAAAAAAAAGAAAAAAAGGATATTTTAAAGTATCTTAAAGGGATAGTTCACTCAAAAACGAAAATTTGATTGTTATCTGCTTACCCCCAAGGCTTCCAAGATGTAGGTGACTTTGTTTCTTCAGTAGAACACAAACAAAGATTTTTAACTCAAACCGTTGCAGTCTGTCAGTCATATTATGGCAGTCAAGGGGGCTTTGAGGGAAAAAATATATACACAGACAAAACCAAACTAACTGGTGATTTACTATGACTAAATCATTGAGAAATATCAGTTCAATTTGTAAATTAATTGTTCTGTGCAATTTGTGAATGAACCATCCAGTCCCAATTGTGAATCTAATTAACTGGTTCATTGAAAATAACTAACCCACAAGAGGGATATTTTCACCATCATTCATGGCCACTATTATGTACAACAATAGTGTTGCAGTAAACTCTCATGAACTGTATAATTAACATAACCTGAAGTGAGAAAATAGTAACAAGATTTCTATTTTTGGGTGAACTTTTTCCCTGAGTATCTTCTTACCTTTTGTCCTTGAATAAAATACATACAGGTGAGAGATTGGTAGTCTCAGTCAGGCTGGTTTAGGGTGAGTCAGAGTAATTGGCCTCCAACTGGTGGATTCATTAACACAGAATCAAATTCCACAGACTCATTTAAAGTATCATCAATGCATTGCATGCTGTGAAGTAAATTCTACGAGTGGTGTCTTTACTTCTGAGAATTAGAGATCACAGTCATATGATATATGATCCTGAAGATGCTTATCCTCAGAAGATCTTTAACCTATTCTGTAATGAATAATCCTACGTTTAATAAAACCCACCAGCTTTAATATATAGACCTCAAGTCGTGTTAGTCCAAGAGTCATCCTCAATATTCAGACCTCACTTCAGACGCTCCTTTCTTAAAAAGCACATTTCCTCATATTTTTTCCTTATATCAGGCATTGCATACCTAATTGCTGCAGAGTGGCACCAGTGCTGGGGAAGCTTTAAAACTTTTGCTTGCAAGGTACTTAACAAAAAGTAGTGAACTACATCAAAGCTGTTTAAAGAACGTCGGCTCAGGTCCCGCGTGCCTCGCTCTCTCTGCACAGAGAGGCTTCCCCCATCCTCTTCACCCAGCCTGACCAGCGTCCCTCTGCCAGCGTGATCGATCTGGTCTCGTTCGGTGGGAGTGACATGTCATTGGCAGCCGTGGATGCAGAGGAGCTGTCGGGCTCGACTGCCGACCCCGCCCCCCTGCCGCCGTCCGAGCCCAGCGATGTTAAGCCCGGGATGGACACCAAATTACTCTGTGTTCTCTCAAAATCTGTCGAGGAGCTGGGTTTGGAGTGGTCTCCACCAGAAGAATCCTCGCCGTCAAGCCCCTTGTCTGCAATCCACCCTTTTTTTCCGGAGGTCCACAATGAGTTCACCAGATCGTGGCACGCCCCAAACTCTGCACACCTCCGTACTTCTGCTTCATCCACCCTCACCTCAGTAGATGGCGCTGAAGATAAAGGATATCTTTACCATTAAGTGGTTAGTGTTCTCCGCCTGCTGCTTAACCCGCGGTGAGGACCCGTTCGTCTGCGACATATAGGCAACATTGTCCTTTCTGCAGGATCTATTGGATAAGGGGCGCTCCCCATTCACGCTCAAGGTCTATGTAGCAGCGATAATGGCTTCTCATGCCCCTATAGCGGGCCAATCGGTGGGCAGGG